>CM032326.1:11146636-11746636 GCA_019022515.1 Quercus aquifolioides | reverse complement strand
CCACCAATCCATCAGGCGCTCACAACATTTCTAAGGAGCCACGAGGACATGCCCGGAATTGATCCTTCAGTCATAGTCCACAAGTTAAATGTATCATCCTTTTTTGTTCCTATCCGTCAGAAAAAAAGGGTGTTCGCGCAGGAACGAGACAAGGCCATAGCAGAAGAGGTTCACAAGCTGCAGGAAGCAGAATTCATATGAGAAGTGTACTACCCCGATTGGCTGGTCAACGTAGTAATGGTCAAGAAAGCCAACGGAAAGTGGAGGATGTGTGTGGACTTCACGGACTTGAATAAAGCTCAAGGACAGCTACCCATTCCCATGGATTGACGTCCTTGTAGACTCGACGAGGAGACACCAGTTATTGAACTTTATGGATGCGTTCTCTGGATACAACCAAGTTAAGTTGGATGAAGCCAATTAGGTTAAGACTTCGTTCATGACCAGTCAAGGTCTCGTCTTCTACAAGGTGATGCCATTCGGGCTCAAGAACGCGGGCGCCATGTATCAGAGGCTAATGAACAAGATGTTCGCACATCAGATTGGGAGAAATGTGCAAGTCTACGTGGATGACATGCTGGTAAAAAGCTTAAGGGAAGATGACCATTTGGACGACTTCAAGGAGACCTTCAATACCCTTTGTTCTTATAACATGAAGCTGAATCCAAATAAGTGTGCATTCGGGGTAACGACAGGAAAATTCCTGGGGTTCATGGTGTCCCAGGGAGGTATTGAGGTTAACTCAGATAAGGTACGGGCCATAACGGAGTTAACTCCGCCAAAAAAATCAAGGAAGAACAGAGTCTCAACGGCAAGGTCGCTGCACTAAACAGGTTCATCTCAAGAGCAACAAACAAATGCTTACCTTTCTTCTGCACGTTGAAGAAGTTATTTGAGTGGATGGCCGAATGTCAACAAGCATTCGAAGACCTGAAAACATATCTTTCTTCCCCACCATTGCTGAGTCCCTTTAAACAAGGGGAAGAATTGTTTCTTTACCTAGCCGTCTCCCCAGCTGTTGTCAGTGCAACCTTAGTCAGAGAGGAGGATAGGATGCAAAAACCTGTATACTTCACGAGTTGATCACTCCGAGGCACAGAAGAGAGGTACCCTCCAATGGAAAAGCTAGCCTTCGCCTTAGTGACTGCAGGCCGAAAACTCAAGCCATATTTTCAGGCGCACATAGTGATTATTATGACGGATAAGCCTCTACGAAGAGCAATGAGCAGCCCTGAAGCCGCCGGCAGGATGGCAGTATGGGCGATCAAGTTGAGCAAGTTCGTCGTATAGTATCGCCTACACACAGCCACGAAGGGACAAGTGGTTGCTATCTTCATCGCCAAATTCACCAACATGGAAGGCCAGGAGGCAAAAGAGTGTCCCAAATGGAGTATCCACACGGATGGGTCGTCCAACAGACAGGCAGGCAGAGCTAGTGTCGTACTCCATTCCCCTAAAGGGGACGAGATCAAGTGCATGGTCCACCTCGATTTCCCTATGACTAATAATGAAGCAGAGTACGAAGCTACTAAGCAGGGCTGGATCTCGCCAAAGTAGCAGGAGCCACCAATGTGATCGTATATTGCGACTCTTAGGTAGCCACAAGTCAGGTAAATGGTAGCTATGAGTGCAAGGGTGAACGGATGAAGAAGTACCTGGAGCAAGTGAAGAAACGAATGAACGACCTTTAAGAGAAGTTTGTTCAAATCCTAAGGGAGGAGAACGAACAGGCAGACCATCTTGCCAAGGCTTCATCAGCAGAGCATATGCTCATCCCCAATCAGGTACTGTCCTTTGTTCAAATCTCGCCATTAATAGACGATGTCAGTGTGCAAGAGATAGGTTCCGAGAACAACTAGACTACACCAATAACCTCCTACCTAAAGGACGGCGTGCTACCTGACGGTAAGGAAGCTACAAGGAAGTTAAAGGTTCATACAGCACAGTTCGTGCTAATCAAAGACATCTTGTATAAAAGAGGCTTCTCTTGCCTGTATCTGAGGTGTCTTAGCTCCGAGGAGGCAGACTATGTCATGAGAGAAGTCCACGAAGGAGTCTGCGGAAACCATTCTAGATCACGGTCTTTAGTGCACAAACTGATTTGGGCAAGATACTCTTGGCCTACCATGCAGAAGGATGCCCATGTATACGTCAAAGCTTGTGACAAGTGTAAGAGGTTTGGCAACCTCATCTGACAACCAACAGAGGAACTTACTCTAATGATGGCCCTATGGCCTTTCGCTCAATGGGGATTAGACATCATGGGTCCATTCCCAATAGCAATTAGACAACTGAAATTCCTAGGAGTCGGCATAGATTACTTCATAAAGTGGGTGGAAGCCGTAGCCCTGGCCACCATCACAGAGAAGAATGTGCGAAGCTTTGTATGGAGGAACATCATATGCAGGTATGGTACACCTAGAGTATTGATCTCAGACAACGGGAAGTAGTTCAACAATGGCTCGTTCAGAGATTTTTACTTACAACTAAGGATCAAAAATCACTACTCATCACCCGCCCACCTTCAGGCCAATGGACAAGTTGAGGTTACAAACCGATCCTTGCTCAAAATCATCAAGACTTGGCTTGAGGGGGCAGAAGGTATGTGGCCAAAAGAATTGCCAAGTGTTTTATGGGCATACAGGATGACGGCAAGGACGCCTACAAGAGAGACATCGTTTCGACTAGTATATGAGAGTGAGGCCGTCATCCTAGCTGAGGTTGGACTCACAAGCTACAAAGTGGGAAACCATGACGAGAATAGGAATGATGAAGCTATGCTCTTACAACTTGATTTGGTGGATGAGGTCAGGGCAACGGCTGAACAAAGGTTAGCTTGGTACCAGGACCTTATGGCCAAGCACTAAAACTCCAGAGTCAGACACAAGGACTTCCAAGTTGGAGATCTCGTCTTGAGGAAGGTGACAGGCGCCACAAGAGATCCCTCCTAGGGAAAGCTGGGACCTAATTGGGAAGGACCCTACAGGATCGCGTCATAGCATAGGAAAGGCACCTACCACCTGAAGACGATAGATGGGCAAAAGTTGCACCACCCATGGAACACGGAGCACCTGAAGAAATACTACCAATAGACAACGGACAACAACACTCCTCATTTTTGGTTTATTTCCTTTTAGTTAATTTTTACTATCTATAATACTTTTTAAGCCTGAATGGCAATTTTTCATTTTTCAAGAACAATTTCTATGTGCGCATATTTTTCATAATAAGAGGAGTTATTCAGAAATGACGTGTGTGCTATCTACATTTCTACAAAATTATTGTTAAAGTCCAACAGTGAACGGGTTCATCCCAAGGGGTGATCCAAAATTGCTATGTCCAATAGTGGACGGGTTCATCCCAAAGTGGTGATCCAAAATTGTTAAGTCTAGTAGTGGACAGGTTCACCCCAAAGTGGTGATCCAAAATTATTAAGTCCAATAGTGGATGGTTTCATCCCAAGGGTTGATCCGAAATTGACAAGTCCAATAGAGGACGGGTTCATCCCAAGGGGTGACTCAAAGTTATTAAGTCCAAATAGTGGACGGGTTCATCCCAAGGGATGATTTAAAATTATTAAGTCCATAAAGTGGACGGGCTCATCCCAATGGATGATTTGAAATTATTAAACTCAAAAGTGGACGGACTTATCCCAAGGGATGATTTAAAATTATTAAGTCCATAAAGTGGACGGGCTCATCCCAAGGGATGATTTGAAATTATTAAGTTCATAAGTGGACGGGCTTATCCCAAGGAATGATTTAAAATTATTAAGTCCATAAAGTGGACAGGCTCATCCCAAGGGATGATTTGAAATAATTAAGCCCAGAAGTGGACGGGCTTACCCCAAGGGATGATTTAAAATCATTGAGTCCATAAGTGAACGGGCTCATCCCAAGGGATGATTTGAGATTATTAAGTCCATAAGTGGATGGGGTCGTCCTAAGGAATGGTATGAACTTATCAAGTCCTTGAATGGACGAATCCATTATTAAATCCGCGAGTAAATGGGTTCATCCCAAGGGATGCCCTAAAAATATCAAGTCCTTGAAAGGACAGACCCATTATTAAGTCCTCAGAAAGGACGAATCAGGAACAAAGGATACCATCAAAGTGCCAAGTCCAAAGTGAACGGGAACATCAAGATAAACGGGTGGATGCGCAAACACATTCAAACATACAATCAAAATACAAGCGACGGATATCAAAACATCATAAAGGCCCATAAAGGGAAAGTGTCTACATGCAAGGCCTAAATAACAATAGGCAACAGTTAAATTAACAAGAGCATTGTCCTCCCAAAAGATCTTTACATTCAAAAAAGAAAAATAATAATAAAAATAGAAATAAAATAAAAATAATAACAATCTACTACTGTTCCATTGGGTTCTCTCTGTCTTTCTCTTTAGCTGTCTGGTTCCCCTCAAGTGGACGGGCCTCATCCTCAATGGATTTGACTTGATCTTCATGAGGAGCAGTCTTTTTGTCATCTTAAGGGTCGGGGGTGGCGTCGTTTGCAAATAGCTCATCGGTGCCTTTGGAGTCTGCAAGACGGGCTGGAGTCTGAGTCGGGGCATCGATGGAGATGTGGGACAGGTCCAGATCCGGGAAGGATGCCTTGACCTGACGAAAGCAATCATCAAAGCCATCGGCAAAGGAGCCATCTAGCTCCTTTATAAGGGCATCGGAGTCACAATATTCCTTTATCACGTCCTCCTTAGCCTGACGGAGCTGCTTTTTTGGCTTGGAGATCTCATCCTCCTTGTCCTTTAGCACTTTCCTTAGCACCTCCGTCTGCTTCTTCGACTCGTTTAAGAGCTTTTCCGCTAGGGTAAGCTTATTTTCATGAACAACCTTCCATGCCTTCAGCTTCGTTAAATCTTCCTTCGTCTTCTTTGCCTTCGTCCTTAGACGATCCACCATCGTCTCCTGAGAAAGGCAATGGTCCATTAGGCCTTTCATCATGAGCACCCCTTACAAAAATCAGAAACAAGGATTAGAGAAATGAAGAAATAACATGACGGATGGGAAAGAAGGATGGATATATACCTGTGCCAGGCTAAAAAGACCTGTCTCCTCCATAGCCTCGGTAGCATGATTGCCCAGGTCCTCATAGTCATCACCTTTAATAATGGAAAGTTGCCTAAGGGCGTACTGGGGGTCTTCGTGGAGGAGGACAGGGCGCTTCTCGGCGACGGGGCCTTGACTCGTCATCAAGCCCTTCCCCTTCTCAGGACCAAATGGAGGAGGCAACTTGCTTGCATCAGGAGTCTCCCTGATAGCTAACCTTACCGCCACCTTGGGCTTCTTGGGTAGACAGTTAGTCTTGTCCGACAGCTTCCTCTTTGTGGACGGATTATTCGGACCTGTCCCCTTCGAGAGAACACTTCCCTCCTGCTTCTTCCTCACAGCAGCCTGCTGCTTGATATAAGCCCTCCTCCTACTGTCTTCCATTTCTGAAGATGGACGGAAAGAAGGAATTAGGTAAAGTACTTGAAATTAAAAAGAAAAACAAGTAATGAGCAATGGACTTATGTTTGCGCACTTGACTATCATGACGATGGGAAACTGCGGTAGGTTTAGGACCCTCACAATACCAATGGATGGTGTCCAAACTAACCAACTTCACCCACGTTTTGTCCGACAGCTTGATCCTAAAGATCTTCTCCAAGAAACTCCACTGCGTAAGAGTAACCTCTGTGCGATCCTGAGTTGCAATGAGAGACAGTTAGGATGTCAAATGAAACGAGTAATAAAAAATGAAATTTAAGATGGACGGACACCTACTAGACGGGGGCATTATACCTCAGGTTTTGTCCACAAGCATGTACTCTTGGTCATCAGGGTGACACATCTAGTCGTCCCCTTGAATGAAAAGGTACCGACTCTTCCAATTTCTGTTTGAGTCGGGGGTCTTGCACACTAGCCTAAATGATGGCCTCCTTGGTAGGAAACTATACATGCCCCTAGATTGGACAATCTCGGATGGACGGTAGCAGTGGAAGAACTCTTCCACCGTTATCCTACATGCCCTATCATATAACACTCCAAAAAAGACTTCCGCGCCAAGGAAGACTCTTTAAGCATTCGAAGAGATTTGGGTGACAGTTAGTCCCAGGTATTGAAAGAGATGATGGTGAAGAGCACTTAAAGGGAATCTAAGTCCCGCTTTCAACATCTGCTCATACACTCCGATGTTTCAGCATCTTGGTAGTAGCACTTTTCGAATTTAAAGGGCAGACGAATTGGGACGCTGACGGGAATCTGGTATTTTTCCCTAAGAGTATCAAAGTGTTTTTTCTTGATGGTAGAATTAAAGTTGTTTACCGTCCACAACGGAGGAAGGATAAACTGCCTAAAACTATCAGTACCTACGATGGATTGTATGGGGGGTTCAACACTGCCTATATCTTCCTTGTCGTTTGAATCACCCTTTGATTCGTCCACGTCCAAGTCCTCATCCTCCTCCATAGAAGGTGAGTTGGTTGACGGAATCCTTTCATCACAAGAGGTGCCGGGGTCATCCTGACCTAACAGATACACCTCATCATAGCCCGCTCCTTCGTGGACACACGATTGTTCACTTGACGCCTCACTAGACATCTATCACCAACATGTGACGGATAAACCCATAAGACTCTACAGGTTTACATAGTCGACGAGCATGCGATATTTAAGTAAATAGCAAAAAGAGAATTCAGCATAAGGCGAAGGATACTTAAAGTCGAATGATGCAAGCGACGAAGAAGGCGAGGCGGACGGTCACACTAAGTAGACGGTATGTTGGTTTGTGGTAGAGGACGGTAGCGCTCTAACATTGGAAATTTGTTGTGGAAAGTAAAAATGAAAGGGAAAAGCAACATATATATAGGGGAAATGGCACAGAAGACGAAGGGACGCTTCAGTCCGAGTAATTAACCACTGAAAATGTGCCACGTGCCCTTCTTGCATTAATGACCCTTGGCTAGCTTGTCAATCAAGGTGCGTTTCCCAAGGGTTGAGTTAGACCGTCACTCTATGGGTTCGTTTGCTTAATTAGGCGACAGACCTATAGAGTGAAGGGGCAGCTGGGGAGGATAAAATTGAGGTAGACATACTCGTTCACTAAGGCTAGCTATAGGCGATGGTATTAAGGAAAAGGTTAGTCAAAGTATAAGACGATGGATTATGTCCCGGACGGAGAAGAAGTAAGATGGATGAGCCCTCCATAGTGGATGAATTTCAACTAAACGGACATAAGGGGGATAGATAGCAAAGCCACGTGGCATCTACATGGCCTAAGTGGTCTCCAACAAACTCCAAATGGAAATATCTTGGTCCCCACGATTAACCCTAGTCAACAAAATTTCTATATGGGAAGAATCCCACAAAATACGTGTATTTATGAGGATCTTCCCCACAAGGAAACATCTTCCTCGCCAAGAAACAAAGGTTAGTTCTATACTACTATAAAAACCCAAAGCCCTTAGAAAATACGGTACGCATAATTTACCCCAACTCTGGTACTCTAGAGTTGTGAAAGTTCTCTAATTTAACATTCGGATGGTATTTGGTCGGTACCACAGCGGTACTCTCTGTAGGGTTTTCTTCTTTTTCTTTGTTGCGCAGGTTTTGTCTAGGGCACGTGAGGACCGTGCAGCTTATTGATGATTTTTCCGCATCATTAATTGAATTTAATCTCACGTGAATTATAGATTCTCAAAAAAGGAAAAAAAAATCTCACATGAACTATATATTGTTGCAATTGAAATCTCATTATATTGTAGGGAAATTATTGTGTATTCTCAGAATACCATAAATGCGTACTCTCCTCTCTCTCATGAATGGTGGATCCCACTAATTAAATTCATGGTGGGACCTACCATTCATGTGAGAGGGGGGCGTACGCATTCATGGTACTCAAGGAGTACACAATAATTTTCCTATATTGTATATAAACATGGGTGATGCCAAGGGGGTCAACGCTGACCCATCCAAAAAATTATTTACCATTTATACTTATAAGATTGTTTAAAGGATTTCTTTCCAAAAACAAAAAAGATTTTTTAAAAGATTGTTTCTAAAAAAAGAAAAGGTTTTTTTTTTTAAAAGATTAAATGTACATATGGAAATTGCAGGGTACACCATATCTAAATTTGTAAAAGATTCCTCTAAAAAAAAATTGTAAAAGATTAAATGTACACATTGGAATTGTATGGTACACGGGATATAAATTCATACTAGTGGAGGGTGAAAAACTTTTACTCTTGCAATTGAAATCTCATGATATTGTATATAAACATGGGTGAAGCCAAGGGGGTTAACGCTGACCCATCCAAAAAATTATTTACCATTTATACTTATAAGATTGTTTCTCAAAAAAGAAAATATTGTTTAAAAGATTAAATGTACATATATATGGAAATAAATTTTTGATGTACCATGCAATTTCCATATATATGGAAATTGCATGGTACACCATATCTAAATTTGTAAAAGATTAAATTAATGTACACATTGAAATTGCATGGTACACCAGATGTAAATTCATACTTGTGGAGGGTGTAAAACTTTTACACCAGGTCTTTAATGAATTTGTTCTCAAATAAATAAAAAAAGGTCTTTAATGAATTTTATCTCACGTATTATATATTCTTGCAATTGAAATCTAATCTATATATATATATATATATATATAATCGAAATTTCTGAAACTCTCACAATTTTCTACGTCAGCACATTATTAAAATTATCATTTTATTTAAATAAAATTATTATTTTTAGTTCAAACTTAACAAAGAGTGAAACTCTATCTCTCTAATAAGTCCAACTTAAACTCAAACTCATCATTATCATTTTTTAAAAATAAAATTATTTTTGTTTAATCAAAACTTAACAAGGAGTGAAACTTTATCTCTTTAATAAGTTCAACTTAAACTCAAACTCAAATGTTGATAATCTATATAAAAACAAAAATTATAATAGGACTAAAAAAAAAAGACTAACGTTGAAAAAAAAGAGACTCATGTTGATAATCGTGGATTTGGTTTTTGAGTTGAAATTTCTACTAATTATATTTTTATATTGTACATGGCAGATAACGCATCTCTATATTTTTTTTAGAGAAACCAAAGCTTCTGAAGCTCTCACAATTTTCCATGTCAGTACAATATTTAAATAAAATAATTATTTTTAGTGTTGATAATCTATATAAAAACAAAAATTATGATAGGACTTTAAAAAAAAAAAGACTAACGTTGAAAAAAAGAGACTCACGTTGATAATTGTGGTTTGGTTTTTGGGTTGAAATTTCTACTAATTATTTTTTTTATATTGTATATGGCAGATAAAGCATCTCTATATTTTTGGAGAAAAATCAAAGATGCAACCTATTTCTTCCAGCCTAGGGAACGATACATTTTTATTTGGTATGTTATATAAAACTGAAACTTCTGAAACTCTCACAATTTTCCACGTTAGCACAATATATTTAAATAAAATTAATTTTTTTTAGTTCAAACTTAACTAGGAGTGAAACTTTATTTCTCTAATAAGTCCAACTTAAACTCAAACTCATCATTATCATATTTTTTTAAGAAAATAAAATTATTTTTCTTTAATCAAAATTTAACAAGGAGTGAAACTCTATCTCTCTATCAAGTCCAACTTAAACTCAAACTCAAACGTTGATAATCTATATAAAAACAAAAATTATGATAGGACTCAAAAAAAGAAAAAAGAAAAAAAGAAAGAGAGACTAACGTTGAAAAAAAAGAGACTTACATTGATAATTGTGGGTTTGGTTTTTGGGTTGAAATTTCTACTAATTATTTTTTTATATTGTACATGGTAGATAAAGCCTCTCTATATTTTTGGAGAAAAATAAAAGATGCAACCTATATCTTTCAGCCTAGGGAACGATAAGTTTTTATTTGGTATGTTATATATAAATTTGTTGAATTTGGTTTGGTTCTGAAGTAGAATTTGGGGTTTCTATAAAATTTGAAATTTAAGTTATGGGGTTTTTGGTATTTGCGTCTCAGTGGGTTGATCTTAATTCTTCACCTCAAATGCTTTTTATTTAGGTTCATGTGATTTTTTGTTTTCTTAATAAAAGCTATATTTTTTGTTGATTAATTATTTGTTTTTAGAATGTCTATTTACTCATTGTTGGATTTTTTCTCAGAGTCAATAGTTTTTCCGTGCATCGCACGGGTTAGCGACTAGTGCTATTTGATCTATATAGAAAAGTTGGTATTTTAGTGTTTATGAGAGGTTTAATGGGCATTTTAATATGAATAATGTACAATCTTTTTTTGAAAAATATATCCATTAAAAAAAGTCAAATTTAACGGAATTTTGTATCGACAAGAAATAACTTGTTAATTTTCAATATTTCAAAGAGATTAATTATTTCTCGGTTTCAAAGTTTAGAGGGGAGTACCCTACAGTTAAGAGGGGAAAGTGCCACTAACCCCTAAATATTATAATGAAATTTGGACGATATTTGTAAGAATTCATGAATGGTTAGGATTGGTTGCATGTGGACAAAAAGATATGACAGCATGTGTACTATGAGTTTTTTTCTTTTTTGTCGTCCTAAACATGCATGGTCGATGTTTATTAGTGCAATCCTTGTGATATAGACTTCAAGAAAATTACAAAATCTTTTAGTTGTTTGACATGTCTAAAAAGCTGCATGTAGAAACAAAATAAAACAAAACTCCAATATTGGACCATTCATTTCGATCGGCGGGTTCGTTAAACCTTGTCATTTCTAGTTGCGTACATAATTCACCGACACCCAGAATTGTTATTTTCTTTCAACTTCAGAGACTGTGCGTCTAAAATAGGCATCCAACTTTCAAACAAAGTTTATTTTTTTTCCTCCCTAACTAAAATATATCGATCTTCACAACCGCATGTGTTATTTAAGAAGACAAATACAACACGCAGGGATGGAGTCAGAACTTTGAGTTAGGGGGTGGTTTTACTGTTGGTTTTGTGCGCAGTTTTAACCTTTGATTCTGCTACTTAGCTGTTGAGATTTTTATTTTTGTATGGGTAAAAAACAAAATTATTTTTGTTTAGAATTTTTTAAAAGCCAAAGTTATTTATTTTGGATAAAATTAGTTAATTGAGCTTAATTTTGTTTTTAGCTTTACTGAAAATATTTGTTGTTGAGCCTTTTTTTTTTTTTTTTTTAGGCTTGTATGTTTTGTTTTAGATTTTAGATCTAGAAATGACAAGGTTTAATGAACCCACCGATCGAAATGAATGGTCCAATATTGGAGTTTTGTTTTATTTTGTTTCTACATGCAGCTTTTTAGACATGTCAAACAACTAAAAGATTTTGTAATTTTCTTGAAGTCTATAAACAAGGATTGCACTAATAAACATCGACCATGCACGTTTAGAACGACAAAAAAGAAAAAAACTCATAGTACACGTGCTGTCATATCATTTTGTCCACATGCAACCAATCCTAACCATTCATGAATTCTTACAAACAACTAAAAAATTTTGTAATTTTCTTGAAGTCTATAAACAAGGATTGCACTAATAAACATCAACCATGGACGTTTAGAACAACAAAAAAGAAAAAAAACTCATAGTACACGTGCTGTCATATCATTTTGTCCACATGCAACCAATCCTAACCATTCATGAATTCTTACAAATATTGTCCAAATTTCATTATAATATTTAGGGGTTAGTGGCACTTTCCCCTCTTAACTGTAGGGTACTCTCCTCTAAACTTTGAAACTGAGAAATAATTAATCTCTTTGAAATATTGAAAATTAACAAGTTATTTCTTGTCGATACAAAATTCCGTTAAATTTGACTTTTTTAACGGATATATTTTTCAAAAATAGATTGTACATTATTCATATTAAAATGCCCATTAAACCTCTCATAAACACTAAAATACCAACTTTTCTATATAGATTAAATAACACTAGTCGCTCACCTGTGCAATGCACGGAAAAACTATTGACTCTGAGAAAAAATCCAACAATGAGTAAATAGACATTCTGAAAAAAAATAATTAATTGAAATTAATCCATACAAATAATTAATCAACAAAAAATATAACTTTTAATAAGAAAACAAAAAATCACATTAACCTAAATAAAAAACATTTGAGGTGAAGAATTAAGACCAACCTACTGAGACGCGAATACCAAAAACCCCAAAACTTAAACTTCAAAATTTATAAAAACCCCAAATTCTACTTCAGAACCAAACTAAATTCAACAAATTTATATATAACATACCAAATTAAGATGAAACTACACTATTGGTCCCAGAAGTTTACTTTATGAGTGCAATCAGTCTTTCAAATTTCAAGTGAGTGTTATTAGTCCCTCAAGTTTAAAAAGTGAGAGCAATTGGTTATTCTATTAATGGTGTTAGTCTCAATACCTATATGGCTAACAAAACAATGATGTAGCAAATTTTAGGTGATGCGGCATTAATTTTTATATTAAAAAAAAATTAAAACATGTTGCTTTCATTAAAATTCTCATGACTTGTAAGAAAATCACTCAACCATTTTGTGACCTGTTAACAAAGAGTACCCAAATCAAACTCAAGAATGCAACCCTAAATGGCTAAATCTGAAAATATGAGAGAGATACAAAATCCCAAATGCTAATATAAAAACCATTATTTGATGGGTCCAAGTCCATCCATATCTGAATCAAGCAAAAAAATCTCTCTTCAATTCTTCGTGGTCAACTGCTACAATTAATACTAGTACCATTTTGCTCAATCTGAGTGCAAATTTTGAAAATATCAATGATACTTTATAATATCACAATTGCAAGCGAGTACAATTGTAGCAATTAACTTCAACACCTTTTGTACTTTATAAGCCTTCAGCTTTGAACAGTTCCACCTTTGAATAACGTTTCGGTCTGACATTCCAAAAGAATGGTTGGCTAGCTATTGAGAGAAGAACCTGTAGAACCTTTTCGTGTGGACTGTGGACCCAAAAATTCCTGGAGGATTCCTGGAGGAGGACAGCATTGATTGGGGATTTCGTGTCTCTCTCTCTCTTGTTTCTCATATTAAGGGTAGCATTCGTTTGTTTGATTTGACAATACCTGTTTGTTAACTTGTTGCAAGATGGTTGAATGATTATTTGACCGAGTCTTGGGATTTTTAATGAAAGAAATTAATGCCACATCACCTAAATTTTGTCACGTCATTTTTCCATTAGTTATGTAGGTATTAAGGGTAGCATTCGTTTGTTTGATTTGACAATACCTGTTTGTTAACCTGTTGCAAGATGGCTGAATGATTTTTTGACCGAGTCTTGGGATTTTTAATGAAAGAAATTAATGCCACATCACCTAAATTTTGCACATCATTTTTTCATTAGTTACGTAGGTGCTAAGACTAACACTATTAATAGAAGGATAAATTGTGCTCACTTTTTAAACTTGAGAGACTAATGACACTCACTTAAAACTTGAGTGACCAATTACGCTTAGAAGGTACATTTCAGGGACCAATAGTGTATTTTCGCCAAATAAAAACTTATCGTTCTTTAGGTTGGAAGACATAGGTTGCATCTTTGATTTTTCTTCAAAAATATAGAGATGTTTTATTTGCCATGTACAATATAAAAAAATAATTAGTAGAAATTTCAACCCAAAAACCAAACCCATGATTATCAACATGAGTCTCTTTTTTTTCAACGTTAGTCTATTTTTTTTTTTTTTTAGTCCTATCATAATTTTTGTTTTTATATAGATTATCAACGTTTGAGTTTGAGTTTAAGTTGGACTTGTTAGAGAGATAGAGTTTCACTTTTTGTTAAGTTTTGATTAAACAAAAATAATTTTATTTTTAAAAAATATGATAATGATGAGTTTGAGTTTAAGTTGGACTTATTAGAGAGATAGAGTTTCACACCTAGTTAAGTTTGAACTAAAAAAAATAATTTTATTTAAATATTGTGCTGACGTGAAAAATTATGAGAGATTCAGAGGCTTCAGTTTTATATAACATATCAAATAAAAACTAGTATTATGTCCATGCGATGCACGGCTTAATAAAAAATATTTTGATAATATAATTAAATTGAATAACAATTAAAATGAAAAAAAAAAAAATTAAGTTACATGGAAGATGTATATTATGTAAGTTCAAGTTTGACATTTTTTTTTTCCAAAAACAAATATTATAAAATATTTTAAAAACTATGGCAAATTGTAAAAATAGTATAACAATTATTAATGAAATCTCTCTCTCTCTCTCTCTCTCTCTCTCTCTCTCTCTCTCTCTCTCTATATATATATATATATATAAGATATAAACAAAAATTTTACTTGTACACCTAAAAGAAATTTAATTTTAATTTCTTATTTTAATATTTAAATCATTTGTTTTAGTGTTGATTTTATTCAAATGGTTATAAGTTATATCACACATTCTAACTTAATAATAAATAAAAGTATAATACCATAACTTAATGTAACATTTTAACTTACTAATAAATAAATATAACACCATAACTTAAAGTGATGTTTGTAATTGTATTGTGCTTTAGCCTTTAAGAACTATTTTTTTCAAATAAAAAAACACAGATATTAATATTACACATGAAAAAATAATGAATTCAATAACTGAAATAGTTGAAAACAAAATTAAGCCAAAATTGCAATTCATTAATGAAAAAATATCCAATTTCTGAACTTTAAAAAAAATGAAAATGGAGTTAAGTAAAGATAGACTTACATAGGAATTTGGACTGATGGATATAAAAACATTTTTAATCCTTCTTTTTCTCTCTTATCCAATTTCATGTTTAACAGCAAATTTTGCTTTTAATTAATGAAGATAGATTACATGGAACAAAGCACCAAACAAAAACCATAACAAATTAAATCCACGTACAATAAAATATTGATGTCAACAATAAATAATCATGTGATAAGAAAGTAAAAAATACAAATATATTGCTTGCTCTATTGATGTCTAAAAAAAATACTAAAAGGTGCGATCAAAGATAGAATTTCAGCCTATCTATAAAACTTGTTGATAAAAATCTTATAATATATAATAAAAAGGCAACAAATACACAAAATTTATTCAATTTGATGAAAGAAGAAAAAAATACCTGCAAGGTTGTAGGTAGGGTAGAGAGGAGAAGGGAAGAATATAGTAAATAATTGTAAGGTACGTAGTAGAAAGAATAATACACTAAAAAACTGTATGTATATATAGAGAGAATTTCAGGTTGTGAAGAAGGTGATATGAACAAAAAGGAGTTTAGGTGAAACTCAAATACTTATTTTTTTAAAACTTTATTATTAGGAAAAAGATAACATAAGATGCAAAAAAGAAAAAAAAGAAAAAAAAAAGAAACGTAAATTCTATCAAAAGCATAAAGATCTACAAAGGCGTTTATTTCAACATCCATCTACAACTAACAGAAGAACAGATTCAACTTTAATTATTATCATTTTATACTTTTCACGTATTTTTTTTTTTTAAATACTATCTTTTTTCTTTCACTTTTTTTTTTTTTATCTCTCTTTTTTATTTAAATTCGATCCTTGTTTTTATATAGGTAATTCTATCCTATTGATTTTAGGTTTTGTTGATGTGGGGGTAAGGGCCCAAATTTGTATATAGGGCCTTCGGCCTTGGCCGAGAGCGTTAGTAGTCCGAGGATGAATGAATGGTAATGAATGGTTCAGATTCAGGACTTAATGAGCAAGATACAAATGGGAAGGTGGTTCGAGGAGAAATATCTCCTCGGATAAGCTAAATATAGATTATATGTAAATCCTAATGATCAAAGTGACCTTCCAGGAAGCTCTAACGATAGGGACGTGCGCCATAAACATACAAGAAAGATGGGAACCCAAAAATATCTAAGGGAAAACTACTACCACCACATTGAATACACTGCAGCTACTTTTCTAACCGCATTTATGTTGGAGAAGACCTTTGAATAGTGTTGCCTTGGTTACCACAACTCACCAAAAGCCAAAGAGGGTGTCTGATGGGACAAGTACTCAAATAAGAGCTCAGATGATCAACAAGTGTAGGATCAAGATGGTCCAAAGGGAGCTATATAATGTAAGAGACCTTCCACGAGGAAAGGGACCGGGAAAAATAGAGAAGAGGCACTGTAGCAATCTAAATTGCACTTGTACTTTGTTTAATCAATTTATATGGAGACTTACCTCCTCGGACAATGAATTCATTCAGCTCTATGTTCCTTATTCTTGCTTAATCATTTCTACATCCATACTAGCCGTTGTCAAATTCATTAATGCCAAGTTCTTTAACCCACCCTCTACAAATTTATTGTATTGGGTTCATTGGGCCAACATCCCATACATCTTGGGTTTGGGCTACAAATCTTGTCCCTACAATTGGCGCCGTTTGTGGGAAGAGCTTGTGTGATAGTGAGTGCAACGGTCAACTATGATAGGTTTAGGACCATACCAAGCAAAATCCATGGCATCCCAATTTGTGAAAATCCTTTCACCAACCTTGAGCGTAGGAGAGATCGAGAGGGCAGCGTGCATACTATGCATACAAGCAAAAGCCACTCTCGAGTTGGAAGTCACGTCTTTCAAGAGCAACACAACAGAGCCATGCAACTGGAGATTGACCAGTTAAAGAGGAAGTTGCGCCATGCACGGCGAGAACGAACCCCTTCAAACTCCGACATTTCCTCTGAGGATGAAAAGGATGCTAGTTATAGGCGGAGGTCAAGAACTCCACCCAACGAGTCCTTCCCCTACGACGAAGAACACCATCACAAATGCAGATACAAGAGCCCGCCTCGTAGAGGCCTAGGAAATGACGCTATGAGTAGAGCATTGAACCAAATTTCTAAGTCGCCCTTCACGCGTAAGATTGAAGCAGTGATACTCCCTCGGCGGTTCCACTAGCCAACGTTCACCATCTACAATGGTCGATCGGACCCTGTGGAGCATGTGAGCCACTTCAATCAGAGAATGGCTATCCATTCCAAAGACGAAGCCTTGATGTGCAAGGTGTTCTCATCCAGTCTGGGACCCGTAGCGATGAGATGGTTCGACGGCCTAAGGGCGAATTCCATAGACTCCTACAAGGGGCTCACCCTGGCGTTTGGCTCTTATTTTATTATGTGTAGCAGGGTCCCTAGGCCCTTGGATTCCCTACTATCCTTATCATGCGAGAAGAGGAGACTTTAAAGACATACTCGGACAGATACTGGGAGATGTATAATGAAATAGACAGTGACTTTGACGACGTAGCCATCAGTACTTTCAAGGTTAGCCTCCCAGCCGAGCACGGTTTAAGGAAGTCTTTGACGGGGAAGCCTGTCACCAGTGTACGCCAACTCATGGACATGATAGACAAGTATAAGAGGGTTGAGGAAGACCACCAGCATGGGGAAAGCTAGGACCCAACTGGCAAGGGCCATATCGCATCACCTCAATAGCTGGTATAGGAGCATACTTTCTTTAAGACCTGGATGAACACATAATACCAGGCCCATGGAATGTAAACAACCTGAAAATGTATTATTATTAACTAAAGTTTCCTTTGTCATATGCTCGTTTATTATATAAATACATTGCGCTTCCCATCAGTGACATCTTTATAAATGCTTAAACAGAACCTTAGTCATGCCTCGGTCCTCAGACTAGATGCTAAGGGAAGATTAACACTTTATGACGTCTTTGTAAGTGCTTAAACAGAACCTTAGTCATGCGCTAAGGGGAAATTAACACTCTATGACATCTTTACAAATGCTTAAACAGAACCTTAGTCATGCCTCGGTCCTCGGATCACATACTTTGGGGAAATTATCACACAATGACATCTTTTGAAGTAATTAAACAGAACCTCAGACATGCCTGGATCCTCGGACCACATGCTTTGGTTTTTCACTGTGTCAAAACAGAACCCCGGACATCCAGCTCCTCGGATGGCTGGCTTTAGGGGTGAGCAAAAAGTCACCGACATCGATCCAATCAACCAGCGCCGATCGTCCCGCACTGCCACTGCAACCGACCGACGAAGCCGATGCCGGTGATCGGAGCGCGAAGGGAATCTCGATGCCGGTGCGGTGTAGTCACCGGAGCTGGAAATTCGAGACCGATACATGCCGAACCGAACCGATACCTGTATGTATATCATTCTCCACTCGTCTTCTCCAGTTCTAACTTCTGAGTTCTCTGTTCTACTAGATACGGCATCGTTGGTTGTACAGGTTCTCATTTTATTTTATTTTTAATAAAACGTTGTCGTCGTATCTGGGTGTTATTAAAAAAAAAAAAAAAAAGACAAAACGGTGCGTTTTATGCAGGTTTTTAGATTCTGCCTTAGTATAAATTCGTTCTTTTGTGATCTTTTGGAATCTCATTTTAAGTTTTAACCCTTTAACTTTCTCTCTCGTTCTTGCCTGAGTCCTAAGTCCTGATTGTGCCTTGCCTCTGAGCTTTTGGAATCTGGAATAGTAATAGGTTTATTGTATTAATAGTAATCGATCATTGATTAATAGTATTATTTTCTCAGCTAAAAGTAAAATCTTCTCCTCTTAGGGTTTGGGTTTGGGGCTCTCTCTGTGTGTGTTTTTTGGGATAAAATAAGAGGGTCAGTGAAGGTCCTTCATTGAAGGACGTGCAATCAAAGGCAGAGCTTGATGAAGTGGTGGTGAGTGGCGCATCGATTAGTGTACACTTCTGGGCATCATGGTGTGAAGCTTCAAAGCCCATGGACGATGTCTTTTCCCACCTTTCCACTGATTTCCCCCATGCCCACTTTCTCAGGGTTTGTTTATTTCGCTTTAAACCAAGCATAAAATTTTCTTCTATTATTGGTCTCAATATTTTAGATAGGTTTGGTTTGGTCATTCATATTTAAACTGAATGAATACACTAGTGAAAACGAGTGATTTGATTTTAAGTTAAGGAAATGAAAACAAAGTCCAGACACACACACAAAACTTAAAATAATATTGGTTATTAACACGAGTGATTTGAACAGTTTTTATTTTATTTTTTTTTTATAAAGTTTCTTTTGAACAGTTTTAAAAAAAACAAATAGAATTTTTAATGTTTCAAACCGATTAAACCGAGCCGACCAAACCGCACCGCTATAGGTCGGAAAACCGACCCTAATCGGTATGCATCGGTTTTAATTATGAGAAAACCGATCCTTATCGGTTCGGTAACAAATTTGAGAAAAAATCGAGCCCACCGAACTGCGCACACCCCTAGCTGGCTTTGAGCAAATTAAAGTCCTCAATTATTGTGAGATCAAAACCCCACTTTTTCTCCTCGGATAAGAGGGAAAAACCGGAGTTTTAAGGGGCTATTGTGGGGGTAAGGGCCCAAATTTGTATATAGGGCCTTCGGCCTTGGCCGAGAGCGTTAATAGTCCGAGGACGAACGAATGGTAATGAATAGTTCAGATTCAGGACTTAATGAGCAAGATACAAATGGGAAGGTGGTCCGAGGAGAAATATCTCCTCGGATAAGCTAAATATAGATCAGATGTAAATCCAAATGATCAAAGTGACCTTCCAGGAAGCTCTAATGATAGGGACGTGCGCCATAAACGTACAAGAAAGATGGGAACCCAAAAATATCTAAGAGAAAGCTGCTACCACCGCATTGAATGCATTGCAGCTACTTTTCTGACCGCATTTATGTAGGAGAAGACCTCTGAACAGTGTTGCCTTGGTTACCACAACTCACAGAAAGCCAAAGAGGGTGTCTGATGGGACAGGTACTCAAATAAGGGCTTAGATGATCAACAAGTATAGGAGCTATATAATGTAAAAGACCCTTCATGGGGAGGGGACCGGGAAAAATAGAGAAAAGGCACTGTAGCAATCTAAATTGCACTTATTCTCTGTTTAATTAACTTATATGGAGATTGGAGACTTACCTCCTCAGACAGTGAGTTCATCTCCTCGGACAATGAATTCATTCAGCTCTATGTTCCTTGTTCTTACTTAATCATCTTCTACATCCATACTAGCCGTTGTCAAATTCATTAATGCTAAGTTCTTTGACCCACCCTCTACAAATTTCTTGTATTGGGTTCAATGGGCCAACATCCATATATCTTGAGTTTGGGAAATCGTGTCCCTATAATTGATAACATTTTAGATAGACACAAATGTAGTTGTAGTTGTAAATCAAATACTGCTTTTTTTTTTTGTTACTTGATTATCAGGAAAAAGATGATATAAAATACATATTTATCCAAAAAAAAATGAACTTAAAAAAATTAACAAAAATGAATGTAGATACGCAATAGTATTCAATTCTATCTTCTTCTTCAAGTGTGTTGTAAAAAATAAGGATTGTAATCAAATTAAATTTTTTATCCACTTAGAAATTATAGTTGAAGAAAAATTATATTCACTTAGAAATTATAGTTAAAGAAAACTTATACATATATATATATATATATATATATATTTTTTTTTTCCCCCTTAAAATCTAAAATCTAAGAAAATTTCTACAATTTGGTGCCGCCACGTGGCGCAACCACGGCGTCTAAGCCCAACTTTTATTATATATAATATGATATGATGTATCGTTCCCTAGGCTGGAAGAAATATGTTGCATCTTTGATTTTTCTCCAAAAAAAATAGAGATGTTTTATCTGCCATATACAATATAAAAAAATAATAAGTAGAAATTTCAACCCAAAAATCAAACCCACGATTATCAATGTGAGTCTCTTTTTTTTCAACGTTAGATTTTTTTTTTTTTTTATAAGTCCTATCATAATTTTTTTTTTTTTATATATATAGATTATCAACACTAAAAAAAAAAAAAGTTTATTTAAATAAAATGATAATTTTATTTAAATATTGTGCTGACGTGGAAAATTTTGAGAACTTCAGAGGCTTCGACTTCTCTTAAAAAAAATAGAGATGCTTTATTTGCCATGTACAATAAAAAAAAAAAATTAGTAGAAATTTCAACCCAAAAACCAAACCCACGATTATCAACGTGAGTCTTTTTTTTTTTTTTCAACATTAGTCTTTTTTTTTTTTTTGGGCCCTATAATAAATTTTTTTTTTATATAAATTATCGATGTTTGAGTTTGAGTTTAAGTTGGACTTATTAGAGAGATAGAGTTTCACTCATTGTTAAGTTTTGATTAAACAAAAATAATTTTATTTAAAAAAATGATAATGATGAGTTTGAGTTTAAGTTGGACTTACTAGAGAGATAGAGTTTTACTCCTGGTTAAGTTTGAACTAAATTTTTTTTTTTTATTTAATAAAATGCATCAATATAATATATGTACATAATTCATCAACACCCAGAATTGTTATTTTCTTTCAACTTTAGAGATTGTGTGTCTAAAATAGGCATCCAACTTTCGAACAAAATTTATTGTTTTTTTCCTCCCTGATTAAAATATATCGATCTTCACAACTGTATGTGTTATTTAAGAAGACAAATAAAACATGCAGGGAAGGAGTCAGAACTTTGAGTTAGGGGGTGGTTTTACTGTTGGTTGTGTGCGCAATTTCAACCTCTATTCTGCTACTTAGCTGTTGAGATTTTTATTTTTGTATGGGTAAGAACAAGATTATTTTTGTTTAGAATTTTTTAAAGGGCAGAGTTATTTATTTTGGATAAAATTAGTTAATTGAGCTTAATTTTTTTTAGTTTTACTGCTAATTTTTGTTGTTGAGCTATTCTTTTTTTTTTTTTTTTGCTTGAATGTTTTGTTTTAGATTTTAGATCTATAAATTTTTTTATGGTCACTAAAATGAGGAGAATGCTAGAGTTACAAGTTTTTATTATTATTTTTTTTTATAAATTACTGATGTGATAAGTGGTTTTTATTTTTTTTATTTTTATTTTATGGAAATGTGATAAGTGGTTACTGGTAAGTAAAAAAATGATGTGAGTAGTGTGCTCACATGTGAACCAATAAGAATTTGCTACCAAAACAATTTGTAAAAATATTATAAAAAAGTTTGTGAATATAGCATTACTCTTAAATGAATCAATGATAATGTTAAAGGGAAACAAAATGTAATTTTATAGAACAAAATTGCTAAAATTAGTACCCATATATATATAAAATAATATTTAAAAAAAAAAAATCTAAGGGGGCAATAGAGTGGTTCCATCAAATGCCAACACGTGTTTATTTTTTGTTTGTTTGTGTGATGGGCATGCGACCAGGGCCGGCTCAACAGGTGATGCAACTGATGCAATCGCCTAAGGCCTCCAAATAAAAGAAGGCCCCACTTGTAAAAAAAAAATTTATATATATATATATATATATATAATTTATTTATATATTTTAATTAAAAAAAATTTAAGCACTTTTATTGGTCAATAAAATGCATTAAAAAGGCCCCATTGTATCTGAAAATGCAAAAGATTAAAATGGAAAAAATAAAAATAGTCAAATTTCAGCTAACCAAATTAAATTTTAGGAGACAAATTAATTAATTCATTCTTGAAATATGCTAAAATCAAAATTAAGAGCAGACAAATTTATTAATAATACAACGTAATTGTCTTGAAATATGCTAAAATAGAAATTATAAATTTCAAAAACAAAAGAAAAACCTCTCATCTCTCTATCTCTCTGCCTCTCCATCTATATTCTTACGGTCTCACATTTCTTTTCTTTATCTTCATCTTGATTCTTGATCTTTTTCCATAAACTCAGTCAATCAGTCTGGCTTGAAATTTTTCTTTGTTGATTCAGCATACCAGTCGGCAGTCCCCAGAGGTACTTCTTCTTCACTCTTCAGTTCTTTCCCTCTTTCTTTTTGTCCTTCCGAAAATGAAGACTCAAAGTCTTCTATTTATTTAACTTAAATTATATATATATATATATATATATATATATATATTTAGTTTGTTTCACACTTCCACTGGGACACGTTTCACTGTTTTGCTTGATAACTTTTCGGCCAAAATGGCCAAATACCACATTTTTTTGAAATTTTTAGCAAAAAACAACTGTTTCGGAAATAAATAGCAAAGTACCACTTTTTCTAGAAATCAAGTTTCGAAAACTCGAGTTCCTCTCAAATCTGCCACCGTGGCATTGCTGACATGGAATTTCTGTGATTAAAAAAAATTATGTGGTACTCGAGCTTGAGAAACTTGAGTTCCATGCAACACAATACTCGAGTATACTAGGCTCGAGTACTTTTTATAAATAAAATGCAGAAAATTTTATTTGTACATTACTCGAGTTTGGTAAACTCGATTACTGTGTAATTTTTTTTTTTTTTGTTTTTGTTTTCTTTTTGTTTGGGGATAATCGACAAATAAATATAAAGATAAAAATAAGTAGCTTTTTTATGTTTTTATTTATTTAAATAGAAGAATTGTAAAATATAGAGATTTTAATTTCGAAATATGAATTTAATTTCTATATTAATTAAAATTGTTCATTGTTTTCTATATAAACTATTTCTACGATTTTGCATAAAATTAGTTTCTGTTCAGCATTATTTAAGAAATTGTTCACTCTCTTTTTTGCATAAATTATTTTCTATTCACTATTTAAAAAATTATTCACTGTTTTCTCATAAAACACCTAGTGAAATCGTGTTTTCTAAATTTAAACGCCAAATCTGAATACTTTTTCATGTTTGATTTTCACAATAATCGAATATATTTTTCTGCATTGATAAAATCTGTTTCTTCATTAATGAAATTTTCTCTCTGCACATCATATTTACTGTACATTCAAATCTTCTTATTACATTCATAAAATCTGTTTTTTGCATTAATTAAAACTGTTCACTGTTTTGTCATAAAAATTGTTCACTGTTTTCTGCATAAACTATTTCTAGCATTGGCGCAGTTATTGCACTTAAATTGTTTTTGTGTTTTTTTTTTAAATATGTAACCATATGTATAATGGAAAAACTCCATGAAAGAAAAATGAATGATTTGTATAAATCACCTAATGGTAAATGCCTCGAAAAATTTGAATTTGTAAAAATGTTCGAATTAGTTGAATGTAGAAATTCGAGAAAAATCGATGGAAAATCAATGAACGTACCAAATCATGAAGGTGTACATAAGATGTACAGATAGTCTAGACTTGTTGAGAAATTTGATCTCGTTGAAAGTACAAAATAATGAAAATTCAATGGAAAAGTATGTACGTTAGATGTATAGATCGTATGAATTTGTTTAAAAATTTGAATTCGTTGAATGTACAAAACTGTGAAAACTCAAGGAAAAATTGTGTACATTAGATGTACAGATAGTACGAATTTGTTGAAAAATTTGAATTCGTTGAGTGTGTAAAATCGTGAAAATTCAAATGAAAATTGAAGAACATACCAAATTGAGTAAACTTAATGGAAAATTAATTACATTAGATGTACAGATCATCTATTTTTTTGCATTGATAAAATCTGTTTTTACATTAATAAAATTTGCTCTCTGCACACCATGTTCACCGCTTTCTCATAAAAATTGTTCACTGTTTTTCGCATAAACTGTTTCTAGCATTATGCATAAAATTATTTTCCGTTCAGCATTATTTAAAAAATTGTTCACTTTCTTTTCTACATAAATTATTTTATGTTCACTATTTAAAAAATTGTTCACTGTTTTCTCGTAAACTATTTCTAGCATTCTACATAAAATTATTTTCTGTTCAGCATTATTTAAAAAATTGTTCACTCTCTTTTCTGCGTAAATTATTTTCTGTTCACTATTTAAAAAGTTGTTCACTGTTTTCTTGTAAAACACCTAGTGAAATCGTGTTTTCTAAATTTAAACGCCAAATGTGAATGCTTTTTCATGTTTAAATTTCACAATAATTGAATTTGTTTTTTTGCATTGATAAAATCTGTTTCTACGTTAATAAAATTTGCTCTCTGCACATCATGTTTACTCTATATTCGAATCTGCTTATTGCATTCATAAAATCTATTTTCTGCATTAATTAAAATTGTTCATTGTTTTCTCATAAAAATTGTTCACTGTTTTCTACATAAACTATTTCTATGATTTTGCATAAAATTATTTTCTGTTCAGCATTATTTAAAAAATTGTTCACTCTCTTTTCTGCATAAATTATTTTCTATTCACTATTTAAAAAATTGTTCGTTGTTTTCTCATAAAACACCTAGTGAAATTGTGTTTTCTAAATTGAAAAGCCAAATCTGTATGTTTTTTCATGTTCGAATTTCAAAATAATTGAACTTTTTTTTTTGCATTGATAAAATCTAATTTGATACACACTTTGTCAAAATTATCCAATAATGATGGATTGTGATTGGTTGTTTATCACTTTCTAATAAACTCACTATTTTTTCTACTTCACCTACAGTCTACCATGTAGAAGTATAGAACAAGTGTGACAAAATGAGTAGAAATTAGAGATGATTTGAATACAATGTGTTAGGTTCTAAAGATTTAGGATTTTATGTATTTAGAACTCTAATGTGTAATATTGGCAAACCATGATCAAAACAATGTGTTTAGTCTTGTTTAGGCTTGCTCAAAGTTGATTAATTATTGTAAAGTTGGAATCGAGAGGCTGCAGAAGTATTAGTGCTTTTCGGCCTGGCTCGATCGATCAAAGGATAGACTCGATCGATCGAATCTCGGGCCAGATGCGTTTTCTGCAGAATTTCCAACTCAGCCCTAACTCATTAAACGTTTAGGGTTTTATGTTTTTGCCCTAGGTATATAAGGCAAAACCCTAGCCACGTTTTTATAGTTGCTCCTGTTGTATTGTTGCTCATACATTGCTGTTTTGTGTAAATCTCTTGTGAGATCTAGAGGAGCTTTCCTTTACACAAAACTTAGGGTTTTCAAGGTAGAGATTACTTCAATATCTTGATGATCAACTTGGTTGCTGCCATTGGAATTTAAAGAATAACAAGCATGGGTGCTTGTAGCTGATTGGAGAATCCAAGAAAGAAGGAGTCCGTGGATTCGAAGCTTGCACGTGGTCGTGTCAGTAAGTTCTACTGGTAGGTAGCATTAAGAGTTCGAGCGGGGAGCTTGTAAGTCCTTTTGTATGAACTTCAATTCTTTCATAGTGGATTCAGTTTTGCCTTGAGGATCGGTGGGTCAAATCCTCCCCAGGTTTTTACCGTGTGGTTTCTGGGTGATCATATCATTGTGTCTTTTATATTTCCGCTGCTTTATATTATTGATATGATTGTTTGATTGTTTCAACCTAGAATTGCATAATTTGACTAAGTAACAACTTGACTAATTAACTAGGCTAATCAATCTGGTTGGTTTAAGGGGTCTAAAACCGTTCAAGTGGTATCAGAGCAGGTAGCTCTTTTTGTTTGAGATTTTTTTGATCTCTGGGCTGATCCTTGACCCCTGTTGTCATGGAGCATGGACATTCTCTTGTTGTTCCTTCTCACTTTGATGGGAATAACTATGCTTATTGGAAAGTAAGGATGAAAGCATTCCTGAAATCCATTGATGAGAGAGTTTGGAATTCCGTTGAGTACGGATGGGAGAAGCCTACTACTCCTGTGAGTGAGTGGCAAACTTCTCAAAAAGAAGCAGCTGGGTTCAATAGCAAAGCTATGAATGCCATATTTAATGCTGTTTCCATGGAGGAATTTAAGAGAATCTCTAATGTTGAGGTTGCTCATACTGCTTGGAAAATCCTCCAAATTGTGCATGAAGGCACAAAGGCAGTTAAGATCAATAAATTGCAACAATTGACTTCTAGATTTGAAAGCATTAGAATGTCTGATGATGAATCTTTTGATGAATTCTATGCTAAATTAAATGATATTGTCAATTCTACTTTTAATTTGGGTGAAATCTATGATTAACCTAAAATTGTTAGGAAGATTCTTAGATCTTTAACTGAAGACTTTAGACCCAAAGTGACTGCCATTACTGAGAGCAAGGATGTGGACTCCATCCCTGTTGATGAGCTTGTAGGATCTCTTCAGTCCTATGAGTCTGACCTACCCAAAATAAACAAATCCAAATCAATGGCTCTTAAGTCTGTTGATGATGTTGAGGTTGGTGGATTTGATGATGAGCTCTCTGCTATAGATATAGCTTACCTTGCCAAGAATTTTAGAAACTTTCTGAGGAACACTAACAGAAGGGCAAGAGGTACAAACACTGCTGAACCTAGAAACTTTAGGAAGAATGATCCCACTAAGGTTAATAACTTTGAAAAACCTGGAGAAAAAGTAGGTCAATCTTCAAACAATTCTTTGGGTGCTCAGTGTTTTGGTTGTCAAGGGTATGGTCATGTTAAATCTGAATGTCCTACATTCTTGAGAAATAAGGGTAAAACTATGGCTGTAACCCTTAGTGATAATGAGGTTTCTGATGATGAGTCTGGATGTGACGAGGATGGAAACTTCATTGCCTTCACTGCTACAGCTGTAGTCAATGAAAGCGTGTCTGTTGAGCAGAACCTTTCTGATGGGGAACTCTCTAAGGATGCAGTTCTTCAAGAGGCCTATGATAAACTTTGCAAAGTTGCTGCAAAGGATGCTATGAATGTTGAACTTGACCTGAAGAAAATTGATTCTCTTGAGCTTGAAAAGAAAAATTTGCTTGTTAAACTTTTTGATGCTAATGATCTTTTGAACCATGTGAAATCTGAGAACATACTTTTGCTTGATAAAGTTAAAACTTTGGAACATGATTTATCTGTTGCTAGATCTGCTAGTTCTAAACTTGATCACATGCTGAATGTTCAAAAGTATCCTTTTGATAAATCTGGGTTAGGATATGTTGAAAGCATCTCTGTGTCTGCTCCTAATTCCACAAACTTTGTTCCTTCATCTTCTTCTGAATCTTCTGTGAGTGAGGTTATAAGTGAAACTGTCAAACCACCTGTGAGTGAGGTTGTCAAACCTGTAGAAGTTTCACCCCCTAGGAAGATTAGGGTTGATCTGAGAGAGACTAAACCTAAGGATTCTACCCTTTTCAAGGACAAGATGCATGGTAAACCTGCTTGGGTTATTATTGTGGAAAGTCTGGACACATTTGTCCTAACTGTTACAAGCTTCAAGCTTTTAAGAGAGCAAACAAACCAAAAGTGTCTGTGCCTCAAGCACAAGATCCTATGGCACTTATTGGTGAATTGGTAAAGGCGTTGAACCTTTATTCCAATTCTGGAGTTGGAAATCACTCGAATGTGAATAAAAACTCCAATGCTCGTGGTGCATCTAAAAGGTTTTGGATGCAAAAGACTCGACCTAATTGAGTCTTTCTGACATGGTCCTTGTGCTTCATTGCTCATTCCTATGTGACCATTGTTCTTTGGTTGTTGTGCTTTTTGTTTTGTTTCTAGGATTTGCATTGCATCACATTCATGCATTTCATTCTAGGATTTATTTGTTTTCTCTTTTAAAATTTAAAAAAAAAAAAAAAAAAGGAGAAAAGCAAAATTGTGTTAAGCACTATTTTTCTTGGTTTTTGAAAACAAGGCTAATCAATCTGGTTGGTTTAAGGGGTCTAAAACCGTTCAAGTGGTATCTCGTTGGTTAATTTATTTACACATAACATGTCTTATGTACCTTGTTTAGCTTTGATGAGCTTATTTATTGCACTTTACTAGTTAAAGCTTTGTAATGCATGTTGTGTGGGAAAGATGTTTATGGTGTTTATCACTTTGTCTTAATCTTGAAGTCATATGTTATTTCACTATCAGACTTGATCCTTTTAAGAAAGGTATAAATAACCATCTCACCACTGTTCACTAGCCAATCATGAACACCTTAGTGCATATCATAAGATTTTGTGCTCGAGAAAGTGTAGTACATGCACAAAAAGAACATAAGGTGTAGCCTCTGTTAATTGCTTAATACTTAAAATTGGTGTGTACTATTAGGCTTGATGCCAAATTTCACCTAATAATGGGGCAAAATTCAAGAAACTTACATGATTGCAAGCTTATGTTCTAGGAGATGTGGGAGTTATATGATGTAACTCTTTAGGTGATAGTCTCTTTTGAATTCTATGTGATGAATTTTGTAGACTTTGTGATTGATTGCTATTCACATATCACCTCACATGTATCTCAAGCTTTTGCTAGTTGCATACACTATACAAGTTACTCTTTGCTAAACTTTGTACATGTTATTGTGTGTGTTTTTGGTCTGACCAACCAAGTTTGAAAATACTTTGAGAATTATGCAAAACATTTTTTTTTGCTTGAGAATTTAAAGGAAGAATGGCTGAAATTTTCTTTGGAGAAACTGTGATTAAAACTCGGGTTTTTGAAAAAGCATTCCATCTCATACTCATGCATTTTGTTTCAATTAGTTTAATGCTTTGAGGAGTTGTTTTTCAAAATATGGTTTGGGATTTTCAAAACTGTGATTTTTCTCAAAATTTTTGTGAGCCTCTGCCCAGTTTGATCGATCCATTCTGATTTTCGATCGATCAAAAAAGTGCTTTAATTTGTTTAAAAATGACTGATTGATTCGATCGATCGAATGTGATTTTCGATCAATCGAATGTCGTGAATCAGGTTTTTTAAAACACTGTTCTTGACTGATTCAAACACTTTTTCAAAAAGTTTTTCCAACTTTTCTTCTCTCTCCGACGAGGCAAGGCTCCACAGTCAAATTTTTGTCATTTTCCTCCGAAATTTTTGCAAGCTTTCTCTTTCCTTAAGCTGGTAAGACTGTTTTGCCCTTCCTTTTTGAGTTTATTTACATATTTCATGCATTTTTCATGCATTTATCCTCAAAATTTCGGACCTTTTTCTTTTTGGGATTTTTGTTAATTCACGCCCTATTTTGTGAAATTGATCAATGGGTTTTTGTGGGGACATGCTATAAACACGATCTTGATAGTTTAATTTGATCAATTTTGGGTTTTGTGAAAAATTGAAATTTCTAGGGCTTGTAATTGATCCGATTTTGGGATTTTTGTTCAATTAGGTTTAATTGATGAAATTGGCTTGTTGTTTTGATGAAATTGGTCATTCTAATTTGTTTTCAACCATGTGTGATAATCAATTCACCAATTTGTTTCAAAATTATCAAGTGGTTTTTCAAATTTTTAGGGTTTTTGTTAGAAACTCTATGCTCAAGCCAATTTTGTGTAATTGAACTTAATTTTGAACTTTGTTTACTGCATTAGTTCATGCATCACAACATTGTTATTGTTCATGCATCATATAGATTTTTGTTCTATATTTTTTTGTGCTAACTTGCAGTCTGCCCTTGGTTTTGTTTTATTCTGTTTCTTTTGGTTTTCTCTTTGTGTCTTTGTCCTTTCCTTAGCACTATGCCTAGGAAAACTAGGGCTCGTAGGACTGTTCCCTCACCTTCTCCACCCCCTCCGTCTTTTGACCGTGAGAAGTTTCCAAGTGAGAAAAACCAAGAGATATTTGAGAAGCTAAACCTTAGGAGAAAGATTTGGGCTGAGCGTTCTGTTCTCTTAGATGAACTTGATCTTGCCATTAGGGCAAACTTTGAGCGTCGGGGCTGGTTACCCTTGGTGGATATTTCTGATCCTCCTCCACCTTCTGCCTTGATTAGAGAGTTCTTTTCGAACATCTCTATCCGCATCTATGATTCCAACACTTTGGTCAAGAGTTGGATACGAGGCGTAGAGTACACCATTACTCCCAAGGTAGTGGCTGATGCTCTAGAGGTACCTTTGGTCCAGAATCCTGTCTATCCTTATGATGAGTCTCCTGAGATTAGTGATGTCTTGTCTTACATCACTGGATCTTCTATCCAGTGGGGTTCTGATCCTAGGATCACCTCTGCTGAGCTTTCTGGGTTGCACTATCTTTTCTTTAGGATAGCCTGTCATTCTATCTGGCCCATATCTCATGTTCACACCATTCCTCTCGAGCGGTGTGTATTTTTGTACGCTCTTGTTACTGATGCTCCTATCAGTTTTCCTCATCTGTTTCTTCGTTCTTTAAACGAAGTTTATAGGAGTTCATCTTCTTCTCATGCCCTTGTTCATCCTATTTTCATTCATAGGATTTTGCTTTATCTTGATCTTAATGGTTTCCCTTCCTTTGAGCCTGTTCATGTGATTTCTCCCATAGGTGCGTCTTTCCTTAGACAAAGGGCCGCTCATCTTAAAGCTGGTTCTAAACACCCTAGGTCTGAGTCTTCTAGTCGCGCACCTCCTCCTTCTTCTTCTACAGGTCCTGCTGGTGAGGATGTTACTGATCCTGTTGATGCTGCTGCTGCTGCTGCTGTTCCTCCACCTCCTTCAGCCGACTTTGATGTTCGTCGTACCTTGGAGACTGTCATGACCGTTCAGGCGACTCATGGTCAGATTTTGGTGGACTTGCTTGATGAGATTCGTGCTCTGCAAGCCGACTTTGCGCATCTTCATTCTCCCTCACCACCTCCTTTTGATGATGGCTTGTGATTGCACTTTGGCATTCCGTCACAAAAAGGGGGAGTAGAGTTAGAGTTTTGACTTGTAGAGGGGTTTTTGTAGTTAGAGGGAGACTTTTTTGTTTTTGAGGAGCTTGTGGAGTTTATAGATTGTATCTAGGTGCTTCACTTTGTATATCATTTTTGGGGATATTCATGTTAGGGGGAGTAACATTGTTTTGATATACATGATATATACTTGATTCATGTTTCTTTGTGATTCACTGCTTATTGATTTATATTTATGAGTTGTTCATTGATATATGTCTTTATTGTATGTTGTGTGAATCTTACAAGAATGTTATACCTGTTGTTTTACTCTTTTCTGTCACACATGCGTTTATGCGTTTGTTCAGTGTTTCAGGAATATACAGGTTGATTCAATTGAGCTGCTGTCTACACTTGCAACTGATGGATAGTAGTTAGGATTGAATTTGAGTTTATGAGCATTTTTTTTGTAAAGGGCTTTTTACTTGTAAACTTTGAGCTTTTAATTTGTGTTTTGTCACGGATTGCCAAAGGGGGAGTTTGTTAGGTTCTAAAGATTTAGGATTTTATGTATTTAGAACTCTAATGTGTAATATTGGCAAACCATGATCAAAACAATGTGTTTAGTCTTGTTTAGGCTTCCTCAAAGTTGATTAATTATTGTAAAGTTGGAATCGAGAGGCTACAGAAGTATTAGTGCTTTTCGGCCTGGCTCGATCGATCGAAGGATAGACTCGATCGATCGAATCTCGGGCCAGATGCGTTTTCTGCAGAATTTCCAACTCAGCCCTAACTCATTAAACGTTTAGGGTTTTTTGTTTTTGCCATAGGTATATAAGGCAAAACCCTAGCCACATTTTTAGAGTTGCTCCTGTTGTATTGTTGCTCATACATTGCTGTTTTGTGTAAATCTCTTGTGAGATCTAGAGGAGCTTTCCTTTACACAAAGCTTAGGGTTTTCAAGGTAGAGATTACTTCAATATCTTGATGATCAACTCAGTTGCTGCCATTGGAACTTAAAGAATAACAAGCGTGGGTGCTTGTAGCTGATTGGAGAATCCAAGAAAAAAGGAGTCCGTGGATTCGGAGCTTGCACGTGGTTGTGTCAGTAAGTTCTACTGGTAGGTAGCATTAGGAAGTCGAGCGGGGAGCTTGTAAGTCCTTTTGTATGAACTTCAATTCTTTCATAGTGGATTTAGTTTTGCCTTGAGGATCGGTGGGTCAAATCCTCCCAGGTTTTTACCGTGTGGTTTCCTGGGTGATCATATCATTGTGTCTTTTATATTTCCGCTGCTTTATATTATTGATATGATTGTTTGATTGTTTCAACCTAGAATTGCATAATTTGACTAAGTAACAACTTGGCTAATTAACTAGGCTAATCAATCTGGTTGGTTTAAGGGGTCTAAAACTGTTCACAATGAATCGTAATGTATTGAAAATTTCCCTTTATTACATTTTATTATTATTACTATTACTCCTTATTTAGTTTATCTAAAAAGTTAAACATTTTTGGGTTTATCCAAAAATCTATGCCACAAAATACATGGTGAGAAATCTAGACCAAAGAACTGCCAAAATAAAAAATTGAGCGGCATTGTTGCTGTACTTAAATAAGTTGTCACAAGCAACATAAGTTACCAACCAACCAAAAAAAAAAAAAAAAAAAAAAAAGAAACTACATCCACCTGATCAAATAAAGGTGGTAGGTTGGGTTTTCAGTTTTCACATACAACTTCGAAGCAGGTTCTTGACCAAATATTTTGTTTCTTTAGAGTCTTTCAATATCAGATTTGTTATATACTTTCCCTCTGTCTAGGTGCTGAGAGAATAGAATCTATATGTCTGGAAAAAAAAATGTTTGTAATAGAATCTATGTTGGTTTAATGGCTACAATCGTGCCTGAAAAATAAAATAAAATGTAGCTCAATAATCAATTTTCTATTATGACTTTTACCTCAGAGCATGTTTTGAGTGTCCATTTATGTGTGTGATTTTGAACTTGTTTCTGTGTTTTTTCGGTGTTTGAAAGTAGTTGTGCCTGTTAAAAGTACTTAATGCTGATGTTATGATCCTTAACACTCAAAACTGTTTGTAAGATGGATTTTGGCTCAAGTAGGACATGATATATTATTCACTATTTTCTGCATAAAATATTTCTAGTATTCTACATAAAATTATTTTCTGTTTAGCATTATTTAAAAAATTGTTCACTCTCTTTTCTGCGTAAATTATTCTTTGTTCACTGTTTAAAAAATTGTTCGCTGTTTTCTCATAAAACACCTAGTGAAATCATGTTTTCTAAATTTAAACACCAAATCTAAATGCTTTTTCATTTTTGAATTTCACAATAATCGATCTGCATTGATAAAATCTGTTTCTACATTAATAAAATTTGCTCTCTACACATTATGTTTACTGTATATTCGAATCTGCATACTGCATTCATAAAATCTGTTTTTTGCATTAAGTAAAACTGTTCACTGTTTTCTCATAAAAATTGTTCACTGTTTTCTGCATAAACTGTTTTTAGCATTGGCGCAGTTATTGCACTTAAATGGTTTTTGTGTTTTTTTAAATATGTAACCATATGAATAATGGACAAACTCCATGAAAGAAAAATGAATGATTCGTATAAATCGTGCCGAGCTGTTGAGTAGCACGTGTGAAACAGTTGTATTTTTTTAATTTTGCCGCCCAAATAGTTGTAATTTTTTATTATAAAAAAAATAATTTGCTATTAAAGTGGAATTGGTTTAGAAACTTATGGTAGTAGATTGTCTGTCTTTATTTTTGTTGTTCTGGATATATTGTGTGGAGCATTTTAAAGTGGAATTGGTTTGAAACTTTGAATTTTTAGTTGCTAAAATTTTATAAAATAAGCTTATTATAGTGTGAATTGTAGCGCTGACCTGTGTGCATAATATGTACTTTGTCTGTATTTGGCTCTTTTTGTTTGTAAAATTATTTGTTTATTTGTGATTTGTCTTTATCTATGGAAAATGAGTTAGTACAAATTTAATATTGATGATTTTTGTCATTTAAAAGAAGGTTGTTTTTTCTTTTAATAGATAAATTGTATTTTAATATATTAAGAAATAATTATTTTGTATTTTTTTATTTGTTGATAGTTTCTTAATACTAAATAGATGATACACATTTTTTGTTTATATTTTAATCCCCTCAATCAAACTTCTATCTCCATCTCTGAATCCAAAATGGCCGAAACACATCGGAATGACCTGAAATTATTCCCGAGGTGGAACATGGGGTGTTACTACTGAAACAAAATGGTAATATAATAGCAATTTCTAAGGTTCTACTATTTTTAAGCTTAGTTTCCGTTTACAGCTTATTTAGCTGTTTGCTAAACTTTCTGCTGAAAGTGTGCTAAATTATATTTGTACTTTGAAAAAATTTGAAAAGGTGAAAAATAATGCAGGAAAAAATGAGGTTTTAAAAAGCTGTACACAAAAACTAAAAGGTAAAAGTTGAAATTGATGCCAAACAGACTATGCAAATGCCAAACAAACTATTAAGAATTAAATCCTTCACTAACCAATATTTCACTATGCAAATGGCTCAATTTTGCTAGATAGTCTAGACAGATACAGACAGATGTTCAAAAGTTACTACTGTTTACTAGCATGCGTAAAAAGAGATCTGATAGATTCCTAAGATTTGAAAGATTCCCAGACAGACGCAGACAGACTATTACTCATTAGTACTAATTTCCATACCACCGACAGATTGACTTGAGTTCAATTTACCTACTCAGGTTACTTTACCATGGTTCATTTCACCTATAAAAGAGACGGACTATGATGACAGAAGACAAGTTTCTAAGTTTCTAAGATTCTAAGCTTTTAAGTTCTAAGTTTTAGAAAGCCTTTTGTAATAGCCTTCCCTCTCCCTCAGAAAGACTTTTGTACTCTCTCCCCTCTTGTAATCTTGTAACCTTTCTCTTCAGAAAGTTTTATTTTCAAGCTTGTATCAAAGACAGCAGTTTGTTTTCAAGTTTATCAAATATTGAAGTTTTTATTCAAGTAAGATTTTACTAGTTCAAGTAAGATTTTACTAGTTTCTATTTTCATATTCCACACTCCATTTTAGCCTTATTTTGAATATATCTATTTTGCTATTTACTTCTTTATTATCTATTTTATCATTGTTTATGCTTCCATATTATTACTGTGCTTTTTCCTACGTAGTCATTGGTATTAGAGCATCCAGATCATAAAACACCTAATGAACATTAAATAATTTATGCAGAAAAAACAGTGAACAAATTTTCAAATAATGCTGAAGAGAAAATACTTTTATGCAGAATGCTAAAAATAGTTTATGCAGAAAACAGTAAAAAAATTTTATGAGAAAATAGTGAACAGTTTTAATTAATGTAGAAAATAGATTTTATGAATGCAGTAAGCAGATTTGAATATATAGTAAATATGATGTACAAAGAGCAAATTTTATTAATGCAAAAAAACCAATTCGATTATTGTGAAATTTAAACATGAAAAAGCATTTAGATTTGGCTTTTAAATTTAGAAAACATGATTTTACTAGGTGTTTTATGAGAAAACAGCGAACAATTTTTTAAAATAGTGAACAGAAAATAATTTACACAGACGCCAACTATAGTCATACAAAACACATGCAGAAAACAGTTTGAATTAATACAGAAAATAGATTTTATGAATGCAGTAAGCAGATTTGAATATACAGTAAACATGATGTAGCACCAACTACGGCATTTGAAGACACGTCACTAGCCTGCTGCTGTAGCACCAAATGTAGTCATACGAACCACATGCGCCAACAGACGCCACTATTTCACACATGCTACTCAACAACTTGGCACAATTTCACACACTGTCCAGTCATATCATCCACATTCACATGAATACTTAAATATATGAATAATCATACCCTGGTGCCAGGGACATGGCACTGTGTCAATTAAATATGATACTTTGTTTAAGAACACTGCAACTACTGCCGACATCTTTAAATCTCACAAGTTCTAGCAGATCAACAACTACAGACATACACAGACCACTATGGAGGGAAATGGGTTGGAAAGAAGAGAGATTTCCTTAATATGTCAATATACACGTACGAGAGTCTTGGAAGCGTCGGGCACATCATGATCGGCAAACCTACAAAACTAAGTATAGATACCACCGCAATAGAGTTCACCGTAGTAGAACCACCATGGTCAACCCTATACAAGAAGAGGTGTGAGTTGGAGGTGTATTGTCGATGGCATAGGTTACGAGTTCCTAAGGCACGCTTAACTGAGTTACCTAGTGATGAACCTGCCAACATACTTGCTCGTCTTGAACTAGAGAACAATCAAATGCAAAGGATTAGACTGTTTTCATGCAATCCAAAAAGCTAAGAAGCATCTAAAGGGGAAGGCGCAAGAGCGAGCCATCAAGTCTATTAATGAAGTTACTGCGTTAGATGATGAAAGAGATATTTCAGACTTCTCAGATTCAAGTAATAATGATTTTCAAAAATTTCTGCCTACGAACATTAGACGTTGTTGTTAATGTCTACACGTTCTGTGCAATACAAAATGTTGTTGTTAATGTCTGACAATTGATGATTATATACATTCAACTTTTGCAAATTTAAAGATTAACTGTTCATTAACTGTTGAGTTTACACGATCTTGTCCATTCAACGATTTCGAATTTTTCAACAAATTCGGATGATCAATACATTAGTACATAGTTTTCCATTTAATTTTCACGATTTTGTACATTTAACGAATTTAAACTTTTCAACAAATTCAGACTATTGTACATCTAATTTACACAATTTTATTTTGTACTTTCAAGATTTTATACAATCAACAAATTTGAACGATCTGTACATCTAAATTTTGTTTTTTACAAATTTGAATGATCTGTACATCTAATGTACACAATTTTCTCTTGAATTTTCACGATTTTGTACTTTCAACGAAATCAAATTTCTCAACAAGTCCAAAATATTTGTACATCTAATGTACACAACTTTCCATTGAATTTTCACGATTTGGTACGTTCAACAATTTCGATTTTCCATTGTGATTTCACGATTTTGTACGTTCGACAATTTTGAATTTTTCATCAAATCAGGATGATTAGTAAATTAGTACGTAGTTTTAAATTGAATTTTCATGATTTTGTACATTTGACGACTTCAAATTTGGAAACAAATTTGGATGATCTGTAGATCTAATGTAATTAATTTTCGATTAAGTTTACTCAATTTGGTATGTTCTTCAATTTTCATTTGAATATTCATGATTTTACACACTCAACGAATTCGAATTTTTCAACAAATTCGTACTATCTGTACATCTAATGTACACAATTTTTCCCTTGAATTTTCATTCATTTTTCTTTCATGGAGTTTGTCCATTATTCATGTGGTTACATATTTAAAAAAACACAAAACCCATTTAAGTGCAACAACTGCGCCAATGCTAAAAACAGTTTATGCAGAAAATAGCGAACAATCATAACAGCAGCATTCAGTACTTTTAACAGGCACAACTACTTTCAAACACTGAAGAAACACAGAAACAAGTTCAAAATCACACACATAAATGGACACTCAAAACATGCTCTGAGGTGAAAGTCATAATAGAAAATTGATTATTGAGCTACATTTTATTTTATTTTTCAGGCACGATTGCAGCCATTAAACCAACATAGATTCTATTACAAACATTTTTTTTTTCCAGACCTATAGATTCTATTCTCTCAACCCCTAGACAGAGGGAAAGTATATAACAAATCTGATATTGAAAGACTTTAAAGAAACAAAATATTTGGTCAAGAACCTGCTCCGAAGTTGTATGTGAAAACTGAAAACCCAACCTACCACCTTTATTTGATCAGGTGGATGCAGTTTCTGTTTTTTTTTTTTTTTTTTTTTTTTTTTTGGTTGGTTGGTAATTTATGTTGCTTGTGACAACTTATTTAAGTACAGCAACAATGCCGCTCAATTTTTTATTTTGGCAGTTCTTTGGTCTAGATTTCCCACCATGTATTTTGTGGCATAGATTTTTGGATAAACCTAAAAATGTTTAACTTTTTAGATAGACTAAATAAAGAGTAATAGTAATAATAATAATAATAAAATGTAATAAAGGGAAATTTTCAATACATTACGATTCATTGTATTCAAATCATCTCTAATTTCTACTCATTTTGTCACACTTGTTCTATACTTCTACATGGTAGACTACAGGTGAAGTAGAAAAAATAGTGAGTTTATTAGAAAGTGATAAACAACCAATCACAATCCATCATTGTTGGATAATTTTGACAAAGTGTGTATCAAAATAGATTTTATCAATGCAAAAAAAAAAAAGTTCGATTATTGTGAAATTCGAACATGAAAAAACATACAGATTTGGCTTTTCAATTTAGAAAACACAATTTCACTAGGTGTTTTATGAGAAAACAACGAACCATTTTTTAAATAGTGAACAGAAAATAATTTATGCAGAAAAGAGAGTGAACAATTTTTTAAATAATGCTGAACAGAAAATAATTTTATGCAAAATCGTAGAAATAGTTTATGCAGAAAATAGTGAACAATTTTTATGAGAAAACAATGAATAGTTTTAATTAATGCAGAAAACAGATTTTATGAATGCAATAAGCAGATTCGAATATAGAGTAAACATGATGTGCAGAGAGCAAATTTTATTAACGTAGAAACAGATTTTATCAATGCAGAAAAACAAATTCAATTATTGTGAAATTTAAACTTGAAAAAGCATTCAGATTTGGCGTTTAAATTTAGAAAACATGATTTCACTAGGTGTTTTACGAGAAAACAGTGAACAATTTTTTAAATAGTGAACAGAAAATAATTTATACAGAAAAGAGAGTGAACAATTTTTTAAATAATGCTGAACAGAAAATAATTTTATGCATAATGCTAGAAACAGTTTATGCGAAAAAACAGTGAACAATTTTTATGAAAAAGCAGTGAACATGGTTTGCAGAGAGCAAATTTTATTAATGTAAAAACAGATTTTATCAATGCAAAAAAATAGATGATCTGTACATCTAATGTAATTAATTTTCCATTAAGTTTACTCAATTTGGTATGTTTTTCAATTTTCATTTGAATTTTCACGATTTTACATACTCAACGAATTCAAATTTTTCAACAAATTCATACGATCTATACATCTAACGTACATACTTTTCCATTGAATTTTCATTATTTTGTACTTTCAACGAGATCAAATTTCTCAACAAGTCTAGACTATCTGTACATCTTATGTACACCTTCATGATTTGGTACGTTCATTGATTTTCCATCGATTTTTCTCGAATTTCTACATTCAACTAATTCGAACATTTTTACAAATTTGAATTTTTCGAGGTATTTACCATTAGGTGATTTATACGAATCATTCATTTTTCTTTCATGGAGTTTGTCCATTATACATATGGTTACATATTTAAAAAAACACAAAAACCATTTAAGTGCAATAACTGCGCCAATGCTAGAAATAGTTTATGCAGAAAACAGTGAACAATTTTTATGACAAAACAGTGAACATTTTTAATTAATGCAAAAAACAGATTTTATGAATGCAATAAGAAGATTTGAATGTATAGTAAATATGATGTGCAGAGAGAAAATTTCATTAATGTAGAAACAGATTTTATCAATGCAGAAAAATATATTCGATTATTGTGAAAATCAAACATGAAAAAGCATTCAGATTTGGTGTTTAAATTTAGAAAACACGATTTCACTGGGTGTTTTATGAGAAAACAGTGAACAATTTTTTAAATAGTGAATAGAAAATAATTTATGCAAAAAAGAGAGTGAAAAATTTCTTAAATAATGCTGAACAGAAACTAATTTTATGCAAAATCGTAGAAATAGTTTATATAGAAAACAATGAACAATTTTTATGAGAAAACAATGAACAATTTTAATTAATGTAGAAATTAAATTCATATTTCGAAATTAAAATCTCTATATTTTACAATTCTTCTATTTAAATAAATAAAAACATAAAAAAGCTACTTATTTTTATCTTTATGTTTATTTGTCAATTATCCCCAAACAAAAAGAAAAAAAAAAAAAAAAATTTACACAGTACTCGAGTTTTCCAAACTCGAGTACTGGACAAATAAAATTTTCTGCATTTTATTTATAAAAAGTACTCGATCCTAGTATACTCGAGGATTGCGTTGCATGGAACTCGAGTTTCTCAAGCTCGAGTACCACATAATTTTTTTTAATCACAGAAATTCCATGTCAGCAATGCCACAGTGGCAGAATTGAGAGGAACTCGAGTTTCTGAAACTCAATTTCTAGAAAAAGTTGTACTTTGCTATTTATTTTCGAAACAGTGGTTTTTTGCTAAAAATTTCAAAAAAATGTGGTATTTGGCCATTTTGGCCTAACTTTTCTGCCCAACCCCTGTTTGGACACTTCTCTGCCATGACAATTGATAGAATGATAGGGCACATTTTTTCTTTAAAGCTTAGCCATAGGATGTGGAGTACAGCTGGCCGGTCACTCACCTTTTTTTTTTTTTTTTTTTTTTTTTTTTAATTTGACACAGTAACACTTTATATATTATTATAAATTATTGTACCAATTAATAATTTGATGTGTATCATATGAATTGATTTGTATTATAGTGACATTAATTTATTAAACCATGTATTAAATTAATTTTTATTTATGCAGGTTTAAGTTTTAAAGTGGTCACAGCTTTAGAAAAATTGGAATAACTAGGTTCTATTGTTCTATACTTTAAATTTTACTTTTAGTTAAATTATCATTTTTAATTATAAAGTTGTGTTTTATTTATCTGTAAATATTTTCTTATTATAAATGTCTACTAGAAAATATTTATCCGGATATGAAAAACTTCTAAAAAAGAGAAAAATTGAACAACAAATTGAATCTCAAAAAGGATCCATGAATAAATTTGTTACTAGTGTTAAAAAAAAACACAATAGAAAGTTTGGGTGAAAATATTACAAATGAACAAGAAACTTGTCAAAAAGAGTTGGAAGATAGTGAAATTATACAACAAAAAGAGAATAATGAAAATAGTCCTAATAATGTTGAAACATCTAATGTAACAATAATTGATAATGAAAAACAAAATAATTTAGAAGAAAATGAAAAAATGACTAACCTACTTGCTAATATTATTTAATTATAAAAAGGCTCCATTTAAAATTTTCGCCTAAGACCCCAAAAGTTGTTGAGCCGGCCCTGCATGCGACAAACACAATACGTTAAGACAAACGCATTATATATTGATTCTTGCAATATAAATGTATATAAGTTGACTAACAATGTTTCCAAGTCGTTCACGTCTTCCCAGAGCTTAGAGTTTATCAGTATGTAAGCGCTACTTTGACATACTCTAGTGCAATACTACAATCTCTACCGACCATATTCATTTCCAATACTTATTTGAAAAATGCAAGGCAACGTATATAACTTTCCTGTACTCATATTACATGACTTGTCAAGCCATATTTGGTATTTTGATTTAATTTTCTTTTTAAGTATGCACTAGGGCCTTATAGAAAAGATTGTGTTATACCGGACAAAATTGGCTAATGTCCTTTTTGCGCAAATTATACAGCTTTCTGCCCTCCTTCCCAAACTAATTAGGAAAATGCTACTCTTTTAAAACTCGATTTTCTCAAAACACCACTATAGGGCTCCATAATTTTTTTTTTATTTTATTTTTTTTTAAAACTTGATTTTGAGAAAATCGAGTTATAAAAGAGGGGCATTTCCCTAATTAGTTTTGAAAGGGGGGCAGAAGGCTGTATAATTTGCGTGAAAAGGACTTGGCCAATTTTGTCCATGTTATACCATTATACTTTGATCTTTGTATGGTGGCAATGCGTCGCGCTAAGATAATAGTTGATACTAATTAGTTGATATTATACTTTTTTCCCCCTACATTTTAACACCCTTAATTATTATTAGAGAAAACTACGAATTAAGTAATAAAGTCTCTAAAAGAGATTAAAGATATATATAGTTATAGTTATCCTTCAAAAAACGAAATTTAGACAAGTGATCTAGGAGTACAAATGTGTATATGACCTAAAAAAAGAAATAAAAAAGAAAAGAAGAAACAACTACAAAATATGGATGACTGAAATTACAAAGTTGCATTAAAATCCATATCATGAACCTATTAAAGGCAATCAAAGCCTGATATAGTGTGGTCCTTGTGGATTGGTAACAGTTCTTGTAAACCTCCCCAAAATAGAAAGAACTATAAAACAATAGTGGCATTTTTAGGACTTCTAATAGCATTTATAATTGCCATTATGGTACAATAGTGACGTTCATAATCGCCACTATAGAAAATGCCACTATAGCCCAAAGGGACTTATAGTGGTGTTTTTAGGACTTCTAGTTGCGTTTCATGAATGCCACTATAGACCCAGTTTTTTATAGCGAAGGAAAATGCCAAAATAGTCCCATTTCACATACTTTATTTGTCTCCATATTCATTCTCTCTTGAATATGGAGAAACAGTCTTTTGAAGTTGTTTCCTACCCTAATCAAGATAATGCACTCTCGAGTTCCTACTAAACTAGTCGCTAACCTGTGCTATGTACGAGAACCTGCCTATTTGTGAGATAGACTAAAATAATTTTATAAAATTTTAAATTGATTAAAAACTATACTATTGCATGATTTGCTCTTGTATGACTTCAATTTGTGTTACAAATTGATGAAGAAGCCATTGCTTGAACGCACAATGACTTACAAAAAAATTGTCAAACAGTTTCAAATACTGCAAAAAAAAAAAAAAAAAAAACTCAAAAATTTAGATATTAAAACTTCTAAAAGATAAAAAAAATATTAAAGAATCAGATAATTCATTGCTTAGAAATTATTGAAACAAAACAAAATATATCGTATTTACCATTTATACTTATAAAATTGTTTCTTAAAAAAACATTGTTTAAGAGATTAAATATACATATGGAAATTGCATGGTACACCAGATCTAAATCTTCATATCTTCTCAATAAAAAAAGATCTAAATTTGTACTAGTGGAGAGTGTAAATAAAAATTTTAGATAAATTACAAATTGCACCCCTAAAGTTTGGGAGTGTTTGGATTTTACACCTTGAAATTTTAGAATTTGAATTTTATCCCCTAAGATTTGGGAGTGTTGGATTTTACACCCTAACGTTTTAGAAATTAGATTTTACCCCCTAAATTTTAGGGTTGTTTGAATTTTACTTTCTAAAGTTTGGGAGTGTTTGGATTTTACACCCTAAAATTTTAGAGTTTAGGAGTGTAACATCCAAACACCCCTAAGCTTTAGGGGGTAAATTTCAAATTTTGAAGCGTCAGGGTGTAAAATTCAAACACCCCTAAACTTCAGGGGGTAAAATCCAAATATCTTTAAACTTTAGGGTGTAATTTGCAATTTAATCAAAAAACTTTTATACCAGGTCTTTAATGAATTTAATCTCATTTATTGGATTATTTAATCTCAATTAATTATTGGGTTATATATTCTTGCCATAATTGAAATCTCGCTGTATTGTATTTTATAAGGAAAATGTTAGGGTTACAAATTATTTTACAAAGTACTGTTGATGTGGTGAGTGGTTATTGCAAAGTGAAAAAGTGATGGCAGACCTAGATAAAAATTGATAATAATAATTGGTCACAACACAATAAAATATTGTAAAAATAGGGTAATTCTATCGTACCCCCCTTTTTTTAGGGGGGTATGATACCCACTAGTACGCAACCTGCTATATGAGGTTACCAAATCCTCACATTTGACGGTTCCATCCTCACATTATGTAGTTCTAACATCACATGTGACAGTTCTTTTGTCACATTTGATGGTACACTTGTTGTTTCTCACATTTGACGGTTCCATCCTCACATTGCAGTTCCAACATTACATGTGATAGTTCTTTTGTTACATTTGGTAGTTCTCTTATTTTTTCTCACATTTGACGATTCCATCCTCACTTTTTGCAATTCTAACATCACATTTGACAGTACTTTTGTCACATTTGGCGGTTCCCTTATTTTTTTCTCACATTTAACGGTTTCATCATCACATTGTGCAGTTCCAACATCACATGTGACAGTTCTTTTGTCACATTTGGTAGTTCCCTTATTTTTTCAAACATTTGACAGTTCCATCCTCATATTGTACCATTTCAACATCACATTTGACAGTACTTTTGTCATATTTGGTGGTTTTTTTTTTTTTCCTTTCCACATTTGACGGTTTCAGTCTTACATTGTGCAGTACCAACATCATATGTGACTGTACTTTTGTTATATTTGGTGGTTCCTCTATTTTTTTTTCTCACATTTGATGGTTCCCTCCTCACATTGTGCAGTTCCAATATCACACGTGACAATTATTTTGTCGCATTTGGTGGTTCTCTTATTTTTTCTCACAAATGATGGTTCCATTGTCACATTTAGCAATACCAATATAACATTTGATAGTGCTTTTGTCGCATTTAGTGGTTCCTTTTTTTTTTTCCTCACATTTGATGATGCCATTCTTACGTTGTGTAGTACCAATATCACATGTGACTCTACTCTTATCATAATCGGTGGTTTCTTTATTTTTTCTCACATTTAATGGTTCCATTATCATGTTTGGTAGTACTAACATAACATTTGATAATACTTTTGTCACATTTGGTGGTTCCCTTTTTTTTTTTTTTTTTAATTTTTTAATTTTTAAAATTTTTTTTTTTACATTTGACGATTTCATCCTCATATTGTGCAGTACTGACATCACATATTACAATACTTTTGTCACATTTAGTGGTTTTTTTTTCCTCACATTTGACGGTTTCATCCTCACATTGTGCAATACAAACATCACATGTAACTAAACTTTTGTCACATTCGGTGGTTCTTTTATTATTATTATTTTTTTACATTTGATGGTTTCATCCTCACATTGTGTAGTTTCAACATTAGATGTGACTACTAATTATTGAACAATTTTTTTTTTCCACATTTGATGGTTCTATCATCACATTGTGTAATTCCATTCTCACGCTGTTTACTAATTATTGAACAATCTTTTATGTGTATTCATCTTCATTTGAAATTATGTAGCCTGAGTTTTGTAAATTTTGACACAAGGGTTGTCATTAATAATCGGGGATTTGAATTGTACATACTACTAAGTCATGAAATAGGGTGTTTTCAGCTCTATTTTTTGGTTTATTGTCTTTAATTAAAAGGAGTAATGAAATATGGATGGTAAGAATCTATTTTTAAAGAGCTACCAAACAGGATCAAAAAATGGAAGTTGCATTCTTCTGCCTTGAAAGCTGTGATAAAACTTTTAATTAGAGATACCAAGAACTGCCTAACTGAATTCGAAAGTATTCTTACCACTTAACAATACTATAAAATTTTCACCTTTTTTTTTTTTCTTTTACCAAATTATAGAAATGTTAGCTCCAAATTTTCCATTACTATTAAACTAAGTATTTAGATGAACTAAACAAACAAAACAACAAGGCAGCAGACGAACTAAACAAACAAAAGAATAGTAACCCAACAGCTATATATTACGTGATCTATTATATAACAATTTTTGTAGTTTGGCACCCATAAAAATTTCAATCTTTCACTTCAGAGAGCCAAAAAAAAAAAAAACTATGTACATCACCCACCAACTATTAATTGACTTATGCAGAACAACTCTACTCATTCTTCACTCGGACAAAACAACAAACACATAACATGTGTAAATCATTGAATATACATCCAAACCCCTGTTCCGTCTCTTTAGATAGAACAATGAGGTATTTCATATACTAAGTAATATATCAGATAAGTAGAAGAACAACAATTGATACGTATACTGATCAAGGCCTTTAAAACAAGAAAATTTATCATTTGTAGACAGAATTTATGGCCCCTAAATTCTGGGTAAAATCCCACGGAGAGGATTTGAAATGACGTTCTTAAATTATGGCTTCGGTAATTTAAACTTAAGGATCTAAAATCAATGACATCCAAACACCAAAACCATGTACTTGGGAGTTTAGGGTTCCAAAATCATTCAAATCCAAGAAAAAAAAACCACAAATGAAAAGAAAGAAGAAAACGAAGTTTGAAATTTCAAATGAAAAATGTGATATTGATTGTTTTTTTTTTTTTGATGAAAACGTGGTATTTATTGTTGAAAGTGAAAGAAGAAAGAGAATACAAACACCTTGCCGATAGAATATCCATCGCCTTCTACTCATCTAGCGTGAGACAGAGAGAGTAGAAGATCCTTTCTTTTTTCTTTTTTGTTTTTATACGCTAACTTCTTTTACTGGTATCCGGTAACTCACTAAACTTATTTAAACGGTCAAAATTAAAACCATTAGAATCTATGGCTTGGGTTTGAGTGGGTACCGTACCCATAAAAATTTCAAAAGATACGGTAGAAATATTGTAAAATAGTTTGTAACTATTGCATTACTCTATAAACGTAATAAAACCAAGCATGTATGGCTCCAACTCAATCAATATTAATTAATAGTAATTAATATTAATTAATAAATAGCTTTTACAGCTTGTCATCCTAATTAGCTAAAATCATGGGGAATTCACTGTATATATAGCCATGGTATTATATTTGCAAAAGCATTCTATATACACTACCATCTTTGTAGCTTGTAGAAAAGACGTAGCCATATATGGTTGACATTATATCGACCATGTCCTTATCTTTCTTCTTCAGTCATGGGTCTGAATATGCTTTCATTTATGTAACCTTCTTATTTGCGCTTCTCTTTGCATTCATCTTCTTTTTTCTTTCAAAAATCTTCACCAAAAGCAAGCGACCCCCCTCCCTCCTGGCCCAAAACCATGGCCTATTGTTGGAGATCTGCCAGAGATGTGGAGGAAAAAACCTAGATATAGGTGGCTGCATAGCCTCATGAAAGAGTTGAACACAGAAATCGCTTGTGTACGTCTAGGAAGAGTGTATGTTGTGCCAGTAACTTCCCCAGAGATTGCCATGGAGTTTTTGAAGCAACATGATGCAGTGATGGCATCAAGGCCTATCACAGTCACCACTAGTATGTTCAGTGATGGGTTCTTGACTGCAGGCGTTGCACCTTGGGGAAAGCAATGGAAGAAGACGAGGAAGGTGCTGACTCACGAGATATTGAACCCGACAAGGCTCGAATGGCTACGTAGTAAGCGAAAGGAAGAAGCCGATAATCTTCTCCGAGTGATTAACAATATATGCAAATCAGGCTCGGTTGTTGATGTAAGGTTAGTTTCCCAACACTTCACTGAAATATTATGAGGAGAATGATGTTCAACAGAAGGTACTATAGGCAAGGAAGAGAGGATGGAGGGCCTTGTGTTGAAGAACAAGAGCATATTAAAGCACTATTTACTATGCTTTTGTATGTGTATGCATTGTGTGTTTCTAATTACTTGCCAATCTTGAAGCCACTCGATTTAGATGGACATGAAAAGACTGTGAGGAATGCTTTGAATGTTATCAAAAAGTATGAGGATCCGATTATCAATGAGAGAGTAGAAATGTGGAAAGAGGGGAAGAGGACCAAGCCTGAAGACCTTCTTGATGTTTTCATTTCAGTTAAGGATGACAATGGAAGCCATTGCTATCACTATCAGTGGCAGAGATCAAAGCACAAATCACGGTGATATACTTTAACATTTAATCGGTTTTTAAGAAATTATTCCTATTTTCACGAAACTTTCATACTCCATTATCATTTTAATTAGATACCAAATAATTACTTATTTTTTTTCACTATTGAAAACAAACCTAGGTTTGATAAGAAAAGAAGTATCCGCTTAATCATTTTTAATTGATGGATCTTATTTGCATAGTATACGAAATTACAAATAACTTCTTCTTTAAACCATTGATTGGAATGCTTTTTCTTTTTATCATTGATTCAAATTTATCAATTTTGAAATGAGTGAATTCAATTTTGCCAGTTAGTTAGTGTCATTTAAAGAAATATTAATTATTATTGTTTTGAATATTCACTCATATCTTTTGTAATAAATTTATGGATAAGATTTAAAGAACTCCATAAATAAGATTTGGTTTCTATTTACTCTAAGAATTCTAGGGGATTCTACCACCACACATCCTTAGCATGCCACAAGTTCTTGTAGGGTGGAGGGTAAGGGTCGGAGTTCAAGTCTTCAGGAGAAAGTTTTACGCATATATACACTTACGTTAGACTAGAGTAGAATTTTTATCTCAAATAAAATATAAAATAAAAGAATTCTAGAGGATCCTTTCAGTTTTCTCCCTATAGAAATGTCCATGTTATATATTTACAAAAATGTTTAGTTTTGTATACCTATTAATAGCCTTGTTGTTATTCATGCAGGAACTACTCCTTGCAACTCTGGATAATCCTTCCAATATAACGGAGTGGGCTTTGGCAGAAATGCTAAACCAACCTGAGCAGCTACAAAAAGCAGTAGAGGAATTAGACAGGGTGGTTGGAAAGGAGAGACTTGTTGAAGAATCAAACATTCCTAACCTAAGCTATGTGGTGGCTTGTGCAAGGGAGTCTCTTAGGCTTCACCCAACTGCACCATTCAATCTCCCCCATGTCGCTAAAGAAGATCTTACTGTGGCTGGCTACTTCATCCCTAAAGGTAGCCAAGTCTTGCTAAGCCGATTAGGCCTCGGTCGAAACCCAAGAGTTTGGGAGGACCCCTTAAGGTTCAACCCCGAGCGACATTTTGAGGATAATTCACATGAGTTGGGGCTTGCAGAACCTGGCCTAAGGTTCATTTCCTTCACTAGAGGAAGGAGAGGGGTGCATGGGTGGTACACTAGGGACACTCATTACTGTGATGCTATTTGCAAGACTTCTACAAGGTTTTACATGGAGTATTCCACCTGAGTTGGAGAAGATTGACCTTAAAGAGAACGACCGACTCTTCCTCGCCAAACCCTTGCATGTGTACGCAGAACCACGCTTGCCTGCTCATTTGTACCCAGCTTAATTGATAATTAAGCTAATGTGGAGTTAGAGATTAAATTCTATAAGGATGGGGTGTAAAACTCATATTTTACACCATCTAATAAGTGATTGCCACATCAGCATTTTACTTAAAATTCAATACATCCTATCACACCTAATAACATCTCAATAAATTCCAAATTTGGTTGGATTTATATATGGGTATTAGAATTGATTAAGTGTGATTGTGTTTATTTTTAAATATGTGATAAGATGATATGGCATATTGGGATTGGAGGGGTAAAACATGGGTTTTACACCACGTCCTTATAGAATTTAATCTCATGTAGTTAATGCTATATATCAAGTGGGATTCTAGTTTTATTTGCTAATATCTTTTGTCATTGAATAAGAGACTTTTATTATAATTTTTCTTAAACAGAAAATCAATTAGGACATGTTTTGTAGTGTAATAATTATTTCTATGATTTAACTATTCGGTAGTTTGACAATATTTTTATTACAAATAATAATCATTCCTTATGAATAGCTATTTCTTAAAATGAAAAATAACTATTAGGTGTAATAATTTCTAAAATTAATATATTTTTAAATAAATAAACTTTCCATATGCAAATAAAAAATCATGAAAAATAACTCATCTCTCTCTCAAATTTAAAAAAAATATTATTATTTTAAAATATAATTATTTGAGTAAGATATTTCATAAAATAAATCTTAAATTTTATTCTAATCTCACAACTCACAACCAAACTTATGAATAACTTTAGTTATTCCGTTACAATATATTTTATAATTTTTATTCTCTGTAATAAAGATTACTATTTAGTATACCAAACATGCCCTTAATGTTTTGGTTAAATAATAAGAATAATTATCATGGAGATAGAAAGAACATCATAATTTTAAATTTTATTGTATTTGAAAAAAAAGAGAGTAAATAATATTATTGTGGGGCTGTTTGCAAGAATTCTACAAAGTTTTACAAGGAGCATTCCACGTGAGTTGAAGAAGATTGACCTTAAAGAGAACAACCAATTGGTAAAGTCTTTAATGGTTGAATAAGAGATCTGGGGTTCAATCCTCACCGACACCAAAAACCGATTGGTGTATTGGTTTGATAATAAAAAGTTATCATCAAAAGTATACACCATAGGTTGAAACTATCTCAAGAAAAAAAAAAAAAAAAAAACTCTTCCTAGGCATAATTAATGTGTAATTAATAACATCAATTAGATTTTAATTTATTTCACTTATAAAGTTTTTTGTTATTGAATAATGGATTTGAATTTGAATCCAAGATATAAGAAAACTATTTTTTTTTTATAGTCAAATGAGTCAATTTTGTATTAGAGGCTGTTTTGTTTTGTTCATAAGAAAGAAATATTTCGATATCGATTGATATTAGAGTACCATTTCAGAAAACATGTTATTTATATATTTCTATATATATATATATATATATATATTTGTATTTATTTTTTTATTTTTTTTGAGAAAAAGTAAGGGAAATTTTATTCAATCAAAACTCAAAGATCTTTCCGGAATACATTATCCAGATCACTAGGTAGCTCTTCTACCAATACATCTGTGTCTGTAGTTAAAACTGCTCTACGAGTAAGAGAGTGCGCTAACAAATTACCCTCTCTATTAACATGGTGAAAGCTATAGGTCTGTAAAGTGGCGCCTAATCTACGTGCATCCTCAATCACATGCCCATACTACATAAGACATCTACTCGGGCCCTTCAGCGCTTGAACCACCTTTTTACAGTCACCCTCCACTATCACCCTTAAGAAACTCAGTTCTGTAGCTAACTGGACTGCCCGTTTTGCTGCCAATGCCTCTGCCATCTCCACAAATTGGGGCAACGCAATCCTCTGACTAAGAGCAGCCATTACATTCCCCATACAATCCCTAACAACCACTCCCAGCCCAGCGAAACCCAGGTGATCGAACAAGGCAGCGTCCAAGTTAGCTTTATATAAGCTTTCCATCAACGGAGACCAGCGAACAGGGGCAGGTCTGGGGTTCGGCGTTGGCTTCGGTTTGTACACTTCAAAATATTCCTCCACCATTGCTTCTGCTCTCTTTCCGATCTCAAATAACGGCCATGTGGTCTGATGCTCACGGATCCAGTTGTGCCGTTGCCATAAGCTCCAGGCTATGGTAGCAAACCAAGCTATTCTAAAAGTGGACCCCACCTTAATCACCACCTCAAATAGGTCCATAAAAGTTCGATGATGCTTCTTGTATAAATCCACAAAGCTCCTCTCTGCCTTCCAGACTGCTTACGCTTGCTCACAGTACCATAGGCTGTGTATGGTCATTTCCTTCCCTTCCTCACAGAGAGAGCAAGCTTCATCCACCATGACATGTCTAAGCCGCAGGTTTGGTTTTGTGGGTAACGAATCTCTGAGTGCTCTCCACAAAAAGTGCCTGATCTTACTAGGTGCATGAATTTTCCACATTCCTTTCCAAACTGTCGCAGCATTGTCTGTGGAAGAAGAACTCGGGTTTGCCTGAGGCGCTAAATTTTCCTGTAACCGATAGGTAGTCCTTACAGAATACTCTCCATCAGAAGTTAGGGGCCAGACAAGTGTGTCTATATCATCCACTTCGCTTACAATAATGCTATTAATCATTGTAGCTTCCCACGGGCAAAACAAAGTCTCAATTAGGTCCAAATTCCAAACCTTAAGAGTTTGGTTGGAATAAGTCACTAACTTTATTGATACTTGCATCAATCCTGGGAGACAACCTTACCATATGATAACTCCGGAAGCCATCTCTGATCCCAAATATCAATCCCCTTCCCATCTCCAACCCGCCATACAGCTCCTTTATGAATGACCTCTCGTGCCTGCATAATGCTCCTCCACGCGTAGGAACACTTGGGATGGATGGGAGCATCAAGAATATTTCCATTTGGAAAATATTTGGCACTAAAAACCTTGTACAGCAGCATGTCCCTACAGTGGAGAAGACGCCAAACCTGTTTTGCCAACATTGCATTGTTAAACTTTTGGATGTCACGAAACCCCATTCCTCCCACTGACTTTGAAGCACACATAGTACTCCAATTCACCCAATGAATCTTTCTATTCTTTCCTTGACCCAACCAAAATTTGTGAATCATAGCTTCAATGTCCTTGCAAAGGCTTGTTGGCAATCGAAACATACTCATAGAGTAAGTAGGGATAGATTGGATGACAGCCTTAATCATGATCTTCTTTCCAGCTTGTGAGAGCAACTTCTCATTCCACCCTTGCATCCTAGACCAAATCCTTTCTTTTATTTGAGTGAAGCATGCTTTCTTTGACCTCCCTATGAAAGAAGATAATCCCAAGTATTTCTCATAGTGTTGGATTGCAGGCACATTTAGGGAGTTTTTTTTATAGCTTCTTGGGATTGCACACTTGTGTTTTTGCTAAAAAAGAGACTGGTCTTATCCTTATTAACCACTTGGCTCGTTGCCTCTTCATAATAAGCTAGAATCTATTGGATCTTCTCACACTCCTCCAGGGTTGATCTACAAAATAACAGACAATCATTTGCAAAGAATAGATGGGTAAGTTTTGGTCCATTTCTGCAAATAGAAAAGCCATGTATGTCACCATTCTCACTAGCTTGTTTGAGTATAGCATTCAACCCCTCCACACAAAAGAGAAAAAGGTACGATGATAGTGGGTCACCCTACCTTAATCCCCTAGTGGGAGTGATCAAACCCTTTGGTTCCCCATTAACCAGTATAGAGTAAGTCATTGTGGTAATGCACTCCATAATCATAGTAACCCAAGACTCTTGAAAACCCATCTTCAACAGGATTTTCTCCAAAAAGCACCACTCCACCCTATCATAGGTTTTGCTCATATCCAGTTTGAGCACTATGAACCCTGTCCTCCCTGTACAATTAGTCTTCATATGGTGCAAAGACTCAAAGGCAATAAGGACATTATCAGTAATAAGCCTATCTGCAATAAAAGCACTCTGTGACTCCGATATAATATCATTAAGAATAGGCTTGAGACGATTAGCAATGACCTTACTTATAATCTTGTAAATTACATTACACAGACTAATAGGTCTAAATTCAGACACTCTTTCCAGATTTTTTACTTTCGAGATTAAGGTGATGAAGGTATGATTTATGGATTTTAACAAAGAGCCAGAATTCAGACATGAAAGAACAGCCGGAGTAATGTCCATACCTATGTCCGACCAATACGTGTGGTAGAAAAGGGGGGGCATCCCATCTGGACCTGGAGCTTTCAAAGGGGCCATGTCTTTGATTGTCTTCTCTACCTCACCCACTGTGTATACTTGTGCCAACTTAGCCCTCATACTGTCAGTCACCACCTCTTGTACTCCATTCAGAATCCGATCCATATTTTGTGGATTTGATGAAGCAAACAACTTCTCATAAAAGCCAACCAGCAAACCCGAAAAAATATGCTCACCATTCTGCCAAACACCCTCCTCATCCCACAACCCTTTAATGAAGTTCCGCCTCTTCCTTTGGGTAGCAATCCCATGAAAAAACTTCGTGTTCTTATCCCCACTCTTAAGCCATTGCACTCATGATCTCTGCTGCCACATCTTCTCCTCCTTCTCTAATAGTTTATTCAACTCTTTTTTAATGTTTTCAACTTCCTAATGAGCCCCACTTCTCATTGATGTCTCTTCAGCCACCCACAATCTCTCCCTTGTCTCCTTTATCCGTTTCTTAATGCTTCCAAAAGTCTCTCTGCTCCACTTCTTCAGTCTCATCTTACACTTCTTCATTTTTGTTGTGGCAGTAAACATAGGATTTCCCACCACCGGTTCAGCCCAAGCATCATTTATCACGGCTTTACAACCTGGGTCAGCCACCCACATAGATTCAAACCGAAAAGGTTTTCTTCTCCACTTTTGTTTCTCACCATTCACGTTCAAAGACAACACAATCGGTCTATGGTTTGATGTATAACAATGTAGATGCTGAACCCTAGCAGTAGGAAAGCGTGATATCCATTCATAGTTTTCCACCCCACGGTCTAACCTCTCCCATATCAGTTCCCCTTTCCTCCATCCATGTCAAGTGAAATCTGGCCTCGAGTAACCAAGGTCCACAAAGCCGCAATGATCCAACACTTCCCTAAACATCTGCATTTGTGAATGAGAACGAGGTGCACCACCTCTTTTATCACTTACCTCCAAAAGCTCATTAAAATCACCCACACAACACCATGGAAGCTTTGGTTTTGAACTCAGCATCCTCAGCATGTCCCACCCTTCACTCTGATGACTAGTTGTAGGTTCTCCATAAAATCCCGTCATTCTCCACGCACTTTCCAAACCACCATTTACTATAACACCGATATGGTACTTTGAAAAGCTATCTACCCACACCATATCTCTTCCTTTCCACATAAGAGCCAGTCCACCGCCCCACCCATCACTAGGGACAGTGAACAAACCATCAAAATCTAACTTATTCTTAATCCGTTCCATTTGTGACTTACTTGACCATGTTTCTGAGAGAAACACAATCTTGGGATCTTGAGCTTGTATAATATCACCAAGCTCTCGTTCTGCCCGGCGGTTCCCAAGCCCCCGGCAGTTCCATGTTAAGAGATTCATTATGTCCGGCGGAGCTGGGAACCAGCCTCTATCGATATCTCATTTTCTGTCACAGTCCTAAGTATGAAAGTATGAATTTATTAATTTTTATGTTTATTAACAAAAAATTTAAAGTCCAAATATTCTATAAGTCTAAATATTAGCCTAAGTACACTAATTAACCAATACATTAGCTTAAATAACATGTTTTTTTTTTTTTTTTTCTTTTTTAAATTTCAAAATTTTAACAATTTTTTTTTTTGCTTTTAATTATACTAGCCAAAATATCCGAGTATGCTAGGTACAGGCTGGTGTAACCCGGTATTTTTTCTGGTACATTTTAAATGAGTACCAGTACTGACTTAATGGCTAGTATGGTATATTTTCACAGTATGGCTAGGTACAATATTAACTTCCATGGTTTTAGTTGAATGATAAAATTATAGAGTTGTGGAGATAGGTGGTGCTAACCGTAAAGATAGAGGAAAGAAAAGGAAGGATTGATAAAGTTAGAACAAAATACTTTCTCAAAAAAAAAAAAAAAAAAAAGAAGTTAGAACAAAATAATTAATGACCTATGAGAACTTTAAATTTACGAAATCTGTATGAGAAGACCCTTGTTGGAAATAAATTATCTTTGCAAAGACTCATTGGCCTTGACTTTCATGTAATCTACTACTAATATTGAGTGAGATGCAATTTATTTTATATATTTTCTTATATTTCCTTTACGTAACATGTTATCTTTTTATTTTTAAAGATTTTTTTATTTAGTTATCTAATTTAATTTTGTTATTATTTTATATGCAATAGGAATAAGTATACATGCGGAGGTTGATAACTTAATATTGTCCCTGGTAGCTAGTACTTTTTTAGTTCTTTTGAGGTGATGATAATATTAGTTGAGCTTGTAAACTTAAAATATCATTTTTTTTAATATAATTTTTATTTTTATTTTTGAGTATTTGAGTATTTGTTTTTGTATTTGTATTTGTATTGAAAGAAAGACAAAGACACAATATAATCAATTTATTCATTTTTTTATTACTATATTATTTTTGCATATGAAAAATATGCATTGACCTGATATTGACCCAATCCTAAAAAGTAACAAGAAAAAGGGTCATATATTTTACAAGTCATTTAAAATGATTTGTTTTTTTATATGAACTTGATTGACTCATCCATTTAACAGGTCTATCTTTTTTTTCCCTTTTTCTTTTTTAACGAAAATAATGTGAATTCTATTAAGATATTAAATTCTGTAACGACATGGTGTAAAACTTATGTTTTACCCCTTTAATCCTAACATTCCACATTATCTTATCACATATTTAAGTAAAATGCTGACGTGACAATCACTTATTGGATGATGTAAAACATGAGTTTTACACCTTATTCTTACCAAATTTGAACTCATAGTACTTTACCTCTATGTGTATATCATGGAGCAATTATGGACTAGACCTAGCAAATTGGTTGACTTGATTGGGTTTTGGCTAGATCAAGTTTGAGCCCTAAAGGGTAGTAACCTTATGACCCTTATCTAGTCCTTTGAGGGTTGGGTCACAATCTAATATGATCTATATTTTTTTTACATGCCAAAAATAAATAAATAAAAATTGATCATATTGTCTTTGTATTCCTTTCAATACATACAAAAGAACAAATAAATATAGGTTTGGTTTTCAATTTTCATTAGGTTGTGTCCCATTAATTATTTGGAGTTGGCTGTGTCCCATTTTGTCTACTTCGGTCCTATTTAGTCCACATTTGTCCTATTCGGTCCATTTTGTTCCATTCTATCCACTTTGGTCCTAATATATCCATTCGTTCTTATTCGGTCTACTTTAGTTCTATTCGGTCCACCTTGTTCCTATTTGGTCTACTTCGTTCCATTTAGTCTAATTTGGTCCATTCAAACCACTTTGGTCCATTTTGGTCTACTTCAATATATATTTTGTTCATTTACATAATGGAAAAAACCATGTTTGGGTTGAAAACACCTATTCTAAATCCAAATTTATTAAAAAAAAATGAATCATAAAACTCGTAATATCTAAAATCTTAAACATAATATTTATTGTTGCTACGTTTTTATTGAGTCACATTAACGTAGCATTTCAATCCACTTCAGTACAATTAATTCTAAGTGAAAGTCTTTCTAAAATAAAGGCTATGAATATACAAATGTAATATTTAGGGTAGTTATTAATTTGTTTTAACGCAATTATTTTAAATGAATTGCATGAGGTTGATTATACATTTAAGAAAAATAAATAAATATATGTATGTATTGTTTTTATTTAAATAAATTATTCAAATTATTCATTCTCTTAAAAGAGATTATCATGATAATCAAAACTCATATCAAACTTATATTGAATATATATAATTTATTCTCTTAATTTTATTGTAGAGAGAAAGAGATTACTTGTGATGGGGAACTAAAAAAATACAACACCAAAACGTATGAACCCAAAATAGAGTTTAAAAAATCACAATGATTTATAAATATAAAGTAAAGTTGCTAGAAAGAATAAAAAATCAAGAGAGAAAGAGAGATAATAATCACTTTTTCAAAAGAGAATGTGAGTGAGAATAATATGAAATTTATAGAAAATAATATTATAAGAAAAAAATGTAAAAAAAAATATTAATAAACATTTAATTATTCAAGTTATGTTATATAATAAAATAATATTATATTCTTATATATTATATTTATAATGCAATATGATAACATCTATGTAATTAAAGAGAATAAAAAAGATAACAACTTAAAAAATACAAAATTTAATCTCATTAATCCAAAGTAGAGTTTCAAATAATACAAAAATTCATCAACCTATAGTAAAGATGCAAGTAATTAAAAAAATTCAAAAAAGGAAGAAGAAAAAAATTTGAGAGAGAGAAGGAGAGAAATAACATATTGTGTGTGGGAAAACTATATATAAAATGGGAAAGAGAATTGTAAATTTATAGTAAGAGTAGGAGAATAAGAAAAGCAAAAAATAAAGGAAGATTAAGGGATAGAGGAAAAGTGATATTAAAGTAGATAGCAGATGAAAAGTAAAATGGAGGGAAAATTTTGAGAAAATATAACAGTAAATTGGAAAATTGAAAAGAAAAAAAAAAAGAATTAAAAATGATAGAGAATGTTAAAAATGAGTGAATGATGTGACTGTTGATGTGGCTCAACAAGAGCGTAGAACAATAAATGTTACACTTTAACTTTCAGATATATATAGAATATAAATTATAGTTTTTTAAAATAGAGAGAGAGAGAGAGAGAGAGATTAGTGTCGGGACTGGGTATCCATTGGCAAGAAATTTGGGTAGGTATCAGGTATGAGTGGTAATTGGGTTTTGGAGTTCGGGTATCAACTGGTATAATTTTTAGGTCAGGCTCGGGTATACCTGACCCAAATTTGTCCCGTGGCCATCCCTAACTTGCCTCTTAGACTTAAATATGCAATTTTTGAAGCTGCCACTAAACCATAACGGCTACTACTTAAATGGGGGATGATGAACTTGAGCGAAAACTTCTTAAATACATGTTGAACTTGAAGTAACCCTTAAGTTGGTCTTGTTCCAAAACTTTTAGCCTTCCATTCCAATTTTTGTGCTTATATACTTAACGTGAGCAGAACCACCTAAAGGCTAAAACTCATTAATTCTTTTCAGCTTTTGTGCCTATACCTAACGTGGGAACTTCCATTCCAACTTTTGTGCCTAATAGCCTATACCTAACGTGAGAACCATTTGATACTCTTTAATTTTTTTTTTGGGATTAAATGGAAGCCTCCTGTCTAATCCCTTGTCATATAAATATATGATGAACATCTTATAACTTTTGAACGCGGATTGTGTGTTCCTTACAAAAGCCATCACATGAAAGAAAAGAAAAGAAGGTACAAAAACAAAAAGATGATGAAGCTACAGAATTTATTTAACCATGCATATCCAAAAACATTGACCACAACAAAATTCACACATTATCAGATATTGAGGCGCACTTTCAGCTAATAGAGGATTGATTTGATGTGTATCAGAGCAGCTTACCACCTTAGTCATCGTCGACCAGCCTAAAAAACGCCGACAAAATCCACAAGCAGGAAGAATAAAACATGCAGCACGAGGCAAATTGGAGAATCGTTTGTTATTATCAGAGCAACGCCCACGTTACATCAATTGGTATCATAGTCAAGCTACGCTCCATCTATAGATCTTAAAACATCATACCAAGCATTACTAGAAAAGATCTGAAAAATATAAAACATAAATAGATAAGTCTTACTAAAAATAGGTAGATCACAATAGTAATACAAAATACTCTCTAAAAAAATAAGAGAAATGTTATGTTCACAACATTTTCACAATAAATATTATATGACAAGTTGTTATTGGTGAGCAAAAAAGTAATGTTTATTGTGAATTCAAATTAAAACTAGTAGCATTCTGCCACCTAAAATTTGTTGCGAATGTGTTGTGAGAATATTGTAGACACGCAAAATAAACTGAAAAACCTCTGTCTCAAATATAAGGAAGGCTATGACTTAAGGAAAGAGTACAAAGATAGCACAATCTAAATAAAATAGAAATAATTAATGTTCCAAATTAAAGCCAGCCAGACCCATGAAGGACTAAGAATTTAATACAAAGTGAAAGTTAATCAGGTGACTTCTTGAGGGGACCTCCCAAACCAAATAGCCGTACTATTGGCTTTGTTGTATGCGGCACTACTTATTCAAGCCACACATCAAGAAGTTCATACCAAGGAAACCCATACCATAATATGTCAACTTCCTCAAATATGGATGAGAGAATTGAGAGGATGAAGCAGGCTGCTCAAAATGGAAGTATTGATGCCTTTTACATCATAATTGAGGAGGATGTACAACTTTTGGAGTACATAGATAAGCTACCATTTGTTGATACTCCTTTACACATAGCAGCATATGCTGGGCACATCCCATTTGCCATGGAGCTGATGAGATTAAAGCCCTCATTTTCTAGGAAGCTTAATCCAAATGGGTTCAGCCCTATTCACCTTGCTCTACAAAATGGGCATGGTGAGCTGGTGCGTCGGCTCCTAGAAGTAGATGGGGAACTTTTCCGTGTAAAAGGAAGGGAGGGTATCACCCCCTTGCATTATGTAGCAGCAACAGATGATCACCTTGATCAACTGGAAAAATTTCTCGACTTCTGTCCACATTCTATTGAAGCTGTGACAATTCGAAATGAGAATGCTCTGCATATTGCCCTAAAATACGACAAGTTGGAGGCTTTTAGACTCTTGGTGCGATGGCTCCAAAAGAATTGGTCTCAAAATTCCATATTGTGGGAGAGTAAAGTCCTGAACTGGCAGGATGAGAATGGCAACACGCCATTGCACATTGCTGTGTACAAAAATCAACCCAAGGCAAGCCATCTCCATTCCTCAATTATTTAAGAACTAAAGAAACATCGTAAAGTTTGCAAATTGCTACTAATTAATACATCATGATTATTTTTGGTGTATCACTACATTTTGCAGGCTGTGAGGAGGTTATTATTATATTCTGGTGTTAATATATTCGCTAAGAATTCAGAGGGTAAGACGGCAGGGGATATCTTGGCACAACAAAATCAAATAGAAAACCGTGAGATCAAGGTAATGCTACGGCGTGTTGGAGCTGTACGAGCTCCATCTCTTCCTAAAGTAACTTTTTATGCACGTCATCTATGGTCCATGTTCTCATCTCTTGAGAAAATAAGAATGCATTGTATTGGGGAATGGACTCAAATATCAGACGACAGACGCAATATGCTTTTGGTGGTTGCTACACTGCTTATGACTGTCACCTATCAAGGAGTACTCAGCCCTCCTGGGGGACTTTGGCAAGATGACTACCATCCTGAACCCAATACCACATTACCGGCCAGCAGAAAATTCAATTCAAGTGCTCCTATTCCAAACGAAGCAGGGACACCCATTGATCTTCGAAATTTTCCTTTTTGGGTGTTCTTGTCATTAAATTCTTTGACATTTATGCTCTCATACTCAACGATTCTTCTTCTCATTCCAAAACAACGCATTTATCGAATAGTCCGACTATCTCTTATTTCCCTATCTGTTTGCTATATAGTTTCCTTGACCGTCATAATCCCAACTCAATTTTGGGACATTTTTTGGTATGTTTCTATTGGTCTGTTTCTTTGTATCTTCCTACTAAATACTTCTGCTACTTGTGTAGCATGGTCTTATAAGGCTTGTCTCTAATTTTCAGCCAATTCTACTCTCATCTACTCTCCCTTAATTCAAATGGACTATAAAAGACTGCAAGGTTCAATGCTAAGTTGTTTGCTGATTCGTTCATGGAGGAAGAATTGACAGGGAAATTTTTTTAATGTAAGCCAGCCATGGAGCTTTATGCATCTTAAATGTGCGTGTCAAATTTTACTGTTTCCTTTTCCCACTTAGAAATTTTGAGTGTAAAATTTAGCTAATGTTTCTAAGGTAAGTACCAAATGTCATCAGTGAATATAATGAATTTTGCAATAAAGCAATCTAGTTGCCATTGCATTATTTAAGTTTTGAATTTGTAAATCAAATTTGTAATCCAAACGATGTTGCGTCTAGGGCTTTAATATGCGCAAAGCAGTCTTTGCATGATGAAAATTTTAATTATTGCACACATAAATATTTATATACATATTTTTTTTTAAAATAATGGAAAGAAAATGAGGACATGATTGTCGATGTAACTCAATAGAAACATAACAACAATAAATGTTATCTTTAAAATTTAGATATTATATAGATTTGTTCTCTCACTAAGAAATTCTATGTATAAAATTTAGGTTATGGGGTGAGATCTTCCTCTTCCTCTTTTTGTATCAATTTTTTTCTATTTTTCAAACAAGCAATATGTCATTTCTTCTTTTTTAAATGATAACAATATATATTATCATCTGGATATTTCATGGTGCAATACTTGTGAAATAATACTAAAATGACTTTTCATAATTAAGTTATCTATGTCAAATTCTTATTCTCGTTTCCATGCGCCCAAAAGATTGGCATCATGTTACCAAACAAAATTGGCAATGCCATCATGGTAGTTCAAAACACTAGTATTCTAGTGGGTTTTAGTTCAACTGGTAAAATTTCTTATTATCGAATAAGAGATCTAAGATTCGAACTCACTTACACTCAAACTAATCGGTGGCTTGGTCTAATAATAAATAATAATAATAATAATGAAGCTCGAACGTCATTGGTTACAATAGTATTATATTTAATAATAAAAAAAGACAAAAAAAAAAAAAAAAACGCTAGTATCCTCATGTAATCCTAAATTAACTTGCATTGACTCAAAAATTAAATTTATCCTCTTTTAGCTAATATATAATTTTCAAAGTACTAGGGCATGCCTATATGGCGTTCCTTTGATTTCACTATGTATCATCAACATATACTTCTACCTCCATGAGTATCATATCATGATGCAACATGGACCTAGACCTAGCAAAATGGTCAAGTTGATGGGGTTCGAGTTAGATCAAGTTTGAGTCCTAAATAGATTGCAACCCTATGACCCTTATCTAGTCTTTTCTGGGTCAGGTCAATCTAGTATGGCACATATTTTTTTACATGCCAAAATTAAAAAATAAAATTGATCATATTGGCTTTATATTCTTTTCAATACAAATAAGAGAACATATAAATATAGAATTTCTATTTTCATTGGGCTGTGTCCTGTAAGGTTGAATTTTATCAACCATCTTGTTGGCTTTATTTCGTGCCAAATTTGCTTGTATTTTAACATTTAGTAACCCTGTATTTAGGTGGAAAACTTGTAAGGGTAGTGAGTGAGAGAGTGTGAAGAAATGCTCAAGATTGTGCAAAGAAATAGGGATTCGCGACTAGATCTCGCGGCTTGCAAGTTGCCAGAAATTGCACACGTGCCAAGCATGTCAGAAGTTGAAGAGTCGCGCCAGCTGTTGCACTACAGGACAAAAGTCCCAGGCTGGCCAGGCCGTTAGCTCGCGGCTTAAACTCGCGACTCAACCCAGTCGCGAGGTCAAGTCGCCAGAATGCCCTGTTTGGGAAAAACTGACGTTTCACATTCCATTCTCATCCTAGTATAAATAACCCTCATTCACACGAAATGTAGAGAGCTTCCAGAGAGAAAAATTGAGAGAGAAACCCTAGAGAAAAACAAGATTGCCTCATCCCCAATCTTCACTAAGAGACTCCTCAAATTCCTCTACTCTCTTCCTCTCCATTGATACATCCTTGAGAGGCTATTGACTAAATCCTTGTCTCACCACACCCACGTCTGTGAGAAGGTCCTTTGGTGCTAAGGGAAGCAGTTTGGGAAGGAACCAATGGTTATTGGTTGATGCTATGGGCTATAGCAAAATCCGGTAAGTTAGAAAAGAAAAAGGTTTGGCGCAATCTCGTTGGAGTAGGAAGCTTGGAGGGCTTAGGTACCTGGGTAGATTAGGCTTGGAGGGTCTATTGCTGTTCATGTATCTCAACTACATTTTTTAGTGTATTATTGACCGCTTGGAGGGCGGCGGAGAGGTTTTACGCCGAGAGCTTCGGTTTTCTCTTCGATAACACATCGCGTGTTGTCTTTGTGTTTGCATCTCTCTTCCCTTAATCTTTACCGTTTATTATCTGCTGTGAATGTGATTTTAAATTGGTTTAGATTGCTTATCAATTCTGTGTTTGGCTTATGTTCATGTTCTACACATTAATTGTTTGATTATAAGCTTGAATTGATCATTTGTAATTTGGGGTCTAGACGTTCAAAGGTGTTTTACACGCATTTTAAACTTTCATGTCCCATTAATAATTTGGAGTGGGCTGGAATGATTTCAGAATTGTATAAGAGGATCAATTAGATTTAAGTGTTGCAGTGACAACATTTTAAAGTTTTGAGTTTTACATGATAATCGGATGCATCCAATAAAATTGAGCAAGTCTTAGTGATTATGCAGTATAAATATGTCATTTTATGTAAATAATTTTCTTGGGGAGGCTAAGCAACCTTGATTGTAGTCCTGTCAGTTGTTGCTCTTGCACACAGAGAGAGAGAGAGAGAGAGAGAGAGAGAGAGAGAGAGAGAGAGAGAGAGAGAGAGAGTCAGGTTTGGGTATCCATAGGCAAGAAATTTGGGTAGGCACAGCAATTTTTAGACCATATTGGATTTTGAGGTTTGAGTATCCACATGCATAATTTTTAGGCCTGGTTCAAGTAACCTAAACTTGGGAGAAGGTATTTGGTATCGAATGATACCATGTCAGCCAGTGGCGGAGCCAAAATTTTGGTTCGGAGGGGGCAAAATTAAAAGACAACATTTAAAGTGAAGTTAATCTAAAAAAATATTAATCGATAATAATAACAAAATAAATAAACAATTATAAGAAAATAAATATATTTCATATCATTAAAAAAAATAAATAAATAACCAATTCATAGTTACTACAAAATCTACAACAAAAAGTTTACAAACTAATGTGGTAAAAATGTGATTAGTGTTATTTAAACAATATAACGAATAGATGTTTGTGATTATTTTTTGTGATTGGTGACAAGCCAATTTGTAAGATATAAATAGTAAAATTTACAATATTTCTAGCATCACTTAACAATAAAATACTGCAAAAAAGTATCAATAATAGTGAAAATAATGATAGAAATTTAAAAAGAAAAAAATTGTGAAATAAGTGTCAAACGTGGGACAAAACAAAAGCTTACAAGAACAATAAATTAGGTGAAAATGAGATATGATTTGATGTTTGAGAAAACTTTTTTTTACTTTCCTTTTCTTGTGTCAGAATCACCTTCAAGTCTCAACCAATTGGGAGTCTTTTTTCCTTTCTTTTTCCCGTGTCAAAGTCCCTTAAGATTACAATTACATATACAAGGAAATTTTAGGTGGAGTCAGGGGGCAGGTGCCCACCTTTGTCCCCCTATGGCTCCGTCATTGATGTCAGCGGTATCAAAATCTAATAAATGTGAGACATATCAACAAAAAATAACTAACCTATTAACAATTGAAAGACATGTTTTAGTGGCTAGTTATTTTTGCATTGGATTTTGATACAGATGACGTGGTATCATTTGATACAAAATACTTTTTCCAAACCTGGCCCATGGTCATCTAAGTCTTGCCTCTTAGCCTTAAATACGTAATTTTGAAGCTGCCACTAAAGCATAAATACTACTACTTAAATGGGGGATGATGAACTTGAGTGAAAACTTCTTGAAACTTCTTATATACATGTCGAACTTGAAGTAATTCCCTTTTTGACTGAAAAGGTAGAGAAGTAGTAATTCCCTTAAGTTGGTTTTGTTCCAAAACTTTAGACTTCCATTCCAATTTTTGTGCCTATACTTAACGTGAGAAGAACCACCTAAAACTCTTTAGTTCTTTTTCAACTTTTGTGCCTATACCTAACGTGAGAACCATTTGATACTCTTTATTTATTTATTTATTTATTTATTTTTATTTTGCATTAAATGGAAGCCTCCTGTCTAATCCCTTGTCAAGTTGTCATATAAATATGATGAACATCTTATAACCTTTGAAATGCGGATTGTTTGTTTATTACAAAAGCTATCACATGAAAAGAAAAGAAAAGAAAAAAAAGTACAACAACAAAAATGATGAAGCTTTTGAATTTTTCTCAACCATGCATATCCAAAACCAGTGGCCACAACAAAATTCACACATTGTCAGATAATGAGGCGCGCTTTCAGCAAATGGAGGAGCGGTTTGATGTGTATCAGAGCAACTCATTGCCTTAGTCACTGTTGATCAGTCTAAAAAGTGCCGACCAAATCTACAAGGAAGAAGAGTATGGTCTTAAGGATGAGAAAAATGATTTAGAAGAAGAAAACTTGTTTCATAATATGTTTAGAACATGCATGCAGCACGAGGCAAATTGGGGTAACAATTGCTAAAATGAATCATCAGAGCTGTGCCCACATTACATCAATTGGTATCATAGTCACGCTACGCTCCATTGATAGTTCTTAAAACCTCATAACAAGTATTACTTGAAAGGATATGAAAAATATTTAAAATAAAAATGGTTAACTCTTACCAAAATATAGGTAGATCTCAATGGTAATACAAAATTCCCTCTCAAGACCCAACCGCAAAATAAACCAAAAAACCTCTCTCTCGAATATAAGGAAGGCTATGACTTAAAGAAAGAGTGAAAGGAAGCTAAATTATACTACTTTAATCTAAATCAAAATTCCAAATTAAAGCCAGCCAAACCAGTGAAGGATAAGAATTTTACACAGTGAAAGTTAATTAGGTGACTTGTTAAGGAGACCTCCCAAACCAAATAGGACTATGCCGTACTATTGGCTTTTTTGTATGCAGCACTACTTATTCAAGCCACACATCAAGTTCACACCAAGGAAAAGCCATACCATAATATGTCAACTTCCTCAAATATGGATGAGAGAATTGAGAGGATGAATCAGGCTGCTCAACATGGAAATATTGATGCCTTTTACATCATAATTCAGAAGGATGTAAAACTTTTGAAGCACATTGATAAGCTACCATTTGTTAATACTCCTTTACACATAGCTGCATATGCTAGGCACATCCCATTTGCCATGGAGCTGATGAGATTAAAGCCCTCATTCTCTAGGAAGCTTAATCCAGATGGGTTCAGCCCCATTCACCTTGCTCTACAAAATGGGCATGGCGAGCTGGTGTGTCGGCTTCTAGAAATTGATGGGGAACTTTTCCGTATCAAAGGAAGGGAGGGTATCACCCCTTTGCATTATGTAGCAGCAACAGAATGTCACCTTGATCAATTGGAAAAATTTCTTGAATTCTGTCCCCATTCTATTGAAGCTGTGACAATTTGAAATGAGAATGCTCTGCATATTGCCCTGAAATATGACAAGTTGGAGGCTTTTAGACTCTTGGTGCGATGGCTCCAAAAGAATTGGTCTCAAAATTCCATATTGTGGGAGAGTAAAGTCCTGAACTGGCAGGATGAGAATGGCAACACGCCATTGCACATTGCTGTGTACAAAAATCAACCCAAGGCAAGCCCTCTTCATTCCTCAATTATTTAAGAACTAAAGAAACGTTGTAAAGTTTGCAAATTGCTACTAATTGATATATCATGATTATTTTTGGTGTATCACTACATTTTGCAGGCTGTGAGGAGGTTATTATTATATTCTGGTGTTAATATATTCGCTAAGAATTCAGAGGGTAAGACAGCAGGGGATATCTTGGCACAACAAAATCAAATAGAAAACCGTGAGATCAAGGTAATGCTACGGCGTGTTGGAGCTTTACGAGCTCCATCTCTTCCTAAAGTAACTTTTTATGCACGTCATCTATGGTCCATGTTCTCATCTCTTGAGAAAACAAGAATGCATTGTATTGGAGAATGGACTCAAATATCAGACGACAGACGCAATATGCTTTTGGTGGTTGCTACACTGCTTATGACTGTCACCTATCAAGGAGTACTCAGCCCTCCTGGGGGACTTTGGCAAGATGACTACCATCCTGAACCCAATACCACATTACCGGCCATCAGAAAATTCAATTCAAGTGCTCCTATTCCAAACGAAGCAGGGACACCCATTGATCTTCGAAATTTTCCTTTTTGGGTGTTCTTGTCATTAAATTCTTTGACATTTATGCTCTCATACTCAACGATTCTTCTTCTCATTCCAAAACAACGCGTTTATCGAATAGTCCGCCTATCTCTTATTTCCCTATCTGTTTGCTATATAGTTTCCTTGACCGTCATAATCCCAACTTGATTTTGGGACATTTTTTTGGTATGTTTCTATTGGTCTGTTTCTTTGTATCTTCCTACTAAATACTTCTGCTACTTGCGTAGCATGGTCTTATAAGGTTTGTCTCTAATTTTCGGCCAGCTTTACTCTTTTTTACTCCTCCTCAATTCAAATAGACCATAAAAAACTGCAAGGTTCAACGCTAAGTTGTTTGTTGATTCGTTCATGGAGGAAGAATTGATGGGGAAATTTTTATTATATATATATATTTTTTAATTTTTTATTTATTTATATAAATAAGCCAAGCTTGGAGCTGTGTGCATCTTGAACGTGTTTCAATTTCTATTGTTTCCTTTCCCATTAAGAAATTTTGAGTGTAAAATTTAGCTGATGTTTCTAAGGCAAGTACCGAATGTCATTAGTGAATATAATGTATTTTGCAATAAAGCAAAATAGTTGCCATTGCATTATTTAAGTTTTGAATTTGTAAATCAAATTTGTAATCCAAAAGATGTTGCTTCTATGGCTTTAATATGTACAAAGCAGTCTTGGCACGATGAAAATTTTAATTAAATTTAAGGCCAAAATACAAAAACTTCTACTTGGGTTTGGGTCAGTTGCGAAAACAATCCCGGTGTTTCAATTCTTCCTTTCAACTTCTTGATGTTTTTATATCCATCAAATTAACCCCCGATCTTGAGACTAACTTCTGTCACCTCTTATGGACAAAAACATCACTCGACAACGAAGATTCACCAACTAACTCATGCCACCATGATTGGTGTAGAACAGACTGTCATGGCTTTTCTGGACTCTCATGTGCGCCTGAAATTATCTTGCAAGGCAAAAAAACACTAGTAGAAATCATGAGCCTCGGAGTTAGAATCGCATGAAATTTGGCAGACTGAAGTGAAACGACATTCTGAACAATAGTCGTTGCTTTGCCATGAGGTGCCTCTGAAAATGGCGAATTCCTTTATTTGGTCCCTGAAAATTGCAATTTTGCCATTTTATAGTAATTTTTGTTTCCTTAATAATTTTTTGCTCAAAAGTCAGAATAAAGTCCTGCTTATTTTGGGACGACCCTTAAGGTCAGTAATTTATGATTTTGCATTTAACTTAATTTTGCAATTTTTGGTAAATTTCAGTTTTTGTCACCTAATCACGTAATTAGTGCGAATTAGGGTTTCAAACATTTTCTTTAGTATTTATATATTTTGTTGCCGTCAGAGGCAAATAAGAATATTATCAATAAATAGAGACTTTTGTAGAATTCTTTCTTTGGTGGATTCTAGTTTATTTCCTTGTGGATTCAGGGAAATCCTTTGTGGATTCAAGGTTTACTACCAGAAGCTAATTGTTTAGTTTTTGTTTCATCAAAAGAGTATCATGTGTGCTTTCTTCATTCTTCCGCAACATCAATGATGGTCATATTCCCGATTTACATTACTACTACCCTTATTTTGCTATATTGCTTCATCGACAGTCATACTATTTTTGGTTGACCTATTCTTCTTCTTCTTCTTTGTTTTTTATTTTACAAACTATCTACAATATCTTGATTGACAAGTTCTTTGTTCAAAACACTAGGATTCTAGTGGGTTTTAGCTCAATTGATAAAATTTCTTATTGTTGAATAAGAAATCTAAAATTCGAACCCATTTACACTCAAACTAATCAATGGCTTGATCAAGTTCGAGTCCTAAACAGGTTGCAACCCTATGACCCTTATCTAGTTCTTTGAGGGTTAGGTCAATCTAGTATGGCATATATTTTTTTACATGCCTAAATTAAAAAAAAAAAAAAAAAAAATTGATCATATAGTGGCTTTATATATTCTTTAAGAGAACAAATAAATACAGATTTTCCGTTTTCATTGGGCTGTGTCCCATTGATAATTTGGAGTGGGCTGGAATGATTTTTTTTTTTTTTTAATACAAAATAGAATTTCTACTCTAGCCTAATCTAAGTGTATATGTGTATGAAGCTCCCTCCTGGAGACTTGAACCTCGACCCTTGCCCCTCACACCCCACAAGCACTTATACTTGTGGAGTGACCATCACACCAAGGGTGTGCGGTGATGGTTGGAATGATTTCAGAATCGTATGAGAGGATTAATTAGATTTAAGTGTAGTAGTGACATGTTAAAGTTTTAAGTTTTTACCTGATAATCGCATGCATTATGTTGAAATTTCCACCATCCAATAAAATTGAGCAGGTCTCAGTGATTATGCAGTATAAATATTTCATTTTATGTAAATAATTTTCTTGGGGAGGCTAAGCAGTCTTACTTGCAGTCCTGTCGGTTGTTGCTCTTGCACAGGGACGGATCCACTAAGGGGCAGGGGGGGCCATTGCCCCCCCCCCCCCCCACCCCCCCTTCTTTTCAAATTAGCTTTTTTTTTTTTTGCATGCCCATATTTTAGAGTTTATAGTTGGCCTTCTTCAAATTTTTGGATTGGTCCAAATAGCCCCAAAGAAACTAATCACTTAACCCTTTCTTTGGACCCATGGCCCTCCATAGTCCAAATACAACACAACAAAAAATCTACAAATCACTAATATCATAATTCAATAACTCATAACCAAAAAAATTTCATAGAAAAAAAAAATTCCCTTACGGGGATGACAATAATTTATATAACTTTTTAATTGATTTATAAATTATGGGAAAGTCAATTACAATATTTAAATTTTTTTCAAAAGATAAAATGCAAAATTCTTTTAGAAGCCAATATTGATGATGTAGCATTGCCAACTCTTAATATTAATATCCCAATTTTTTTAAATCCTCAAACAAAGTTTTGAAAACTTCATTAGTGTGATTTTTAGTTGCATCCAAAAGTATGGGTTTATCATATTGGTGAATTGGTTAATGTGATAAAATCAACATATTAATTCCAATTATCCAAAATTTGGATATCCAAAATTTGGAGATCCAAAGTCCTCTTCTTTTTTTATTATTCTTCGAAAAGGTTTGAATATCATATTGTAACTTTCAACTTTTTTTGTTCATATTATTTCCTTATTGACTTAAATATTTATGGGAATAAAGTGCAATTGTTTTGTCTACCATGATTTTTTTTTTTTTTTTTTTTTAATAAATCATGTCACTTGAAATTTTTTTGGTTCATTCTTTCGCCCCCCCTAGGTTCAAATCCTGGTTCCGTCCCTGCTCTTGCAGCAAGAAATTAAGGTTTGAATGGAAAAGTTTCTAACTTAAAATTATAGTTCTCTCTCTCTCTCTCTCTCTCTCTCTCAGATTCGGGTCAAGTCTGGATATCCATGGGCATGAAATACGGGTAGGTATCAGTTACGGGCATAATTTTTAGGCCAGATTGGGTTTTGAGGTTCGGGTATCCACAGGCATAATTTTTAGGCCAGGTTCGGGTAACCCAAACCTGGCCCATGGTCATCTAAGTCTTGCTTCTTAGCCTCAAATATGTAATTTTGAAGCTGCCACCAAAGCATAATTGCTACTACTTAGATGGGGGATGATGTAATTGAGTGAAAACTTCTTAAATACATGTTAAAGTTGAAGTAATCCTTAAGTTGGTTTTGTTCCAAAACTTTTAGAATTCCATTCCAATTGTTGTCCCTATACTTAACGTGAGAAGAACCACATAAACCTCTTTAATTCTTTTTCAACTTTTGTGCCTATACCTAACGCGAGAACTTCCATTCCCAACTTTTGTGCCTATACCTAACGTGAGAACCATTTGATACTCTTAATATTTTTTTTGTGTGTGTGTGTGTGTGGATTAAATGGAAGCCTCCTGTCTAATCCCTTGTCATATAAATATGATGAACATCTTATAACTTTTGAAATGCGGATTGTTTGTTCCTTACAAAAATAGCACATGAAAAGAAAAGAAAAGAAAAAAAGTACAACAAAAAAAAGATGATGAAGCTTCTGAATTTTCTCAACCACGCATATCCAAAATCATTGGCCACAACAAAATTCACACATTATTAGATAATGAGGTGCACTTTCAATGAATAGAGGAGCGGTTTGATGTGTATCAGAGCAGCTCAGCACCTTAGTCATTGTCAACCAGCCTAAAAAACGCCAACAAATTGAAGTATTAATTATTATCATCAGAGCCATAGCCACGTTACATCAATTGGTATCATAGTCACGCTACACTCCGTCAATAGTTCTTAATTAAACCTCATACCAAGCATTACTAGAAAGGATCTTAAAAATAAAAAAATAGGTCTAATAAAAAAATAGGTAGATCACAATAGTAATGCACAATACCCTCTCAAAATCCAAACGGAAAATATTTTTGTTTGTGGTGCCTAGTTTGTGTTTGATTCGGATTATATATATGATTCGACTCGATATAAAAATGTTACATTTTTAATTAGAGATTTTTTGAAACTTAGTCCATGGAGCGAAAGTTTGGGCCCATTGTGAATATGTTGTGTGAGAGATAAATACTATTGTTTTAGATTAGAGTTGTTTTAGGAAGAAAAACTGTACTGTAACATCTTATATATTTTCTTTAAAAATAGTTAAATCACTGCAATTTTGTGGACGTGGATAAATTATTGAACCACGTAATTTTTTATATTGTGTGATTGCTTTGTGTGTGTTATTTTTCTATATGTATTTCATTTCTCACCGATCTGGGAATTTGTGTATATTCCTAACAAAATAAACCAAAAAACCTCTCTCTCTCTCTCTCTCTCTCTCTCTCATATAAGGGAGAGGCTATGACTTTTTTTGAGAAAGAGCTAAACTATACTACTATAAAGTTGGCTGGCCTGACGTGGAACACAATCTAAATTGTTAGAAATACTGAATCGCAGTATTGTATTTCATGATTTAGAAATATACATGTGATGCCTTTATATAGGAGGCATATGTGTGCGGTACAAGTAAACATATGTGTGCGGTACAAGTAAAGTGTAGTACAAGTACAAGTGTGCTATACAAGTAAACTAGCTGGGCCTAAAGCCCATAACATAACATCATATACATTAACAGCCCCCCTCAAACTCAAGGTGGATGTGAGACCAGCTTGAGGTTGTCAACCAAATCACGAGTGCGTCCTTTAGGAAGTGCCTTGGTGAAGATATCTACAAGTTGATCTTTGGAAGAGACGGAGAAAAGCTTGAGAGCACCATGGACAAGATGATAACGGATAAAATGACAATCAATCTCGATGTGTTTAGTCCGTTCATGGAAGACGTCATTGTGAGCAATATGAATGGCACCCTGGTTGTCACAATAAAGGGGAGTAGCAAAGGATGTGGACACACCCAAATCCTTAAGAAGCCATCGTAACCAAAGGAGCTCAGATGTGGTGTCAGCAAGAGCACGATATTCTGCTTCAGTACTGGAGCGGGCCACGAAAGTTTGTTTCTTACTTCGCCAAGAAATCAAAGAAGAACCAAGGAGAAAGCAATAACCTGTAGTGGACCTGCGATCAGTGGGATCTCCTGCCCAATCAGCATCAGAGAATGCACGGAGTACAAGAGGAGACTGAGCTGAGTAGAAAAGGCCATGGAAGAGAGTGCCCTTCAGGTATCGTAGAATGCGCAAAACAGCAGCATAGTGAGTCGATTGTGGAGCAGAGAGATACTGGCTCACCTGATGAACAGCATAAGAAATGTCCGGACGAGTAACTGTGAGATAAACTAGGCTGCCAACCAATCGTCTGTAAAGAGAGGGATTAGACAATGGTTTCCCCCCCGAGGGTGTCAGATGCGCATTAAGTTCAACTGGAGTGTCAACAGTCTTGCTGTCAGTGAGTCCAGCTCGAGATAAAAGGTCAGATGCATACTTGGCTTGAGTAATATAAAGACCATCTGTGGAACGAGTGATCTCAAGACCCAAGAAATAGCTGAGATGTCCAAGGTCTTTCATCTCAAACTGCTGACTAAGAAAATCCTTGAGTTCTTGAATGCCACTGAGGTCATCACCAGTTATGATCATATCATCCACATATAGGAGAAGCAAAATGGTGCCTTTATCATTGCGACGAAGAAATAAGGCAGAATCATAAGGACTGGCAGTGTAACCCAAGCGAAAGATGGTGGAGCTGAACTTGGCAAACCAAGCTCATGGAGCTTGTTTAAGGCCATAAAGTGCACGTCGAAGGCGACAAACCTTGTTTGTTTCAACAGAAAGACCAGGAGGAGGTTGCATATAGACTTCTTCATGCAGATCCCCATTAAGGAATGCATTTTTAACATCCATCTGAAAAAGGTCCCATTTACTAGCAGCGGCAACAGCTAAGAGGGCACGAACAGAGGAGATACGGGCAACTGGAGCAAAAGTCTCTTCATAATCAATCCCATACTCCTGTGTAAAACCTTTTGCAACAAGACGAGCCTTGTAGCGCTCGATGGACCCATCAGAGCGAGTCTTGATCTTATAGATCCACTTACAACCAACTACAAACTGACTAGGAGGGAGAGAAACCAGATCCCAAGTATGGTTTTTGGTTAATGTATCAATTTCTTCTTTCATTGCAATCTGCCATGAAGGGTCAGTGGAGGCCTCACGATAGGTTTGAGGCTCATAAAGTGTAGCAAGGGTAGTGTAACAATGATAGTCAAGTAAATGTGCAGGAATGGATCTTACCCGGGTTGAGTGGCGAGGTGGAATATCGTGGAGGCGCGTGAAGGATATTGGCGGCGCGTGGAAGTGACGCCGAGAATTCCAGTGGCGCGTGGGGGCGCGTGTGTGGTCCGATGAAGATGAAATTTCACAGAAAAGTAGATCGGAGATATTTCTTTCCGATGGTACAATCTGTGGTCTGATCGGAGAGGCGGAAGCGATGGTGGCGGCAAGGCAGTGGTCTTTGATGTACTGGAGTCGCGGTGGAGGCAGTGGTGCTGCTCACAACAACGGCTGCAGATGACACCCAAGAAGACAAGACTGCTTAAGAGCGACACACCAAAGGATTAGAGCAGTGGCTCTGATACCATGTTAGAAATACTGAATCGTAGTATTGTATTTCATACTCAAGAAATATACATGTGATGCCTTTATATAGGAGGCATATGTGTGCGGTACAAGTAAACATATGTGTGCGGTACAAGTAAAGTGTAGTACAAGTACAAGTGTGCTATACAAGTAAACTAGCTGGGCCTAAAGCCCATAACATAACATCATATACATTAACATAAATCAAATAGAAATAATTAATATTCCAAATTAAAGCCAGCCAAACCAGTGAAGGAAAATAATAATTTAACACAGTGAAAGTTAATTAGGTGACTTGTTGAGGAGACCTCCCAAACCAAATAGGACTAAGCCGTACCATTGGCTTTGTTGTACGCGGCACTACTTATGCAAGCCACACATCAAGAAGTTCATACCAGGAAAACCATAACATAATATGACAATTTTCTCAAAAATGGATGAGAGAATTGAGAGGATGAGGCAGGTTGCTCAACAAGGAAATATTGATGCCTTTTACCTCACAATTCAAGAGGATGTAAAACTTTTGGAGCACATGGATAAGCTACCATTTGTTGATACTCCATTACATATAGCTGCACATGCTGGGCACATCGCATTTGCTATGGAGCTGATGAGGTTAAAGCCCTCATTTTCTAGCAAGCTTAATCCTGATGGGTATAGCCCTATTCACCTTGCTCTACAAAATGGGCATATCGAGCTGGTGCGTCGGCTTGTAGAGGTCGATGGGGACCTTGTCCGTGCCAAAGGAAGGGCGGGTATCACTTCTTTGCATTATGTAGCGGCAACAACAGAAACAGATGATCACCTTAATCTATTGTTAGATTTTCTCAAAGCCTGTCCCAATTCTATTGAAGATGTGACAGTTCGAAATGAGAGTGCTCTGCATATTGCCTTGAAATACGACAAGTTGGAGGCTTTTCTACACTTGGTGCGATGGATGAGAAGGAATTGGTCTCAAAATCCCATATTGTGGGAGAGTAAAGTACTCAACAGGAAGGACGAGCAAGGTAACACGGCATTGCACATTGCGGTATCCAAAAATCAACCCAAGGCAAGCCCTCTCCGTTCCTCAATGATTTACGTACAAAAGAAATATCATAAAGTTTGTGTTGTGAACATCTATATATAGTGTTATTGTCTAAAACATGCCAAAAATTCATTATCTTTAATGATGCACTAACTTAGCAAATTGCTAGTAATCATGATTTTTTTTTCTTCTTCAATCATAATTTAAAAAAGAAAAACAAAGGAATAAAAGCTCATGTATTTAGATTGACATTTTGCAGGCAGTGAAGCAGTTATTATATTCTGGTGTTGATGTAAACATTAAGAATTTAGAGGGTAAAAAAGCAGGGGACATCTTGCCACAACAAACTCAAGTAGAAAATAGTAAGATCAAGGTTATGCTAAGGCGTGCTGGAGCTTTACCATCTTCATCTATTCCTCAAGTTTATTACCATGCACAATACCTATGGACTATATTCTCAAGGCTTGAGAAATCAAGATTACATTTTATTAGTGAATGGATCGAAATATCAGACGACAGGCGCAACGTGCTTTTGGTGGTTGCCACACTGCTTTTGACTGTCACCTATCAAGGAGTACTAAGCCCTCCTGGGGGACTTTGGCAAGATGATCACAGTCCAGGAGCTAATCAAACCAATACCACATTTCCGGCCATTAGAAAATTCAATTCAAGTGCTCCTCTTGAAAACGAAGCAGGGACACCCATTGGTCTCAGAAACTTTCCTTTTTGGGTGTTCTTGTCGTTAAATTCATTGACATTTATGCTCTCATACTCAACAATTCTTCTTCTCATTCCAACCCAGCACATTTATCGAATAGTCCGCCTATCTCTTATTTCCCTATCTATTTGCTACATAGTTTCATTGACCGTCATAATCCCAACTCGATTTTGGGAAATTTTTTGGTATGTTTCTACTGGCCTGTTTGTTTGTATCTTCCTACTAAATTCTTCTGCTACTTGTGTAGCATGGTCTTATAAAGCATTACTCTAAAAGACTGCAAGGTTCAATGCTAAGTCGTTTGCTGATTTGTTCATGGAGGAAGAATTTATGGGACAAAAATTATATAAATAAGCTAAGCTTGGAGCTGTATGCATCTTAATTGGTGTGTCAATTTTTACTTTTGTTTCCTCTCCCACTAAGAAATTTTGAGTGTAAAATTTAGCTTATGTTTCTAAGGCAAGTACCCACCAGTAGATATAATGTATTTTGCAATAAAGCAATCTAGTTGTCATTGCATTATTTATATTTTGAATTTGTGAATCAAATTTGAAATCCAAACGATGTTGCTTCTATGGATTTAACATGTGCAAAGCAGTTTAAGGCCAAAATGCAAATCACTTGGTTTTTGGTTAAATGCAAAAACACTCCTGGATCTTCCTTACAACTCGTTGTTTTTATACCTATCAAATTGACCCTGATTTTGAGATTAACTTTTGTTACCTCTTATGGATAGAAAAATAATGCGACAATGAAGATTTACCAACTCGTGCCACCGCCCACCGGTCACGTGATGGTCATATTCCCGATTTACATTACTACTACTCTTATTTTGCTATATTGCTTCATTGACCTATTCTTCTATTTTTTGTGGTACTTTTTTTTTTCTTCTTTTTTATTTTTATTTTTATTTTATTTTTTATTTATGAACTATCATCAATATCATAATAGATAAGTTATTATTATTTTTGAAAATGAGTAAAGACATAATTCACTATTTAATATATTAATATTTATATACATATTTTTTGAGGAAACGATGGAAAGAAAATGATGACATAGTCGCTGATGTGGTTGAACAAAAGCATAATAATAATAAATATTATATTTTAACTTTTAGATATTATATAGATTTGTTCTCTCACTAAGAAATTTTGTGTATAAAATTTAGCTTATGTTTGGAATGGCATAAATACCCAATGTTATCTTTGGATACAGTGACAAAGCCTAAATTTAGGTTTATGAGGGGAGAGCTTCCTCTTCTCTTAGCCTCAAATTTGCAATTTTTGAACTGCTACTAGGCTAAATGGGGGATGATGAACTTGAGTGAACTTCTTGAAACTTCTTAAATACATGTCGCACTTGAAGTAATCATCCCTTAAGTTGGTTTTGTTTCATAACTTTTAGACTTCCATTCCAACTTTTGTACCTATACCCAGGGGTGGACTTAAAATTTCAATCTAGGGGGCCGAAGCGTAAGAAAAAAAAAATTCAAATAGGTATCCATATAGTAGTAACAAAATATCAACCAAGATAAATACACAAAATCATCATTTCTTAATACATTAAGATGTAATTATCTACCAACAAAGACAAAATAATACAAAATAATATTGTTTCTTAAGAGCATCAGCTGTAAAAAAAAAATTTATTTTTACAAACCAAATTTACTTTTGCTACTTTAATGTAGTATTTGAAATGTTTCGTACAATAGTGTTTTTGGTATTTGGTGTTCTAAATACTAAACATTTATCATTTAGAACATCCGATGCTAATACTGTAATATTGGGCTAACTAGGATTTTTTTTTGGGTTAAATTTTTGAGTTTGATAGTTGCTAGTTGGGCTAGGCTAATTAAAAGGGAGAGGTCTAAGTCTTTGAAAGAGGGAAGTGCAGCTCTAGGAAAATATATATATATATATATATATATATAACCAATAAAAAAAAATTTCTCTTTTTTTCTTTGGGCTTGGGGGCCCGAAATTTTTTTTTTTTTTTTTTTTCCTTTGGGGGGGGGGGGTGGGTGGGGGAGTGTGGCGATCCCCTCTTGTTATACTTAATGTGAGAACCACCTAAAACTCATTAATTTTTTTCAACTTTTGTGCCTATGGCCCCATACCTAACGTGAGAACCATTTGATACTCTGTTTTTTTGGGGGGGATTAAAATGGAAGCCACCAGTCTAATCCCTTGTCATATAGATATGATGAACATCTAATAACTTTTGAAATGCGGATTGTTTGTTCCTTACAAAGAAACTTTCACATTAAAAAAACAAAAAGGAACAACAACAACAAAATTATGAAGCTATCTAATCTTCTCTAGCATGCAAATCCAAAACCATTGGCCACAACAAAATTCACACATTGTCAGATAATGAGGCACACTTTTAGCGAACAGAGGAGCGGTTTGATGTGTATCAGTCTATCAGAATCAGAGCAGCTCGCTGCCTTAGTCATTGTCAACCAGCCTAAAAAGTACCAACAAATTCAACAATTTGTAGAGGAGGAAGAGTATGGTCTTAGGGATGAGAAAAATGACATAGAAAAAGTGAACTCCTTCAAAGTGCCAGACCTATACAGAACATGCAGCACGAGGCAAATTGGAGTATCAATCGTTATCAGAGCCACGCCCACATTACATCAGTTGGTGTCATAGTCACGCTAAGCTGCATATTAGTCCTTACAACTTTATATCAAGCCTGACTAGAAAGAATCTAACAAAAACTAGTAAAAAATAAGGAAGGCTATGACATAAGGAAAGAATCAACATTCAACAGGGAGCTAAATTATACTACTCTAAAGTTGGCTTGCCTGACGTGGAGCACAATCTAAAATCAAAAAGAAATAGTTAATAATCCAAAGCCATTCAAACACGTGAAAGAATAAGAATTTAACCCAAAGTGAAAGTTAATTAGGTGACTTTTTGAAAAGATTTCCTAAACCAAATAGGATTAAGCTGTACTATTGGCTTTGTTGTATGCGACACTACTTATTCAAGCCACACATCAAGAAGTTCATACCAAGGAAAATCGTACCTTAATATGGCAACTTTCTCAAATATGGATGAGAGAATTGAGAAAATGAAGCAAGTTGCTCAACATGGAAATATTGATGCCTTTTACATCCTAATTAGGGAGGATGTCAAACTTTTGGAGGACATCGATCAGCTACCATTTGTTAATACTCCTTTACACATAGCTACATTTGCTGGGTACATCCCATTGGCCATGGAGCTAATGAGATTAAAGCCCTCATTTGCTTGGAAGCCAAATCCAAATGGGTTCAGTCCCATTCACCTTGCTTTACTAAATCGGCAAACCCAGATGGTGCTTCGACTTCTAAAGGTCGATGGAAACCTTGTCCATGTCCAAGGAAGGGAAGGTATGACTCCTTTGCATTATGCAGCAATAACAGAAGATCACCTTGATCTATTGGACGAATTTCTCAAAGTCTGTCCCCAATCTATTAAAGATGTGACAATTCGAAAGGAGAATGCTCTGCATATTGCCTTAAAATATGACAAGTTGGAGGCTTTTCTACACTTGGTGTGATGGCTCAGAAATGACAGGGCAAAAATGTATTGACCCCTTGTTAATTAATTAATAACCCAAGTTGATTAATTAGGTTCAATTACAAGCAATAGCGTGGTTGCACAAACAAATCACCAATTATACTAAATGCAATGAAAAATAAATTTGACACGGGTGATTTGTTTAGAATGGGGAAAACCACCGAAGCAAAACCTCACCAGATGATTTTAAGGTCACCACTCTCAAGAATCCACTATTATCAATCATAAGCGGTTACAAGTATAAGAAATCTTACCAAACCCTTTGGCCTATCCCGAAATACCAACTTATAGTTGAACCCTTATCTCAATTCCCAATTGGACTTGTATTGTAGTGGCAATCTTTTCATTCAATGCATAAATCTCAATACGTGACTAACCAATGATGCACGAATCCTAATACATGACTAATTCCTTTGCACGAATCCCAGTATGTGACTAACCCCATAACAACCCTTTGATTGATGTAGTTGATTTGCAATAGCTTCACATAGAAACACCAATAAGATTTTCAATAATGGTGTGAGAGACTTTGCTTGGATACAGAACCCAAAGGCGTATAAGAAACGCAGCAAGAGTTCTTTCTTATGTAGGAAGAGGCTAGGGTTTCAAAAAGAAAACCTTATAAACCTCTCTAGAGTTAGGTTTTTCTTTTTCCACCTCATTGTTTAAATAGGAGCTCAATGGGCTCTCCTATTCCAAATAGGTATACACAAACCTTGGGCTTTCCTAATCCAATAAGGATTATACAAACCCATAAACAAATAGCATTTTAGAATAAAAATGTTACTGGCTATAGTCTGAATCCCGTAAGCTCGATAGATCGAGACATGTGTCGAGTTTTAATGAATCTCAATAGATCGAGCTTCTGTCAAGGAGGTATCGAGACCTGTGGATTGCACTTTTCTTGAGTAATCTTCATGTCTTCAATGTAACCACTTGTAATGATTATCTTGAACCTACTTGGATTTACCTAAATACAAGTAAAGTGCGTTTTGTCAAAGGATATGCCAATTACATAAAAATATGTCCCTTACAAGAAAGAATTGGTCTCAAAATACCATATTGTGGGCACAGCTGGCTCTAACATATAAGCAAGAAAGGCAGTCGCCTAAGGCCTAGGGTAAAACAAAGGCCGCCTAATTTTAACCAATAGGGCTATTTCTTTCATTTTAATATTATTAATTAAGCTCAAATATTAGCCAATAAATAAAACAATATTTTTTTACAAAAAAGAAATTCTACGTTCACAATACTTTTCACAATACTTTCACCATAAATTCTAAGTAGTAGGATGTTAATGGCTATTATTGGTGGTTAAAAAAATAATTTCAGTGATGGGTTCAAATTAAAACTAGTAACAACTTAACACCTAGAATTTGTTGTGAAAATGTTATGAATTTAGCACTTCTAAAAAAAAGAGCAATACACAAAAAATTTCACAAGATTTTTCACAACAATTGAGTTGGCAAATTTTTACTAAATCTCATCTAGGTCCACCACTAACGTTACTTTTTTACTTACCATTATTAATCTGCCACATCAACAGGTATGAAATGTTTTGTCAATTTTTTTTTGCGTCTATAGACATTCTCAAAAAAAAAAAATCTACTTGATTCATATTAATTAGTAATTTTGCATCTAACAAGAGAATAGAGTTTAAGCAATATTTAGATTTTTTTTTTAAAAAGTCATTTTTAAATATATAAAAGGCCTCAATTCATTTTTCGCCTTAGGTCTCTTAATGCATCAAGCCGCCCCTGATTGTGAGAGAGTGAAGTCCTAAACTGGAAGGATGAGGAAGGCAACACAGCATTGCACATTGCAATATCCAAAAATCAACCCAAGGCAAGCCCTCTCCATTCCTCAATTATTTACAGACTAAAGAAACATTGTAAAGTTTGTGTTGTGAACATCAATATTGTCCTACTGTATGATCAAAATTAAGAGCTTAATGTCTAAAAATGATTCACTAGCTTTGCAAATTGATACTAATTAATACATCATGGTTATTTTTGTTGTATCACTAAATTTTGCAGGCTGTGAGGAAGTTATAATATTCTAGTGTTGATATAAACGCTAAGAATTTAAAGGGTAATACAGCGGGGGATATGTTGGGACAACAAAATCAAATAGAAAATCGCGAGATCAAGGTTATGCTACGGCGTGCTGGAGCTTTACCAGCTTCATCTCTTCCTAAAGTAATTTATTACGCACGTTACCTATGGTCCTTATTCTCATATATTGAGAAAATAAGAATGCATTGTATTGGTGAATGGACCGAAATATCAGACGACAGGCGCAATATGCTTTTGGTGGTTGCTACATTTCTTATGACTCTCACATATCAAGGAGTACTCAGCCCTCCTGGGGGACTTTGGCAAGATGACTACCATCCTGAAGCCAATAGCACATTACCGGCCATCAGAAAATTCAATTCAAGTGCTCCTATTCCAAACGAAGCAGGGACACCCATTGGTCTTAGAAAATTTCCTTTTTGGGTGTTCTTGTCATTAAATTCTTTGACATTTATGCTCTCATACTCAACAATTCTTCTCCTCATTCCATCCCAGGACATTTATCGAATAGTACGGCTATCCCTTATTTTACAATCTGTTTGCTATATGTTTTCATTGACTGTCATAATCCCGACTCGATTTTGGGAAACTTTTTGGTATGTATCTATTTGCCTGCTTCTTTTTATCTTCCTACTAAATACTTCCGCCACTTGTGTAGCATGGTCTTATAAGGCTAAAGGACAGCTGCATGGCTCAATGCAAAGCGTTTGCTGATGGAGGAAGAATTGAAGGGGAAAAAATATATAAAATTAAATAAGCCAAGCTTGGAGCTATATGCATCTTAAATGTGCATGGTTGTCAATTTTTATTTTTGTTTCTTCTCCCACTAAGAATTTTCAAGTATAAAATTTAATTAACTTATGTTTCTAAGGCAAGTACCCAATGTCAAAAATTGCAATCCAAACGTTATTGCTTCTATGCATTATAATGAGCAAAGTGGTCTTTGCGCCTAATTATATATTAGGCCAAAATAAGTCATCAGTCCCTAAAGTAAAGTTTATATAGTGTTCATTTTTAAAATAATATTTTGAATACCTTTTTGGACTTTTTTTTTTTTGAGAAACACCTTTTTGGACTTTATCCCAACTTTGTCTGGAATGAGACATATTGACATCGGCCTATTTAGGCATATCCACCCTCTCTCACATGGGATGGTCCCACCAGTGTGAGGTCTACCCCTGTAAGAAGGTAGATAAATGTAATACCATACCAGTATACTGGCCCACTTGCTTGCATGAAAGTCTCAAAACTAAGTCTCATACTCCAGTTTTCTGTGCTGCGTTCTGGAAATAGCGTAGTAGTCCTCGCGCCATGCATTTTTCATAATAAACTTGTTGCTAGCAGTCCAAATTGCTATTGCTCAAACCAGCATTGGCCAAACTTACGCGTACAACTCTTTGATCTCTTCATCTTGATTAATTGGTAGCTTTCAAACAACTTTTTTTTTTTTTTGGCTGAATATTCAAACTACTATACATTGGGTACGATATTTTCACATTAATTGTCCACCCATGGCACAAACTTCAAGTTGTTAGAGATCGGTCATTTCCGCGTCACTAGACTACAAAGTAATAATAAGGTACGGAGTGAAGCTTGTGGAGGATATTGACGAGAGGAAAAAAAAAAGAAGATAAATTTTTAAAAAAAGAATATTTAGGTGAAGGGAAACAAATTTCTAAGGTGAGAAGCTTATTGGTGATAAAAATAATTTTAGAATATTTTTTTGTTATCTTGTTTGGAAGTTTTAATAGGAAGGATGAAAAGTTCATTCATTTGCTTGAAAGTTTAAATAAGACTGAATGAAATGAGTAGGAAAAAACACTCATTCATTTTCATTCTCTTAAAACCTTTAATTTTTATTTTCCCAAAAATTAAGAGGAATTGAAGGGAATGAAATTAGATTTAACTAATTTTTTTTATTAAAACTCCCCAAATACCCATATATATTCAATCATTTATTTTAAAATATGGGTTAATTAATAGTAATATTTTCATAAAATTATTTTATTCATTTCTCTCTATATTACTCCCAAACAAGGTTGCTTACCTTTCAATCTTTTCTATTCATTTCCATTCCTTTATTTTAAAACATCCAAACAATATTACTTAATTACATTTAACTCATTTCTATTCCATTCCTTTCCTTTACTTAAATGCATTTAATTCAATTCCATTTTTTTCTATTTGTTTATGATCATTTCATTCCTATATGAACTCCTAAATGACGGCATAAGATAGAGGAGGAAAGAGAAGAAAAGAAGGAAGGTGAATCTTTTTTTTACTTAAGCTTCGTTTGGATAGCGGCTATGTTTCACGTTTGGCGTTTCACGCCTTTTTTTTTTTTTTTCCTTCTCTTTTGACCAGTGCCTCTTGCACTGTTCATGGAACATGAACAGTGTATTAAGGTAAAACTACAATGTTTTCAGCAATGAACAGTAACCCAGAAATTATTTTTTTATTGTTTTCAGCAATAAGTTTTCAGCAAAATAAGCGATATCCAAACAGACCCTAAGTGTGTGTTTGAATACCGCTTATTTTACTGAAAACTGAAAACTTATTACTGAAATCAATAAAAAAATAATTTATGGGTTACTGTTCACGCGTTTGGCACTGTTCATAAGCCTAAAATCACTGTTCATGGACAATGAACAGTGCCAGACGCGCGTCCAAAAAAAAAAAAAAAAAAACCGCAACGCAAGAAACGCAATACCCAAACGCCACCTATAATATTTTTTGTTTATATTTTAGTCCCCTCAATCAAACTTCTAGCTCCGTCTCTGAATCCAAAATGGTTGAAACACATTGGAATGACCTGAAATTATTCCTGAGATGGAACATGGGGTGTTACACTATTACTGCCAAAACAGAATGGTAATATAATAGCTATTTCTATGGTTCTACTATTGTTTAAGTTTAGTGTCCGTTTGCAGCTTATTTAGCCGTTTGCTAAATTTTTTGCTGAAAGTTTGCTAAATTATACTTGTATTTTGAAAAAAATTGAAAAGGTAAAAAATAATGCAAGAAAAAGTAAAGTTTTAAAAAGTTGTACATAAAAACTAAAAGCTAAAAGCTGAAATTAATGCCAAACAGACTCTTAGTCTCTCTAAAGGTTTTATTTTCTTGCATATATTTTTTTTCTTTCTTAAATAGTTGTAATAAATAAAAGAGAGAGAAAAAAAGCACTAGAATTAAATATTTAGCAAGCAATAAATGTACAATAGGACCATATTTTTTATTAGAATCCAACAATTACTCCTCAGCTATAGTGTGTATGTATATTTTGCTAGCACGTAGAGTATTAGAAGAGAATTTAACTCAACGGTAGATTTGTTAAAATTCATATCTAACAAATAAATATTAAGTAATGTAAAATAGCTCAGAGTTACACAAAGTGTAACTAGGACCCAAATCCACATGTATATCATACTCTAAAATCTCACACCGTCTCCATCTAAATAGTCTCCCCTTGATCTAGCTACCTAAAGATCGAGCTAACAAACTCACATTCTTGTGTATTTTTTTTTTAACACATCTATTTTTCCTACATCACCAAACAAAAAACATGAATCTATTATTTCTCACATTACTTTTGATTCCGACCATCTTTCTTGTACTCATTCTCATCCTCTCTTTGTCATTGATTTTGAAACAAAGGAAAGTCAAGAAAGCAGCCAACCTTCCTCCAGACCCTCCAAAGCTTCCCATCATTGGCAACCTCCATCAAATTGGAAACACCAACCACCATTCCCTGTGGAATCTCTCTAAAAAATGCATACATACCATGCTCCTACTGTTAAGAGTAAAGTCACGGAACAGAGTAATGTTCAAAATGTTCAAAGTTTCAGAGCTTTCTCCAACGGCTAGAACAGCTTTTATCATGTTTGAAGCTAAACGGTGTCGTTCTATTTAAAACAGTGTTGTGATTGTACTAAGTGAAACGCTGTCGTCTTTGCTTAGTTGTTTCTTAGCTTCATTAGACAGGTCATTAGGTATTTATGTCAGTTATTACTTTCCGGATTTTCCTCCAATCTTTACGAATCTATCCCGAGATTTCAGGGATATTATATTGTACATCAAGTGTAATGAATGAGTACTGTGAATATTCTTCCAGAATTTTCTATTTTCTCTCATCTCTCTCTCTGAACTTTCTCTCTAATTTTCTTGCTTCTCACTGAGTGTTATCTGTGTGAACACCATTGTTATAGTCTTTTCAAGCTTAGCTTGATTCTTTTCACCTACAATTAGTATTTGTTCATTGTATCATGATACAAAATTGTGTCCACAAATATGAGATTACAGTTTTATTGAACGAGATGAAATTTGATGAGCTTACATTAAATTTGGCCCCGCCCCCACGTTCAAATCCTGGCTCCATCCTAGTCTCCGTCTCTTCATCTTGACTAATTAGTAGCTTTGAAACTACTATACATTGGGTACGATATTTTCACATGAATTGTCCACACGACACAACATAACATTTAATTTGTTAGATATCAGTCATTTTCGCGTCATCAGACCACAAATTAATCGTCAAACGATAAGAAATAATAATCTAGAGGTATGGACTGGAACGTGTGGAGAATATTGAAAGAGAGCAAAAATGAAAAACCTAGATAAATATTCTGAGTATTGACTGTAAGATAGACTCTCGATGGAGGAGTAAAGCAAAGAAAATTCTGTTTGCTATATAGTTTCATTAATTTTTCTGATGACTGGATGACCTGGACTTTTGGGGATCTTCTTGGAAGATTGGTGGTTCCATCCGAAACTGCTATTTGCTCTTTTGATTAAAAACAAAATGACTGAAATACCCATAGAATCTTCAAAATGACCGAAATGACCCTGAGGAGTGTGCTGAGTTAGAGGGATTATTATGAAATAATTGCTGAGTAGGTGGGCATTGGCGAGGGATTGTTTTGTGTGACCAGGATTTATGAGGGAAGGGTGGTCGTTGGGAAGGAGTTAAGAGAGAAAGGGGTATGATGGAGGTGATGCTGCCATTGTGCAAGAGGGAGAGATGGCTCTCAGAGGCGCTGGGTTTGCAGAAAAGGGTTCGGCATGAAGGATGGAGAGGTAGAAAGAAAGTGAGGTAGGAACTCTCTACACTCATCGAAAATAGAAGAGACAGAGAGTGTGCTAAATTTTGTTTGCTAGTGAGGGGCTAATGGGAAAGTAGTAGGAAGAAACCAAAATTGAAATTGTATTGTATGTATGACTGGTCCTACCCACTGGTGAGTAAAAAATTGCAACTTTATTGTTTTGTGTAATAAATTGTAACTTTATTGATTTGTATAGTGAATTATTAGCATCAATATGTTTTTTCTAATTTTTGGTACGATAGATTTGTAAGATAGAAAAATAATGAAATAGCTTAAAATTTTAAATAATAATAATAATAATAAAACTCAATAGAAAATTAATGGAATTAAAAATTAAAACATTCCCCTTAAAAAAAATAAAAAAAAAATTAATTTTTTTTATAGGATAAGTCAAGAAATTATTTGAATTGTTATGTTGTTGTAAGTTGTAAAATAAATCCCTATCATTAAAATGACTTTTATTTGATTGGTAGATCACGGAGAATTCAACTACAAGTCTATAATATTTGATTTCTTCAAAAAAAAAAAAAAAAAAAAAAAGATAATGAGCTAACATGTTCACAGCCTCTAACGTTGATGTCCTAATATCTAAAAGCCCTCAATCAAAACTTTGAAAAGTCACTACCAATAAAATTAGTATTTGTTCATTGTATTGTAATACAAGATTGTGTCCACAAATATGAATTGTCCACACATGACACATATTCTTTTTTGAGAGGAACATGACACAACATGTAATTTGTTAGATATCAGTCATTTTTGCGTCACCGGACCACAAATTAATCATCAAACGATAAGAAAGAATAATCTAGAGGTACAGAGTGGTATGTGTGGAGGATATTGAAAATAACAATCTAGAGGTACAGAGTGGTACGTGCGGAGGATATTGAAAGAGAGCAAAAATCTAGATAGATATTCTTAGTGTTGACTGTAAGATAGACTCAATAGAGGAGCAAATTAAAGAAAATTCTATTTGCTATATGGTTTCATTAATCTTTTTGATGAGTGCATCACCTAGACTTTTGGGGTTCCTTCTTAGAAGATTGGTGGTTCCCTCCAAAACTGCTATTTGTTCTTTTGATTAAAAAAAAAAAAATTAAAAAATGAAACTTATTGTGTTAGCCAGTGTTCTTAAAAAGTTCTAGCATATGAAAAAACATTGCAATTGAACCTAAGTTTACCCCTTCTGGCACATGATTAAAAATCCTCTTGCACTGTTATATTTAATCTATTTAAGATTAGTATGTCAATCTTATTATTAGGCATCTATATCTCATTGTGGATTTTCCTAGCAAGTGTGTAATTGATTCTACTGCTAACTTTGGGGAGTCCAAATCTTCTGTCTCATCAATTGTGCTCCACTTCATGCTCCACCAATAAAATTTGGACAACTAGCCTCTCTCATTAAATGAGATATCTCATTAAATGAGACAATTAGCCTCTCTCATTAAAGTCAGAGTTATCTCATTTAATGAGAGAGGCTAGCTGTCCAAGTTTTATTGGTGGAGCACAATTAATGAGACAGAAGATTTTGACTCAACTTTGGGGTTTAGTATTTTTGGACTTCAATGGACAGCTCAGATGGAATCTTGAAATCTTGATATAATCTTTTCATTTTTGATGTTTTAAACTGGCATGACCATTAATTTTAGAAATGCACTTGATTTGCTTATTTAATGGGATTTCTAAATGCTCTACAGATTTATAACTTACTGCCAACTACTTAATTTAAGAGTTTTAGGTAATGTTCTTAATACTTGCAATTAGTTGTAAAAGCATAAACTGTGAAATAGTTTCTCGTGGCCTTTAAAGAATCAATGCTTATCTATACTATTACTAACATATACATTTGAGTTTTGCTTATGTTAGGCATACATTTGGTTTGATTTTTTTTTTTTTTTTTTCTATTAAGAATTAAATCCTTCACTAACCAATATTTCACTATGCAAATGGCTCAATTTTGCTAGATAATATATTTGTGTGGCCTTTTATTGATGTTTTGTGTAGATAAGCATAGTGCATGTTCTTTTATTTTGGTTTGTGTGTGTGTGTTTTTAATAGAAATTGTAAGGACTCAATTTGGAAAGGCCCTTGAAAATCAGAAGAAAAATGATCCAATAAGCCCAAACAATAAATTTTTAGAGAGTGGGAGCAAGAACTAGTTCTATTAGCCAGAAAAGACTATATTCTTTGTGCAGCTTCCAAAAGTCCCCTCTAATGTCATCCCCTTTCACTTTATATACCATGTTCCTTCCCTTGTTTTCACCGTACACGTGTAGATTCTATCCTGGAAACTCCTTTCTGTCCCATCTAACCACCCTCAGAGTCTCTAACTAGCAATCATAAGGCTGTTTGATCACTGTTCAGGCATCACCTCCACATTAATGCGGCCAGAGAGTTAGCTGGGAAGCATTTAATGTGGAGGTAGCAGCGTCAGAAGATATTTGTTGCCTCCACCATCCCATATCTGTTTCTCAATTACAATACAACCTTGCAGACTACCCAAGATAACGAGGTAGTTGTATCCACCTCGGACTGCAGTGGCGAGGTGAAACTTATCCTCGGGCACACTTTGAACTTCCATATATGATTCTCGCCTCTTCTTCTCATATTATTTGTATCGCGTTCTTATTAAATCATCCTCGGACGGGCTGCCATCTTTGGACTGGGCCATTGGGCCGCAGGCCCAATTCCTACAAACTTACCAATACCTCCTTACATAGCTGGCCCCACAATAGCCCCTCAAAATCTCACTTTTTGTCACCACGGCAGAAAGGAGATTTTGATGTTTCGTCGTCATCCCCTTTTCCTGATCTCTAGAACGCCTTTCTACCTGCCCAAGGCGCACTTATGACGTTTTGGCGTCAGGAGCATGCCGTTATTAAATTAGGGCGGCCTCCCTGTCCCCCACGTTCAACGGCAAGATGCCAATCTAACAGTGGAGGGTTTTCAGTATTTATGAGCGGGATTTTTCCCGCTTGCTTTGAATTCATTGAGGAATTCCAATTTTGGGACAGCATTCTGAATGTTTAACCCATAGGGGTATTGACCACCTTAAAATGCTTTAAGTGATGCTCATGGAGTTTGCTTTGATATACAACTTTAGTTGCATGGAACCCCTTTATAAAGCACCAATTTCTACTAAGTTTGTTGTATAAAAACTCTATCATACCTTAGCTTCTGTATAATATTTCGATTGAGGTCACAGCGTACTAAATTTCACTAAGTTGTGGTCCGAGGACCTTACATGACTTAGTTTCTGTCTAATACTGCAATAGATGTCAGGTTGTATTAATTTCCACTAAGCTTGTGGTCCGAGGACCTGACTTGACTTAGTTTCTGTTTAATACTTCAATAGATGTCAGGTTGTATTAATTTTCACTAAGTCTGTGGTCCGAGGACCTGACTTGACTTAGTTTTTGTTTAATACTTCAATAGATATCATGTTGTATTAATTTCCACTAAGTCTGTGGTCCGAGGACCTGACTTGACTTAGTTTCTGTTTAATACTTCAATAGATGTCAGGTTGTATTAATTTCCACTAAGTCTGTGGTCCGAGGACTTGACTTGACTTAGTTTCTGTTTAATACTTCAATAGATGTCAGGTTGTATTAATTTCCACTAAGTCTGTGGTCCGAGGACCTGACTTGACTTAGTTTCTGTTTAATACTTCAATAGATATCAGGTTGTATTAATTTCCACTAAGTTTGTGGTCCGAGAACCTGACTTGACTTAGTTTCTGTTTAATACTTCAATAGATGCCAGGTTGTATTAATTTCCACTAAGTTTGTGGTCCGAGGACTTGACTTGACTTAGTTTCTGTTTAATACTTCAATAGATGTCAGGTTGTATTCTTTTCGTTTTAAACAAACTTTCTCAAACCTTATTTTTTTCTACTCAACAATCCAAAACATCAAAAAATGTAACTAAAAAAATTAATAAAACTTAACAATGATTAGTTGGACCAATTAAGAAAATAATTTGTTGTTGATAATCTATTGATGTTATTTTCTTTGCAAAAATTGCAATTTCGTCCACCAAAAACATATTATCAAATAAACAATTATTAGCAAAATCTAAGAATTAAATTTCTATACACACACACACACACACACATGTGCATTGTTATATTATAATAATAATAATAATTTAAAATACAATTGCAAAAGCTAAAATATGTCATCCATCCGATTATTTTCGTTTGATTAACCATTACTTTTCTCTGAATAAATGGAAATATAGAGTATTTCTAATACAACTTTTAAGAGTACTTTATCCACCCCAAAGGATTAAAAAATAAACAAAAATTATTAAAATCTCATAGTTTAACATCTAAATTGATAACTATAAAAAATAAAAAAATAAAAATCAAATTCTAACTTGCCAGATAATTAATTATTAACCCAAATCAAATCAAACCAATGGGATAAAGAAAAGGAACTTGTGATTAGAAATTGGAATACCAAGCTACCTAAATATGCATAAAAGTCTATACGAATTTACCAAAAAGATAAACAAATGTGATGTGACAATTAAATCAACAATAACAAAAATAACCATTAGTGGAAAAAAAAAGTGGTTGAAACAATTAAAAAAAAAATCCACCAAAACAAAAACAAAATTGGAGAAAGAGAGAGAGTATTGACCTTTTGTCGTAGATAACTTGGAAGGAATAGTGGAGGGAGATGGAAATGAAGTAAGAAGAAATTTATATGAAAATTAAGATGGATGAGGAAGGGTGGAAGTAGATGAAAGATTGAACAAAGTAAAACTGTATAATTTAAAAAGATATAAAGGAAAAAAATTAAAATCAAATGAAAATTGAAAAAAAAAATATTGGAGGGATGAAAGATTGAACTAAAAAGACAATAGTTGAAGAAGATGAAAAGTTGAATAAAGTAAGAATTGCCAAAAAAAAAAAAAAAGGTGCTTAAGATGTAGTGCATAAAGAACTTTATAAAATTTATTACAAAACTTCCATTATTATATATAGTATAAATATATGTAGACATTATTTTTGGTTTTGTATTCTTCATTGATTTCATTATTTAGTTATAAACATCTAAATTAAAGTAGATAAATATGTAAAGGTAAAATTATATATAATGTTAAACCACCCAAAATGAATGTGTAAAATCAATAATCTATTTATTTAATATTAAAACCACCCAAGATGAATGTGTAAAGTCAATAATCTATTTATATATTTTTTTAAAAACTATGACTAAAAAATAAATAAAATAATAATAATTATATGGCTAATGATATGGCGATGAGGTAGCGCAATAGGAGCTTAATTAACAGCAATAAATGCGATACTTCAGTTTTTAGATATATATATATATATATATATATATATATATAATATATAGATGGATTGATTTGAAACCCTCAAAAGTTTTATTCTTGTCTTTCCTTTTATTACATTTTAGGCTTCTTTTGGTTGAGGGGTGAAAAAGTGGGGGATAGAAGAAATTTTAATTTTCCCTTAGCATGTTTGGTTGGGTGGATGAAAAGTGAAGGAATGGAAAACTAATTTGTTTGGTTGAAAAGAAAAATAAAAAGATAAAAAATATAATATGTATAAATTTACTTTCATGCTTCTATTTATATAAAACCTTATAATTATTTTATTTATTATTATATTACCCTCAAACTTATTAAATACATTTACAAGCATATCATATCAAATTCCTTTCTTTCTTTTCTTTTCTTTTTTTTTTTTTTTTTCTTCAGTTACACAATTTATTTCTCATAAAAAAACACACGCACAAATTAAAAAGAAAAATCTGATGCGTGTATAAAAATTTTAAAAAATATGGCCCTTTCTTTTTGGGGGCACATGTGCACCCTATCCCTATGTTATCTGTTTAGTGGAGACAGGCGCGCTCACTTTTTTTTTTTTTTTTTATGAGACAGAGGATTTATTTATTCATTTCCACGCCAGGCGTGCACACTTTTTTTTTTGAAATTGAAACTGAGATTTCATTTAACACAGACAAATAGGTACACAGCAGAAAAACGCCACAAACCAGCAGCAGGACAAAGCACCAACATAGACCAACAGACAGCCAAGCCAAAAACAGAAAGAGAAAAGCAAAAATAAAAGACTATGTCCCTTCTAGCCTACACAAGTTTGCTAGATTCTCAGGGACCACACCTATCCATTTACATTCCTCTCCTGAAATTTTGGCCTGTTGAGCTAGCACATGGGCTATATTGTTGCTACTCCTGCAAATGTATCTAGCTTCTGCAAAATTAAAGCTGTTCATTCCTTGCAAGATGCCATGAATTAAATGACCTGCAACTCCCCACACATCTTTGCTGCAGATTGCTTGAACAATTTGCATTGAATCTCCTTCCAAAATGATCTGATTTAATCCTAGCTCCTTTGCAAGAACAATGCCCTGCTCCATAGCAATTGCCTCAGTCTCTTCCACTGCAAATCTACCTGACAGAGGCAAACTCAAAGCTGCAACAACTTGATTATTCCAATCTCTAATTATGACTCCAATTCCTGAATTACCTTCCAAAGCTGGAACTGCCCCATCAACATTTATTAGATAAACATCTTTAGGAGGAGGTTCCCAGGCCCTATCCTTTGTCCCTTTTTGCTTTACTTTTTGAATATTTGCCTCCTTGAAATCTTCAATCAGACGGATAGCAAATCCCCAAACATGCTCAGCAACTGCACCACCCTCCTCATTCACCACCTGGTTCCTATTATACCAAACTGACCAGGCCACCCCAAAAAATTTTTCCAGGTCACTTTGATTTCCCTGGTTCATTAATCTAAAAGCCAAATCAGTGACATCCAGGCTGCAATCAAGAATTTTGATAGGGCAGTTTATCCATTTTGCCCACACTGCCTTGGCAAAATCGCATCTTAGAATGGCATGCTCAACTGTCTCAAGATCTTTTTTACAGATGGGGCACGTGACATCCATTTGGATTCCTTTTTTGAACAAATTAGTCAAGGTGGGGATTGCATTCATACATAATCTCCAAGCAAATATTCTGATTTTTCCGGGGATATTCAAATGCCACATCCTCTTCCATAGCGGAGCACACACATCACCCAAAGAGGATTCACCGTGGTTTTCTTTTTCTAGGATCCTTCTAGCCACATAATAGGCACTTTTTACTGAAAAGGACCCTTTTTTATTGCCCACCCAGATTATTGAGTCTTCGGGAAGATGAAAACTAATAGGAATGTTAAGAATTGTTTCCACCTCAAAAGGTAGGAAAATATTTTCCAGCCTATCCCTCCTCCAACTTTTTGTGTCCGTATCTATGAGTGCAGATACCATAGGAAAATCTCCAAAATCTTTCGGTGGAGAAACAACCTTGTATGTAGAAGGAGTAGGCAGCCACTTATCATCCCAAATATGAATCAACTTCCCATTTCCAACTCTCCACCTTGTACCTTGTCTCAATACTTCTAGGCTTTGATGAATGCTTCTCCAAGCATAAGATGGGTTGCTCCCTATTTTTGCACTTAGGACATCACTGTTAGGGAAGTACTTTGCTTTGTATAAGCGAGCCATCAGTGAGCATGGATCAACTAACATTCGCCACCCTTGTTTTGCCAACATCGCCATGTTGAAAGCATGGAGATCCCTAAAGCCCATACCACCTTCCCATTTTGATTTACACATCTTAGACCATCCAACCCACGCTATCTTAGACTCTTGCTGCCTCTGTCCCCACCAGAAATTTCTCATCATTCTTTCAATGTCTTCACACACTCCTTTTGGAAGCAAAAAACATCCCATTGTATATGTCGGTATTGCCTGGGCTACTGCTTTTATCAGAATCTCCCTTCCACCTATGGATAGCATTTTTTCTTTCCATCCCATTAACTTCTTTCCCACCCTCTCCTTTACTTCATTGAAAATTTGTTTCTTTGATCTACCAATTAAGGATGGAAGTCCCAGGTATTTTTTCGGATGGGCATCAAGCATTGGGCCAAGAATTTCCTTTACTTCACATTTTGTTTCTTCATTTGCATCTTGACTGAAAAAGATAGATGACTTGTCTGTGTTTATTTTCTGACCCGACGCCTCTTCATACCTCTGAAGGATGTTTACGAGCTCCCTACTTTCCATTCCTGATGCTTTGCAGTATAAGATGCTATCGTCAGCAAACAGCAGGTGGGTTATTTTTGGGCTGCCTTTGCATATTGAGATTCCAGACAGCTTTTTGTTCCTAACTGCCTCCATTATCAATCCTGTAAAACCTTCAGAACAAAGGAGGAATAAGTATGGAGATATGGGGTCTCCTTGACTTGCATCTCTCTTTTTTTTCTTTTTCTTTTTTAGAATCAATTTTCTTTTTCTTTTTTAGAATCAAACTAAACGTTAAGCATAGACACTTAATTATATTTTCTTATTAAGTTCAAACACATTACTTAACCTAAAGTACCATTACAAAAGTACTTTGACTTAAATCTCTCTGATCTGCTTTGACCAATAACTTTGCCTAATGGTTACTCATGTTCACATTAAATATTTGGGAAAATTGACAACCGCTAATCTATTAAATCTGATGAGAAATATATATATATATGTTGGAAAATTTAGACCCTGGTTAATAGAATTAATAAGTTTTAAACTCAAGTTGTTAATTAGATTTATTATGAATAAACGTTGTTAAAACAAACAAACATCAATATCATGTCAATATTATGCACACCAAAATAGTAAATAAGATAAGATATGATGACCTAGGAAAAGAGAGAGCGTGTGATAAATTGTGTTCCCTAGTGAGGGGCTAATGGGAAAGTGGGAAGAAACCAAAATTGAAATTGTATTGTACGTTTGACTGGTCCTACACAATACCCACAGGTGAGGAAAAAATTGCATTGTATAATAAATTTTAACTTTATTGATTTGCAGTGGAATTTAGTTAGCTCAACTGGTAAATTATTTGACGGTTGAATAAGAGATCTGGGGTTCAATCTCCGTCTACACCAAAAATTGATTGGTGTCTTGGTCTGATAATAAAGAGCTATCATCAAGAGTGGAATAATAATAATAATAATAAAGAGCTATTTGTTGTTTTGATTTAAAAAAATGGAACTTACTGTGTTAGCCAGTGTTCTTAAAAAATTCTAGCATATGAAAAAGCATTGCATATGAAAAAACCTCTTGGGCTGTTAAGTTGAATCTATTTAAGATTAGTATGTCAATCTTATTATTAGGCATCTATATCTCATTGTGGATTTTCAACTTCATACTTCATATATATCCTTGATTGCTATTTTGCTAGTTTGATATTTCAAGTTATGTCAGAATCTCATATCTATGTGGGACTCTCTTTGTGGAAATAAGAGTCTTGCGATAACTAGACGACCTTGACTTGCATCTCCCTAAAACCAAATTTTCATCGCCCAATAAGAAACCAATGCTAGTGCTTCCCTCTTAGATCATGACTCGACGACCTTGACTTACTAGTTTAATTTACCCTTAAAAATGTTTTTATTTAATTTAAGATTTTAAAATTTACCCATAATGACTTTTCTACTCCTTCCAAGAGGGTACATTAGTGCGCTGTTCAAGATGGCTCTTGTCCAATTGTGGGTGTCCTACTATTTTTCATTGGGAGTCATATGCGAATCTGGGCCGGTTTTAGTTTACAGTCTTATTAGTACCGGGCTTTGTTTTGTTTTGGTCCTCTTTGCTTTCTTTGGCAGACAATTCTGTGGCGTCAGAATAAAATCCCTGAATCTTCACTGGATCTTCTATATAGTTTATGCGTATATAATGTGAAGGATCGTAATTTTGATCGTATATAATGCGTATATTTTATTTTCATATTGTTTTTGTTTTTGTTTAAGTCTATATTATCATTGTTAAAATTTTCAGTTTATAACTTTATATAATTTTTTTTATTTAATCGTCTCTTATCAACAAAATTTTTTTACCTATAAAAAAAATAAAAAATTAACATGGTTAAAATTAGTGAATACGCACGGGTCTTGAACTTGATTGCTAATTGGCTGTCTCGATATTTCAAGATAAGTCGGACCCTCATATCTCTCTATCGGTGATGACCCTCATATCTATGCGGGACCATCTCGATGTGGAAATAAGAAACCAATGCTGGTGGTCTCTCTACTCCATTTTCTTCACTCCAGCTAGCTGCTATCAGCCTATAACCATTAATTTCCACTATTTTAGATCATATATTGCACGGAAAAACCTGCCTTACCATGTCAGCCTTCTCCATAATGGGCGAGAGAATTGTTAAGTTGAAGGAGGTTGCCCAACAGGGAAATATCAAGCGTTGCTGGTGGTGGCTGCACTGATTGTCACAGTGACCTATCAAGCGATACTCAGCCCTCCTGGGGGACTTTGGCAAGACAATGATCTGTCCGAACCCAATACCACTACAGCTGCACTCAGCCCTCCTAGTTCACATAGAGCAGGGTCAACCATTGCTGGCACAGAATCATCACTCCCTTTTAGGTTGTTCTTGGGTTTTAATTCTGCTATATTTTTGTCCGCAATCGCAGCAACTTATTTCCTCGTTACACCAGTCGGACTCGGTGGTGCGATTTTAGCCGGAATCTCTATATCCCTCTATTACTGCTATTTTAATTCATTGATAGTCATAACCCATGCTCCAGACTGGACCGTTAATTTTGTTATGTTATTACCATTAACTATCCTCTTAGTAGTAGTCGCTTTAATCTTTGCACTTAAAGGGATAGGTTATTTGCGGAATCTTAGAAGGAACTAAAAAAAATATATAGCCGAGCTTGGAGCTGATGCATCTAGAATGTGTCAATTTGTATTTTTATTTACTAATAAATTTCGAGAATAAAATTTAGCTTATATAGGCATGGTTGGAACTACCCAACTTCATCCATGAATGTAATGTATGTATGTATAATATTTTTTCAATATAGCAGTCTGATTGCAATCCGCATTTTTTTTTTTTTTTTTTTTTGAGTTTGCAATCAAATTCCTCACACTGTCACACACCAAAATGGCAAAATCCACTCTTCTAATTTTGTTGCCCAAAACATCCTCATATCTGTTTCTTTTTTATTTTGCTTAGTGTGTCCGTGCATGAAAATTTGACAATCTGCCACTACACCCACGTGTTCAATTGAGTGCACAATTTGACTATTCATTTTTTTTCTATTGCCAGATCTATATTAAAAATGAAAACAACATATCATCTAAGTATATAAATTTATTATTATTAATGAGCTAATATTTTAGATAGAAATTAGCATATTAAGTGAGACATGGGCCAATAAATTTTAAATATTTTTACCAAATTATATGAATTTTAACCAAAAAAAAAACACACACACACATATATATATATATATATATAAGACATAAATAGAAATAGATAAATAGTTTTATTTTTTTATTATAAAATAAATAGTTGGCTGTTAGAGCATTCACAATGGAAAATGTCATCCTATCCTATTTTACCATCCCAAAAAGCTACTTTATCAATTATACCATACCATTTTATAACACACCCAACATTCCAACTTTTATTTTCTTATACAATACATTAAAATAATATATTTACACAATAAAATATATTTATGTCTCTCTCTCTCTCTCTCTCTCTCTCTCTCTCTCTCTCATCACCTCCATCACCACCGTGAAGACCTAAAACCCCTACACAGTTTATCAAAAAAAAAAAAAAAAAAAACACAAAAACTCATCTCAAACCCCAAACAAATCCAGCATAGAAACTTAACCAACCATCAAGAACAAAGCCACCCATCTATCCACCCAAAATTTCCAATCACCACCCACCGATCCATCATCAACAATACCATCACCCACTAATCCACCATCAACAACACAACCAACAACCACCACATCACAGAGCCACCATGGGAAACACCAAGTAAACCCACCAAACTCAGCCTCAGACCCACTATGCCACCACAACCCATGGCCCACCACATTGATCCCACCACGACCCACCACCAAAACTCAGCCCCAAACCCACAGCCAAAACCGATTAGTAAACCCATCACCACCCACAACCAAATCCGGGTTGGAAACCCACAACCACACCGTTCTTACTGCCACAACAACTACCAGATCCTTGACCACGCCGATCTCACCTAGAGAATCCTACAAACCCATAACTACACTGGCACCCATGAACACGCCGCCACAAACCGCCATACCACGTCGATCTTGCCACAAAAAATACCCTAAAAACGATGTTGGAAAGAGTGAGGGAGTTTAGAAAAAGACGGTGAGGCTTCAACGATGGAGAGAGATGAGAGACCGTGTGAATGAGAGAGAAAAGCCTGATATTTAGGAATAAAATATTAATATAATCTTTGGCATTGTGTTGCAGTACCATCATACATTTACGATGGTATTGTAGCATAATGCCAAAAAAATTTACAATTTTACAAGTTTAGCAGGCCAGCTGTTGAGTACTTTTGAGGCTTGATGCAAAATATTACTAACATATGGCATTTACAATTCCCATTGTGAATGCTCTTAAAGGGGAATTGGCTTAGTAATTGTCTTACTTAATTTATTTTATTGTTTTGGATGATAGTTAGTGGTGCCTTTTAAGATGGAATTGGTTCGAAACTTTGAATGGTTAGTTGCTAAAATTTTATAAAATTAGTTGATTTGTGTGTGAATTGTAGTGATGAGCTGCATAATAATATAATATGTATTTTGTTTGTATTTGCCACTTTTTGTTCTCAATTATTTGTTTATTTGTTGATAGTACAAATTTAATAATCAATGATTTTCGAGATTTAAAAGAAGGTCATGTTCCCTTTTAATAGATAAATTGTATTGTAATGTATTAAGAAATAATTATTTTGGGTTTTTTTTTAATAGTTTCTTAATACTAAATAGAAGTTTATTTGGATTTTTTTATATACTTTAGCCCCCTCAATCAAACTTCTAGCTTTGTCCTTGAATCTAAAAAGTCTAAAACACACCGGAATGACCCGAAATTATTCCCAAGGTGAAACATAGGGTGTTACCGTTCTAATTTGCATACCAGTATGAGATTTTTTTGTCATTCCAACTGGACTAGAATGGTAATATAGTTATTTCTATGGTTCAACTATTGTTTAAGCTCAATCTCTCTAAGCCCTCGTTTGAGAGGGGAGAATGGAATGGAATAGAAATGGAAATGAATGAAAAAATAATTTTAGACTATTCTTCCCTTCTCTTGGTTGGGAGTTTTAATGAGGGAATGGAAAGTCTATTCCTTTGTTTGAGAGTTTAAGTGGGAGAGAATGGAATGGGTAAGAGAGAAAACTCATTCCTCTCTATTCCCTTAAAACCTCAAATTTCATTTCCCCTGAAATTGGGAGGAATGAGAGGGAATGGAATTAGATTTAATGAATTTTTTACTAAAACTTCCAAAATACCCCTATATATTTAACCTTTTATTTTAAAATAGGGGTCTAATAATAATATTGTCATAAAATGATTCAATTCTATTCTCTCTCTATATTACTCTCAAACAAGATTACTTACATTCCATTTATTTTCATTTATTTCCATTCCTTTATTTTAAAACATCCAATCAAGGTTACTTAATTTCATTCCATTCTATTATTTTTCATTCATTTCCTACACAATATTTATTTATTTTGATACATAATATGCAATATTTATTACTAACTTCTTCTCTTTTTGCACTACTAACTTCTTAAATGTTTAGAGTGAGAAGAGAGAGAACAAACGAGAGAAGATGAATTAGAATTACAAACAAATTCTATTCGGATAAAATTGTGATAGTTTCTATGGAAGAGGATTAAAAAAGAAGAAAGAGCCGAGCTTGGAGCTGTAAGCATCTAGATTGTGTGAGTCAATTATTGTATTTTTGTTTACTAAGAAATTTAGAGAATAAAATTTAGCTTATATAGGCATGGTTAGAACTACTCTACGTCGCCAACGGGGGCTTGGCTCAGCTGGGTATGGTTCGTCCGCTCTGCCTAACACGCTCAGGTTCGATTCCCGCTACCAGCAGGAGTCCGTTGGTGGGCATCCCATCGCTAAGTCTGTGGCGCTCTGCCCGGGGGCGTAATATAACCATAAAATCCCCCATTTTTTTTTTCTCAAAAAAAAAAAAAAAAAGAACTACTCTACGTCATCTATGAATATAATGTTTGTATGTATAATATAATATTATTGCAATAAAGCAGTCTGATTGCCATCGCCTTCTTTATTGCAATATGTGTTGAAACAAACACTAATAAATTGGGCTGAGCTTAAATTTAGGTAGACTTATTTCAAGGTCCACTACTAAGTACTAACCCTCCAAAATAAATTAATGTGACCCTCCTTGTTCAACTTTTCCCGCACTTTCTTGTAGGTCTTCTTTGCACATCTGTAGTTTCATTTACGACGAAGAGCCAAAACGCCGCCACAGTACAGATGCTCTCGTCCGCTGTGAAGATCCTTTCACATTTCTCAGAAAACAAACATATCCTAACTCTGTCTGTTTGTTTACAGGTCCTCTCTCTCTAACTCTGTTTGTTTCCCGAGAAAAAAAAAAGGAGAATGCTGTGTTTTGATTTTTGTTTTGTGTATTGTGGTATCTAAGGTTTTGAATTCTTTGAAATTGATGCCTCTCAATTTATTATATGAGTTAGCATTGATGCTGACTTTGTGGATTTTGTGGTTTTTATCAGAGAGTTTGTTGATGATTTTGAAAATTCCATGTTTATGTTTAGCTAATTTGATAATTAGTATATTACAACAAGCCTTTTGGTTAATTTCACCTGCAATTGGTGGTTCTTGGAATTGGAGTGAATAGGAATATATGTTTGTTTCTCTGTGCAATCACTAATATATTACTGGTAATGTGAAAATGCAATTCAATTAGTCGAGTTGAAATTTAAGTTTCAGTTGAGTCAAAATTGTACTTAGAAATTCTATTTAGATCCTCACCTCAAATTTGATATGGAGTTGGCATTGATCAGTTTTGTAGACATATATATTACACATATTTCATGAGGTGTACAGTACATATATTTGTGTACATACTTGTATCCATATTGTACTAAGGTTTTTGATGAAAAATAACCCCATATAACTTAGCTTAGCTTGAATTGTTATGGTTATTTTTGATGAAAAATAACCCCATATGACCTTTTCGTCAACTTCCAGTAAACTACCATTATGAGAATTACATTCACTATTAGACTTGTTTTTTCCCCTAAGGCTATAGTCCTTTTTTTTTCTTTTTCTTTTTTTCTTCTCATATTTCCTATTATTTGTATTTGGTGGATTAAACTATGTATAACAGCTTCTCAAAATTTCTTAAACATTGAAGCAGTTTTAATTCCATTTAATAGAAATAGAGTTCCTTTATATTTCTTTGTTACTTTTCCCTCTAGACTCTAGTCATGATCTTGAGTTCGTTTTTTGTTTGAAGTTATTCCAAATTTGAACGTTAATTAATTGGAAGTTAAAGAAATAGCCTTCATGCCTGAATCACTGGTAGATGGACTTAAGGCATGGTTGTTTATCCTCTTGGATGATTGGTTTGCTTTCAATGAACAGGAAAGTTATGCTACTATCTGATATGTGCATGATAAAAGAATTCTTGGCCCCAATTCGGGATCTGCCCAGCACAAAGCTTGCTGCTAAATTAATTTTGAATCTTGTCAACTAGATTCATTCCCTGTTTAATAAATATGCATAAAGCTGTTGCTTCTCTCAAATTCTCTTACTTTCAATCTCCCAAAGTTCATTGCTACAGAAACAAGTCGGACTCACCTTCATTACATATATAGGTGAAATCATACACAGATGCTATTGATTCATACAAAAAGATTAAGCCTGTAAACTAACTTGGGCATAAATAACCTTGTGTCAGATTAGAATAAGATAAATACTTAGTACTAGTACATCTACAGACCTGGTAATGGAAAAAGAAAAACAATTTCTTTTTTAACTGCTACATTCAGCAATTGATGGAGCATATGCTAATATACACAAGTGACAAGTCCCTAGAATGTCTTCAGTGTTAAGGACTTTGGAACATAAAAATAAGTTTTATGTTAATGTTGTATGTGTTTTAATTTGCTTGAATGCTTGAACATAAAAATTTGTGTGATGTCATTTATTGGGCATTTAATATAATTATGAGTTGGTTTTTGATTAGTAGCTTTTATGTTTGCATTCAAATGCTTATTTTTCACTTCAACAACTTGTTGCATGTTTCTTAATCATTTGATTTCTTAAGAGTATGTTACAATAATTAATTATGAACATTTTCTGAATGTATGATTTCAAGGTTGCATAAAATGTTGGCCCCCCATCTTCTTAGAAGTTTCTTAAACTCTTTCAATGTGACAATTAGATTCACTTGATTTTATTGTTGATTCCCAACGTTGCTTTGCCATGCGTATCAATATTAGCTTTGTCAACTTATCCAAGTCTTAATCCAAATTGATTGGGGACGCTATATGAATCCTTATTCCAATTAGTTCTGGTTGGATTTTTAATCAATACTAAAACTCTGTCTATGTTGTTCTCAATATCTTCACTTCTTTGTCAATTGGTCCAAGACTGCAAAAAGAAGGATTTTGGTAGGTAGATTACCTACTTAAAACTTATTAATATCTTATGACCCGAATCCATTGTTACCACCTTAGATGAGAAGGTAGTTGACTGGCAGACCCCAACTCAAAACAGAACAGAACATTCCTTTTTGCAACAAGGAATAAACAAGCCTAGATTGAATAGTGAACGCATAAATCTTATGTTACCTTTATACCAATATTGGAGGTTTTCCTGTTTTATTTCTATATTTCATCAACTCTTTGATGTGAAATAAGAAGTCTTTTGTTCTCCTCTTCTCATATGATGTTGTTCTGCAATTTGAAAGAGCATTAATAAGTTCAAACTAATTTTTTTTATAAGTGCTTTATTAATTTGTTTGAAATATGTATGTTAGTAACCATTGACATCAAAGAATATTTGCTGGTATTTTCAATTTTCGAGTAGTTTAGGCATTGATACTAATTGCTAATTTGGGCCTTGGTCTAGAAGTGTGTTTTTTGTCCATTGGTTTGGAAGATGAATCTCAAGCAGAGGCCTATGCTGAACAAAAGTAGTTATGAATCACAATCTAGAGTTTTTGCTTTCTATGGTAGCCTAATATAGATATATTACATTTGCTTCATACTTATCAAGGACTATGACTTTGTCAAGCAGGGTGGTTAGGATAAGTTGGATGTGTGAAGTAAATCGGGAAGCGGTTCTTCTTGCATTGTACTCAAATCAATTCAGCCAAGCATAAATGCCTGTGTCTTGCTTTCAGCTTAATTTGGTTGCAAACTAGAGTAAAAGATCGTGGATATTCTGATTATTTTTAAATTTTATCACCAATGAAACAAGCTCTAACACTTTTCTTTTGTTTTCTATGAATCATAGGTTTTTGAGAAAGCCAACAACTACTATAGAACATTTGCACCTGAGTTGAAAGGGGAAAGAGCAAAGCCATTGGAAGAGTGGCTGAACATGGAAAGCAGTTTTGGTGAGCTTAGTGATATTAGTTTAGTCCAAGCTAAGCTGCCAAAGAAGCTGAAAAAGAGGAGGCAGATGGTGTCTGAGATATAATTGTGCTCAATTACATTTTGTAAGCTTTCCTTGTTTGCTTGTGCTAACAAGTTTAAATTGGCAGGTATGAGGAATGCATTGATTACATGTTTCCGGAGGAAACTCAGACGACTAATCTTAACATATTGGAAGCTGCATATGAGTGGAAGAAGCAAAAGATTTCTGATGAAGAATAGCATGGTAACGCCCTTTTGTAGAATTGTAGCTTTTGGTCTGAATACATAATTGCTTTTTTAATGTTAATTGGGTGAAAATGAAGTAGTTTAGCTGCTAATCATATTTTTCTGGAATGGAAGATTGCACCAACAAAATCAGTTTTGAGGGAACTAAAGAGTTCTACAGAGTGTCTAGATTAGATTCTGAGAAAGTATTATCATAGTGATGAAATAACATTTCCTTCAGGGCTGAAATTAATTTTATCAATTCCTGAAATACACTTTGAACTGATTGTTGATTATAGATAGCGTTATGTTATATCCATTATGGATAAAATTTTCAGATGTTTTAGTAGCTTATGGCAAGTGACAAGCAATTTGGGAGGGCCATGTACTAGGATTTTAATAATGCAACATCAGTTTTGTCCTCTCGAGCTTCTGAAGATTTTAGTTTTACCAGGATATGGATATTTTCTTTGGATAGTCAATTTTTTGGCTCCGCAGCTTTGGTCCTATGTCGTATCCATAGGCCACCATGTCCATATTATATCAAGAATGGAAAATCTGGATTTGAAGACTTAAAACCGAGTGAAAAGAGAAAGTTTTGCAACTAGGAAAGATTTGGTCCAGGGGAAACAGGAAGTGGTATTGGACAAATGCTATCACTTCGCAATCCAAAATCAGGTATGTGCAACAAGATTCATTAAATCTTCTCTCTCTCCCTGCTCTTATTATCAGTTTTTTAGTTAACTGATTTTTTTTAACATATTCTAGTCTATGTTTGTATTAGGTATTGTTGATCTGCATTGTGAGTTTTGTTTTGTTTTGGATTCTATTCTCTAATAGAATGCTCTTCATATTGCCTTGAAATACGACAAGTCAGAGGCTTTTCTACACTTGGTGCGATGGCTCCGAAAGAATTGGTCTCAAAATACCATATTGTGGGAGAGTAAAGTCTTGAACTGGAAGGATGAGGATGGCAACACAGCATTGCTCATTGCAATATCCAAAAATCAACCCAAGGCAAGCCCTCTCCATTCCTCAATTATTTACAAACTAAAGAAACACTGTAAAGTTTGTGTTGTGAACATCAATACTGTCCAGCTGTATGATCATAAGTAAGAGCTTAATGTCTAAAAATGATTCACTAGCTTTGCAAATAGCTACTAATTAATACATCGTGATTATTTTTGCTGTATCACTAAATTTTGCAGGCTGTGAGGAAGTTATTATATTCTGGTGTTGATATAAACGCTAAGAATTTAAAGGGTAATACAGCAGGGGAAATGTTGGGACGACCAAATCAAATAGAAAATCGCGAGATCAAGGTTATGCTACGGCATGCTGGAGCTTTACCGGCTTCATCTCTTCCTAAAGGAATTTATTACGCACGTTACCTATGGTCCTTATTCTCATATATTGAGAAAATAAGAATGCATTGTATTGGTGAATGGACCGAAATATCAGACGACAGGCACAATATGCTTTTGGTGGTTGCTACACTTCTTATGACTGTCACCTATCAAGGAGTACTCAGCCCTCCCGGGGGACTTTGGCAAGATGACTACCATCCTGAAGCCAATAGAACATTACCGGCCATCAGAAAATTCAATTCAAGTGCTTCTATGCCAAACGAAGCAGGGACACCCATTGGTCTTAGAAAATTTCCTCTTTGGGTGTTCTTGTCATTAAATTCTTTGACGTTTATGCTCTCATGCTCAACAATTCTTCTCCTCATTCCATCCCAGGACATTTATCGAATAGTACGGCTATCCCTTATTTCACTATCTGTTTGCTATATGGTTTCATTGACTGTTATAATCCCGACTCGATTTTGGGAAACTTTTTGGTATGTATCTATTTGCCTGCTTCTTTGTATCTTCCTACTAAATACTTTCGCCACTTGTGTAGCACGGTCTTATAAGGCTTGTCTCTAAAAAGGACAGCTGCATGGCTCAATGCTAAGCGTTTGCTGATGGAGGAAGAATTGAAGGGGAAAAAATATATAAAATTAAATAAGCCAAGCTTGGAGCTATATGCATCTTAAATGTGCATGTTTGTCAATTTTTATTTTTGTTTCTTCTCCCACTAAGAATTTTCAAGTATAAAACTTGATCTGCTTATGTTCCTAAGGCAAGTACCCAATGTCATCTACTCAAAAATTGCCATCCAAACGTTATTGCTTCTATGCATTATAATGAGCAAAGTGGTCTTTGCGCCTAATTATATGTTAGGCCAAAATAAGTCATCAGTCCCTAAAGTAAAGTTTATATAGTGTTAAGAGGAATTGGAGGGAATGAAATTAGATTTTTAACAATTTTTTTACTAAAACTCCCCGAATACCCATATATATTCAATCATTTATTTTCAAATATGGGTTAATATTAATATTTTTATAAAATAATTTTATTCATTTCTCTCTATATTACTCCCAAACAAGGTTACTTACCTTCCAATCCTTTCTATTCCTTTCCATTCCTTTATTTTAAAACATCCAAACAATATTACTTAATTACATTTAACTCATTTCTTTTCCATTCATGTTCTTTATTTAAATACATTTAATTCCATTCCATTCTTTTATATTTTTTTATGATCATTTCATTCCTATATGAACTCCTAAACGAAAGTTTAAGATAGAAGATGAAAGAGAAGAAAGAAGGCAGGTGAACCTCTTTTTTACTTAATCACTAATCTTTGTGGCAAGTGGATGACCTAGACTTTTGCGTTCCTTCTTAGAAGTTTGTTGGTCCCTTCTTAGACTTAGATGATTACTCCATTATCTTCTTCACTCCAGCTATAAAAATAGACGCTCTAACTTTCAACATTCATCATTTTTTTCACTCTAGCTAGCTGCTCTAACTTTCAACTTCCACCACTTTTGTTTCATACTAAGGGAAACCCTGCCTTAATATATCATAGCCTTGTCTAGAATGGATGAGAGAATTGAGAGGTTGAAGCAGGTTGCTCAACATGGAAATATTGATGCCTTTTACATGTTAATTCAGGAGGATGTAAAGCTTTTGGAGGCTATTGATGAGCTACCATTTGTTGATACTCCTTTACACATAGCTGCATCAGTTCCTTTACAAGTAGCATGCATGAGTTGGGATCACCCCATTTGCCATGGAGATGATGAGATTAAAGCCATCACTTGTCAGCAAGCCAAATCCAGATGGGTTTAGCCCTCTTCACCTTGCTCTACTAAATGGGCAAATTGAGATGGTGCGTTGGCTTCTACAAGTCGATGGGGACCTTGTCCGCGTGAAAGCAAAGGAGGGTATGACTCTTTTGCATTATGCAGCAACAACAAATGATCACCTTGATCTATTGGTCGAATTTCTATCAGTTTGTCCTCATTCTATTGAAGATGTGACAATTCAAAACGAGACCGCTCTACATATTGCTCTAAAATATGACAAGTTGGAAGCTTTTAAACTCTTGGTGGGATGGCTAAGACAAAATAGGTCTAAAAATTCCATGTTTTGGGAGAGAAAAGTCTTGAACTGGAAGGATGGAGAAGGAAACACTGTATTGCACGTTGCAATATCCAAAAATCAGCCCCAGGCATGCTCTCTCCATTACTCAATCTACATACTAAAGAAAATATATAGCTTGTGTTGTAAATGTTTAAAATCAGCCTACATGATCATAATAATCGACTAAGAGCTTGTGTTGTACATTTTTGTACTTCCTTAATTTTGAGTCCAAATTTTCTATCCCACTTTTCCTACTTCACTATATATTCCATAAATAAAAATATGCCACATGTCCATCTATTTTACTAAATGCTAAATTTATGCCTTCTATTATTTCAATGACCTAAATATGATGGGTTATTTATTTATGGGTCATGCTAACGAGTGCTCTTAGGGCACTGGTTAATAATCTAGTTAAAGAAAGTTTTTATGGGAAAAGGAAAAAAAACAATTAATATTTTGACAGTTTTTTTCATTTCCCATAAAAGTAATGTCAAAACTTTCCTAAAATGGATTATTAACCAATGCCCTAAGGGCACTCATTAGCATTTCCCTTTATTTATTTATTTTAGGAAATTGAAATAATAGAAGACATAAATTTAGCATTTAATAAAATAGATGGACATGTGACATGTTTTTATTTGTAGAGTATATAGTGGAGTCAGAAGATTTGGACTCCTTAATTTTAGGTATTGTTAATGATTTTAAGATTTGGTTTACCTTCAATGCTTTTTAAAAATAAATGTTCTTTTGTTTTAATAAGAAACTGCCACATCACCTACTAAATAAAATGTGGGGATTAAAATCTACTACCACTTGCTATTGTATATTTAAAATAAAATGATATGTCTAGTTAAAAAAGTACTGGAAGTAAACCAAACCCATGATTTTATAGTCAAATTAGGATTTGTTTATGGTAAGGTATCAATTAAGATAATTTTTACAAAGTCTTTAAATTGGCCTCCAAATTTGTAAAAAAAATTTAAAATTTTGAATTTGACCAATAATATTTTCAGATGGGTTTTCTCATTTTCTTTTTGGTGGATTATGAGAATTGTGGCTTTGCAAATTGATCAATAAACTGAATGTCTAAAAACATGCCAAAAATTACCTTTTAATGATTCACTGGCTTCACGACATTTATATATGCAGGCTGTGAGTCACTTATTAGCTTCAACATATGATGTTGATGTAAACGTTAAGAATTTAGAGGGTAAAACAGCATGGGACATCTTGCAAGAACAAACACGAGTTCCACAAGTGGACAGACTGATCGAGGTTTTGCTACGCCGTGCTGGAGCTAAGAGAGCTTCATCTCTTCCTAAAGTTACTTCTTATGCAGATTACCTAAGGCCTAAAGTCTCGCTTCCTGAGAAGTTTCGAATACGGCGTAGTCGTCAAAAGTGGTCAATATCAGATGACAAGCGCAATGCACTTCTGGTGGTTGCTACACTGCTTATAACAGTGACCTATCAAGGAATACTCAGCCCTCCCGGGGGACTTTGGCAAGATGACTAAAATCCTGGAACCAATGAGTCGAACACCATAGCACCGAACGGCAAAATTATTACTACTCTTCATTCACACGAAGTAGGGGCTGTCATAGGTTCTAAAAAAAAAACCTCTTTTTGGTTTTTCATGCTGTTAAATTCTGTGACATTTATGCTTTCATTCATGATTATTTTTTAGCTCATTCCATCTGGGTATTGTTATGTGAAGTTCCAATTGAAGATTTTCTTAAAGGATTGTAGAGTACAATCTCAGTGTTAAAAGATCAATTTGACTAAGACTACGATCTGTTTGTGTGAAGAGAAAATTTTAGAGAAAGGAAAAGAATAACAGAGAGAGAGAGAGAGAGAGAGAGAGAGAGAGAGAGAGAGAGAGAGAGAGAGAGAGATTGATTTTCTTGCTTAATGAATCAATCTGAGAGTACAACCATATATATAATGTAACCTGCCTAAGAGATTGAATAACAGAATTGATCCAAGCTATACAGATCAATTCCGTGAATTTAGGAAAGCTAACTAACTCCCTAACTGACAAAAGCTTCGCGCCAATACAACTAAAACTCTGCTCAACTCTTGACGACGTCGTTCTACCTTTTGAAGCTTAAATATCAAATACATAAAACGGTGCGTTCCTTCCTAAGTGAAATGGTGCGTTGCACCTAGATTTAAACCAACGATCATCCTCAAATTCAGTCACCTTCAACCTTGCGCCTACTGTGCAATCAAACCAGAACTAAGTACAAATCAACCATTTGTAACTTGCTTTAACTTCTCTGAAGTAGAATCACCACGATCACTAACATCCCCCCTCAAACTTTTGGGGGAAGTATCCAACAGAAGTTTGCGCCGTTGAAGAAGAAACGATGGAGAAGGCAATGGTTTGGTGAAAATGTCAACAAGGTTGTCCTTGCCAAAAACAAAACGCACACATAAATCTCGACGCAACACCTTCTCACGAACATAGTGGTAGTCTACTTCTATGTGTTTTGTGCGTGAATGGAACACAGGGTTTGCAGAGAGAGCAATGGCTGAAGCATTGTCACACCAAAGGACAGGGACATGAGAGAGAAAAATTCTCAATTCCTTGAAAAGAATACGTAGCCAAGACATCTCTGCAGCAGTAGTGGCCAAGGCACGATACTCTGCCTCCGTGGAAGAACGAGCAATAGTGGTCTGTTTCTTGGATGACCAAGAAATGGGAGAAGAACCAAGAAACACTAGGAGGCCTATGGTAGAATGACGGTCAAAGGGATCTCCAGCCCAGTCTGCGTCTGAGAAGGCTGTGAGAGTTAAAGGACCAGGTGAGAAGGAGATGCCATGATGAAGAGTGCCACGAAGATATCTGAGAACTCTCTTAGCAGCTTCAAGATGAATAGTTGTAGGATTGCTCATGAACTGACACAGTTGGTGCACACTAAAGGCAAGGTTTGGGCATGTGAAAGTCAAATACTGGAGAGCCCCAACCATGCTTCTATACTCAGTGGGGTCAGAAAGAGCAACACCATCATGAGGAAGCAACCGTGTAGAAGGGCAGCAAGGAGTCTTTGTAGGTTTAGAATTTTCCATGTGAAAACGATGGAGTATATCTGAAGCATACTTAGACTGTGTAAGATTAAGACCAACTGAAGTTCTAGAGGTCTGGACACCCAGGAAATAATTGAGGTCCCCAAGATCCTTAAGTTCAAATACAGCACTGAGAGTAGCAACAAGAGAAGCAGCATGCTTGGAGTTGTTCCCTGTGAGAATAATGTCATCTACACAAAGAAGGAGGTAGATGATAGTATTCTTGGATTGAAAAATGAACAGGGAGCTGTCAGCAAAGGAGGCTTGAAATCCCAGATGAATCAAGTGAAAAGTGAACCTTTCAAACCAAGCCCTTGGAGCTTGTTTGAGACCATAAAGGGATTTGTGTAACTTGCAGACATAGGAAGGGCGAGCTGCATCAATATAACCTGGAGGTTGTTGCATGTAGACTTCTTCCTTGAGATGGCCATGTAGGAAAGCATTGGACACATCTAGCTGTTTTAATGTCCAATTGCAACTGACAGCAATGGCAAGCACTAGTCTCATAGTAGCTGGCTTGACCACTGGACTGAAGGTTTCTGAGTAGTCAATACTAGCTTGTTGGTGAAATCCTTTTGCAACAAGTCTAGCTTTATAACGAGCAATAGTACCATCATTGTGAAGTTTGATCTTAAACACCCACTTACAGCCCACTAGATTAGCATGTGGGGGAGCAGGGACCAAGGACCAGGTTTGTTGCCTCTGGAAGGCTTGAAATTCTGCATCCATAGCTTCACACCAAACTGGATACTTGGAAGCAATTTTGTAAGAGGGTGGTTCAGTATGTGTGTAATCCAACACAGCCTTATAACAAAGTTTAGGATTGGGTTTAACAATACCACTTTTGGATCTTGTCTACATTGGATGTTGGACAGGAACAATGGGAGTAGTGGGTAAAGATGAGGTAGAAGATGGAATAGGAGAGGGTATAGAGACATCTGGATCAGTGGAGGAATGAATGGAGGTGAGATTATTTTGTAGGACAGGTTCAGAATGTTGTGTGATTATAGGAGCAGAGGATTGGGAAAGGAGAACATCAGTTGCATTAGAATTAAGAGGAGCATGTGGGGAGGGAGTGGTATGAGGATTATATGGTCCTAATAGTGAAGGTTGATTAGAAGCATGAAGATAGAGGAGATTGGATAAACAGAGAGCATTAGAAATATTAGAAGCTGGAGAAACAGATTGACTGATAGAAGGTATAGGTGTAGATGAAGGAAACTTGGCTTCATTAAACAGAACATGCCTAAAGGTATATATGTGGTGAGAGGAAGGGTCAAGACACAAATACCCTTTAGAACTGGTGGAGTAACCTATGAAAATACACTCCTTGGTTCTGTGATCAAGCTTATGACTAGAATAAGGTCTAAGATGAGGATAGCATGCACAACCAAATACCTTGAGTTGTGATAGGTCTAGGGAAGTAGAATACAACTTAGACCAGGGAGACACAAAATTAAGGACTGAAGTAGGAAGCAAGTTGATCAAGAAAGTTGCAATAAGAAGAGCATAGGACCAAAAAGAAGTGGACATAGAAGCTTGAGAGAGAAGGGTGATTGTGGTTTCAATGAGGTGCCTGTGTTTCCTTTCAACAAGACCATTTTGTTGGGGTGTGTATGGACAAGAAAGCTGATGGATGATGCCATATTGGGACAAAAAAGACTTAAACTCAGTAGAAGTATACTCCCCACCTCCATCAGATCTGAAGGTTTTTATTTTGGTAGAAAACTGAGTTTGAACAAAGACTTTGAACAACATAAACTTGGAAAACACTTCAGAATTGTATTTAAGAGGATATAACCAAGTAAACCTCGTAAAATGATCAACAAATATAACATAATAACGAAAATCATTGACAGATGTAACAGGGGCAGGACCCCATACATCAGAATGCACAAGTTCAAAGGGAGATGAAGCAACAAATTGAGATTTAGGGAAAGGTAAATTGTGCATTTTGACATACAAACAATGAGTACAAGTTTGAACCAGATTTGTACACTTATTTATGACAGACCTATCATTAGGAAACACATATTTGAGAACTTGATCATGTGGATGACCAAGTATCATGTGCCACAGTGTCTTATTGAAACCTACAGACTTAGACACATTGTTACAAACTTTGGAAACTTGATTACAGCCTTTGGAATACAAGTGAAGTTGTGAAGCTCTATGAGGATAGATAGGGTAAACTCCATCTTCACTCTTGCCTTGGTATAGGACCTTCCCCGTGGCCAAAGCCTGAATGAATAGAATATTTTTATCAAAATAACACTAGGAATTGTTATCTTGACAGATTTTATGGACAAAAGCAAGATTTGAAGAAATAGATCAAACTCTAAGGACATTATGTAATTGAAGATTGGAATAAGATGAAGGAATTAGAGTATTACCTATGGGAGTAATTGGTAGGTTCTGCCCATTTCCCACTGTGAGGTGATCCTGACCTCCATATGGCTGAGGAAAGCTGAGTTGGTTGAGGTTAGCAGTCACATGATTAGTTGCAGCACTATCTGCAAGCCATGGCTGCTCTTGTGCAAGGCAAGCATTGGATGCTGTGGCCATAGCAGCAAGTTTGGTTGGTGGATGCTTGCCTTGATAGGCATAGTCCATCCTGTGGTAACAGTCTATAGCTGTATGACCAAGCTTGTTGTAGATTTGGCATATAGGCCTGTTTGATCTTGGAGCAGAAGAGCTTGAACTTGGCTGATGTGATTGGAAGGGAGTGAAGTGATTATAATGAGGTGATTGATTACCTGCATTTCTTCCTCCTCTTCCACCTCTATTGTTATAACTTCCTCTGCCTCTCCCTCTATTATTGTGATTGAAGTTACCACCTGACTGATTGAAATTACCTCCTGGCCTTGGAGTAGCAGTAGCAACTAGTGCAAAAATTGAATCTTTAGCATCCAACCCCTCATTTAAGGATTCCTCTTCACCATTGAGCATAGTTGACAATTCATCAAAGCTTAATGGTGTGCTTCTGGTCCTTATTGCTGACCTGAAAGCATTGTATTCCTTTGGCAAACCCTTGAGGGTTATATGGAGCAACTCCTCATCATCTAAAATTACTCCAACTACCAGTAGCTTGTCCCTCACAACTTTGATTTTCCTCAGATAAGCATCTACAGAATCAGCACCCTTCTTAAGATTATGAAGCTCTCCCTTTAGGTTCATCACATGAGACCTAGAGATTGAAGAGAACCTGTTTTCCAGAACCTTCCAAACCTCCAATGCAGAAGTACATCCAACATTGAGAGACAAAATTGATGGTGAGAGAGTGGAATTGATGAAAGTTAGTAAGGCCTTCTCTTTAGAACTCCAGATTTTATATTCTGGATTCACAACTGCAGTGTAAGCTCCACTGAGATCCTTAAGAAATTTCTCTGGAGTCAATTGTGGTTCTTCAAGCAATTCATATAGAGAATAAGTTTCCAGAATCATTGTAATTTGATGTTTCCACATGATATAGTTGGTATTATCCAACTTGACTGTCATCATATTTGACATATTCGAGAGAAGAAGTAGTGGTTGATTCATCACATTCATTGAAGAATTAGCAAATGTTGATGAGCTTGCACCTGTGGAAGAAGAGGATGCAGCTGTTGAGTTTGTGGCTGCCATTGTTGAGTTTTGCACAGGAATCTCAGGCTCTGATACCATGAAGATTTTCTTAAAGGATTGTAGAGTACAATCTCAGTGTTAAAAGATCAATTTGACTAAGACTACGATCTGTTTGTGTGAAGAGAAAATTTTAGAGAAAGGAAAAGAATAATAGAGAGAGAGAGAGAGAGAGAGAGAGAGAGAGAGAGAGAGAGAGAGAGAGAGAGGGAGAGAGAGAATGAGAAATTTATTTTCTTGCTTAATGAATCAATCTGATAGTACAACCATATATATAATGTAACCTGCCTAAGAGATTGAATAACAGAATTGATCCAAGCTATACGGATCAATTCCGTGAATTTAGGAAAGCTAACTAACTCCCTAACTGACAGAAGCTTCGCGCCAATACAATTGAAACTCTGCTCAACTCTTGATGATGTCGTTCTACCTTTTGAAGCTTAAATATCAAATACATAAAATGGTGCGTTCCTTCCTAAGTGAAATGGTGCGTTGCACCTAGATTTAAACCAACGGTCATCCCCAAATTCAGTCACCTTCAACCTTGCGCCTACTGTGCAATTAAACCAGAACTGAGTACAAATCAACCATTTGTAACTTGCTTTAACTTCTCTGTAGTAGAATCACCGCGATCACTAACACCAAGCAGCCCTTTGCTTCCTATATTTTTGCTATTTGGCTTCATTGACAGTCATTAAGGCTTCAATTGGGGCAGGTGGTTTGTTAATTTCTGGTTCTAGCTTCTGGCCTGCTTTATAATATCGTGGTACGAATGGATTTAACTAATTGGAGAAGATGGTGGCACAAGGCTAGTCAATAAAAGACTGTAAGGTTCAATGCTAAGGGGTCTCCCAATTCGTTCCTGGAAGAAGAAAAGTTATTAGTGGGGATACCTCAATGTTGGGCTAGAAGAGCTACGTACCTCAACTCAATGAGAATAGATGGAAAACATAGAGCTGTATGCATCGCATCTGGAATGTATGTCAATTTTTGTTTTTTGGTTTTCTTCTCTCCAATATCATCTATGCATTATCTATTTTGGCTAGAAATCCTACAGCTACTACCTGAACCCCTCCCTCCTCGTACCCAGGGAGGCACCAATCCACCTAAGTGGCCGTTGGGAAGTTCAGGCTACTTATAACTTGAGTTTCTGTAACTATACGTTTATAGACATTGATAACTTATAGTTATAATAAAATAAATTATCAAGAGCCTTATACTTTAACTAACACTTTCTGATGTTCAATGGTAACGTCCAAATTCAAATATCCCTCCTCCAACTATCAAATTATCCAAAAAAAAATATATATATATAAATTAAGCTTTTAGGGTCTGTAAGAGGGTTCACATTGAGCTTAACAAAGCCCCCATTTTTTTGGTCTCTAACAAACTCGCCAACACCAAAACAATAATTTCAAAAACTACAGCAACTCAACAACATCATATAGATATGATGAACATCTAATGAAGCCATTGGCCACAACAAAATTCATATCCAAAATTCTCTAGCATGCATATCCAAACCATTGGCCACAACAAAATTCACACATTGTCAGATAATGAGGCACACTTTTAGTGAACGGAGGAGCATTTTGATGTGTATCAGTCTATCAGGCAGCTTGCCACCTTATGGTCCGTTTGGATTGAGGGGGAGGGAGGGGGAGTAAAGTAGAGTAGATTAGATTTGGCCCAAAATTAGCATATTTTTTGCCAATTCTACTCTACTCCCTTCCACTCTCCCTCTTTCCCCCCTCCATCCAAATAGGCCCTTAGTCATTGTCAACCAGCCTAAAAAGTGCCAACAAAATCTACAATTTGTAGAGGAGGAAGAGTACGGTCTGATAGACAGAACATGCAGCACGACGCAAATTGGAGTATCAATTGTTATCAGAGCCACACCCACATTACATCAGTTGGTATCATAGCCACGCTTATAAGCTGCATAGTAGTCCTTACAACTTTATACTAAGCATGTCTAGAAAGGATCAAACAAAAGCTAGTAAAAAATAAATAAGTAGATTACAATAGTAATACAAAATATTCTCTCAGAACCCAAATGCAAAATAAATCAAAAACCCTCAGATCTCTCGAAAATAAGGAAGGCAATGACATAAGGACAGAATCAAGAGGAAGCTAAATTATACTGTACTATACTCTAAAGTTGGCTTGCCTGACTTGGAGCACAATCCAAAATCAAAAAGAAATAATTAATAACCCAAAGTGAAAGATTTTAATTAGGTGACTTTTTGAGGAGACCTCCCAAACCAAATAGGATTAAGCTGTACTATTGGCTTTGTTGTATGCGACACTACTTATTCAAGCCACACATCAAGAAGTTGATACCAAGGAAAGCCATACCTTAATATGGCAACTTTCTCAAATATGGATGAGAGAATTGAGAAAATGAAGCAAGTTGCTCAACATGGAAATATTGATGCCTTTTTCATCCTAATTAGGGAGGATGTCAAACTTTTGGAGGACATCGATCAGCTGCCTTTTGTTGATACTCCTTTACACATAGTTGCATCTGCTGGGCACATCCCAATGGCCATGGAGCTGATGAGATTAATGCCCTCATTTGCCTGGAAGCCAAATCCAGATGGGTTCAGTATTCACCTTGCTTTACTAAATGGGCAAACCCAGATGGTGCTTCGGCTTCTAAAGGTCGATGGGGACCTTGTCCATGTCCAAGGAAGGGAGGGTTTGACTCCTTTGCATTACGTTGCAACAATAGACATTCACCTTGAACTATTGGATGAATTTCTTAAAGTCTGTCCCCAATCTATTAAAGATGTGACAATTCAAAACGAGAATGCTTTGCATATTGCTTTGAAATACGACAAGTTGGAGGCTTTTCTACACTTGGTGCGAAGGCTCCGAAAGAATTGGTCTCTACCATAATGTGGGAGAGTAAAGTCCTGAACTGGAAGGACGAGGAAGGCAACGCAGCATTGCACATTGCAGTATCCAAAAATCAACCCAAGGCAAGCCCTCTCCATTCCTCAATTATTTACGAACTAAAGAAACATTGTAAAGTTTGTGTTGTGAAAATCAATAGTGTTCAACTGTATGATCATAATTAAGAGCTTAATGTCTAAAAAATGCCAAAAATCCATTTATATATATATATATATATATATATATGATACCATAAAGGGGGGAGGGGACGCACAGCTGAAGGGAGGAGACGGAAGCACAGTATAATATATGTTGAAAGTAATGTAAGCAAAGTAAATGAAAAGCACAAGTTAAAATAATAAGGCGGTAGTACCTGCCAAGCAATAGCAATATATAACAAAATAATTCAAAGTAAATGAAAGCAATTTAAAACCGTCCGGTATGGCGGTAATCCTCCATGGTGGCGGTAGCAACAAGTAGTATAATGAACATAAACTGAAAATACTTGTTTATTGAAAGTAGAATTAAACACTTACAGTAATAGTGAATACAAGATCTCAGAACAGATCAACAGTTACAAAGCTTGAATTAGGGTTACAAGATTTGTAGGGAAAGTAGTAGTAGGATCAAGGTAACAAGGTAGTAGAAACAAGGATACTAGAGAGAAGTCTAAGGAAAAATCTTAGGAGAATTCTAACAAGAAAATTCTGAGAAATTCCAAAAGAAAATTCTGATTTTAACTTAAGGGACAACCCCCTTTAAATAGGCAAAATTCGGAGTGAACAGTATCATGAATAGTAACAGGTGAACAGTAACAGGTGAACAGTGACAGGTGAATAGTGACAGGTGAATAGTGAAATTTTCATTATTTTCTTTCAAACTTCCGTAGCATGGAGCTTGTCCTTTGCTTGACCAAATCATGCAGAAAATAGCTTTGAAACACTTTAAACTCTAGTCCAAAATAGTCTTGGAACACTTGAAACTTTAGTCCAAAAAGGTACATAAAGAATCCTCCAAGAATATTGTGAAGATTGTAGAGAGTGGACATTGTCAGAAGGAGAATGGCAAGACAAAATAAAAAAAGGGGAATATGGTACACATACCGCAGGCGCATGGGAATACACAGTGATTTACCGCAGGCGCATGGGAATATTGTAGCATTTAAATTTTCAGTCAACAACAACAGACTTTCAAGAATCTTAGAATAGTAGTGTAATAGCAGTAGTAACTTGGGGTCACTCAATATCAATCAGTAGAAGGAGCATCGGATGGGTATCCATCAAAAGGATCAAAAGGACCTTGTGGAGAATCACATGAATGGTCATGGTAAATAGCATATTGATTACAGAATCCACAATATAAAATAGGCTCAAACTCTGGTCTTCTCCCTGGGATGAGAAGATTTCTTGGATTACAATGATCAGTTATCCGTAAGTGAGCAATGGCATCAGCATAAGGCCTGGGACCAAAGATAGAAATTCTATCAGTGCTTCCCATGAAATGATAATCCTTCCATAGATTCTGAGCAACTTCAATAATTTGGTTATTAAAATAATTTCTCCAACATTCAGCAAGAGCATAAGGATTCTTGAAGGACAAGTGAGAATTTCCTTCAAACCATTGTCCTTGGTGAGTATGACCATTGATGAGAATGAGGTGCTTTGAAGGCTGGACATTCATCCAATTATCTTTTTCCCATTTTGGCAAAGTACTCCAGCATCTGATGGAAACAAAAGGACTTGCAAATCCTTTAATAGCATCCTGAATAATTTGTGGAAGCTGGCTGGCTTGGCTATGGCTTGTTAATTTTAGGAACCTAATAAAGCCATATTCAAACATTTGGAAAAGCCAGTTAGGATCCCTATCATCATCTTCATCTAAATCATCAGCAACAACTGAACCATCATCATAATTAATTAAAAGACCAGGAAATGGGTGTGTCTTTTCATACACTCTTAGAGTACTCCCAAAATGTACTTCCCAGTCCAACTGGATAAACACATTATCACCTTCATCTAGTTCATCAGGATCAGGAATAGTGGCTGTAACAAGTTTCTTGAAACATTTGAACCATAGGTTGAAAGACCTAAACATAGCCTTGCTACTCAGAATATGGGATTGTATATCTGATGGCAAGTTGGCAAAAGCACTTCTCAACTGAGATTGGGTCTTAAGACTCAATCTAGCATAATCAGTGCCCATTAAAGTCATTTTATCCTTTGAATGGATATCCTCTTTGCCAAAGAGTTGACTAATGTAGGCATCAAGGTGAATCCTAAGAGCCTCATTATCCGGAACAAGATCATTTTTTGAAACAGGGTCAGTTTCGGAAATAAGGTTGGCATATTGATTCATGTAAGTCTCATTTTGAGCAGTAAGGTTAACAAGGTGGATTTCTAGGGCTTGGAGGGTTTTTTCAAATTGGGAATAGTGGTCTTTAGTGAAAGCAGCATAGAGATTGTCAAGAATAAATTTTATGGAATCTGGTAATTCACTATAGACTCCATTATGAAACTGTAAGGATCTGGATAAAACTTCCTGCAAAGCAATCATCATATCACCACTGGAATAAGTCACCGTTGCCGGAACAAATTCCTGAAGGGATGTTGATCCATTGGGTTTTGCCCCAGAAGATGCACCTTCATGCATATTAAAAGGTTGTCCCTTTGGGAACCTTTTATTTTGAGAATAGTCCTGTGTAGGAGCTTTTCCCTTGTTTTTCCTCTTAGCTGAGGGAGCCATAATAATCCACTTACTAGTGGTATAAATATGAATATTATTATTATTATCCCACTTATTAGTGGTATTATTTATCCACGCAACAGTGCTTGATTCCTGCAAAGAGTCATTAAGAATATTAGAGTGATTCGCAATAGTTGACAATTTGGCACTACTAGCATTACCTTGAAAATTGTCTGTGAAATACAAACCCATCCATGGTTCATGAACAGATTTATCATAAGACAGATCTAAAGCATTATTAATATCAATTTCAAGTTTTGAAGCAAATTCAAATTTTACTTTTGGTCCAAAAGGATCAGCAGTAATTCCATCATGTTCAACAAGAAAAGGATACAAAGCATTTATAAATGGCAAACCAAGAATCACTTTGTCAGTCATATTTTTGACAAGAACAGAAGGAATTTTGAAACAGACATTATTGTGACAAATATGAGCATCATTTAGTTCATATTTTATCTTCATTTGAGAACCATTAGCAGAAACCAATCTTTCAGTTGATTTTTCAAAATATTTTGGAGGAATCAATCCTTCTTGGATACAATTCTTATCTGCACCAGAATCAATCATAGCAATAACAGTGAAATAGTAATCATGAGAAATAACAATTTTCACTTTTGTGAACCATTTTGGAGGAAGTATATTATTAACAAGAGCAAGTTGAGAATCGTCAACATTACCTTTATCAGAAAGAAGAGCCTGTTGATTGGAATCATCTCCATCTATGTGCTCATCTTGTTCATTATCAGATATATTTTGATCAATTTTTAACATCAACATTTCTTGTTTAAGAATATGGTTATCATTTTTTACATTTATAAATTCATTTTTCAATTCACTTATCTCTTGTTTAACAATATTAATTTTGTATTGAAGATCATTAATAGTTAAATCTTTGGATCTCTTTTTATTAAATTTTTCCAAAGTTTCTTCAAAACTTATAGTTGATTTAAGTTTTTTACCAGTTTCTTCTTTTAACAAGTTTTTCTTAAACTTATCCAAATATTCTTTTTGTAAATCAGGGTTTTCAATTTGACTTATCAATTTGATCAACAAATTTTCATTTTCTTCACTTTTAGTGAGAGTATTAACAGATTTAACAACATTGCAACAGGAATCTCTGCAACCAAGTTTAATATTAGGAGAATCAGAAGAATCATCAGCAGATTGATAGCAAGAATCAGTTGAAGAAGAAAAATCATCTTCCAAGGAATCAGACGAAATGTTTGATTCAAGGATTTTGAATAATTCTTCTTGATCATTATCACCAATGTTTAACATGTTAAACTTATTTTTTAGTTTACCAGGTTTTTGTTTACAATCTTTACTGAAATGACCAGGTTTTCCACAGTTGAAACATTTACCTTTTCCAGATTTTTGGTTAACATATTTTTTTGAAACATTTTTCTTTTTAGCATAAAAATCATTAAAATTAGTTTTGTGTTTTTTATAATTTTTGTGACTTTTATCATGCTTTTTACCCTTTTGCCGAGAAGGAGCAATTGGGGGCAAACCATATTGTTCACAAAAATTACCCATTTCATATTTAGCTTTTCTTTTATTTTTTAATTGGTGTTTTAACAATTTTTCATCATTGCACATATTAATACCAAGTTTTTTAATAGTGCTTAAAATATCACCATAAGTTAAATTATCATACTCAATGGAATCATTTTTACCAATTAATTCTTGTTTTACCTTATGAGCAAAGATAGGAGGCAGACCGTCAATAAACTTTTCTTTCCAATAAGGCTTGAAACAGTCTTTCCGTTGCATTACTCTGGAAAGGAAAACATCTTGACACCATCTGTAATTAGACATAGTAGGACATCTCAAATTATTTAGCAAATCAGAAATTCGAGATGAAACATTATATAGAGTACCAACAAAATGTTTGATAATAGTATAAATCAATGTATTAACACCATCAGGAATACCTCGACCAATACGATCATCAAAAATAGGTAAACCTTCATCATTCTTTTTAACAGCATGTTTAATAGATTCTCTGGATTCTTCTGTGAGATATGAATCCCACCATCCACGAAGAGTACCAGAAAAACCGGTAGCAAGCAAATCAACAATTTCAGGTTGATCAAAATCATGGTTATTTTGGTAAGCAATACCAACCATAGATATGTGTCCCATTTTGTTAATAATTTCTTGTTCAGAAAAACCAACAATATTCCATTCATAAATTTTATCAACAGATACAGAAAACTGAGTTTGAAAAGGTCTTTCTTCAAACTGAATATTAGGAGGAGTAGGTTTTGAATACCAATTTTTTGTAAGAAACATGGGTTTGGAAGAACTTCCAACAAATCTCTTAATTTCTGGAAAATTATTTTCAAAAACCTTTTTAGCAAAAACAGAAGAAACAATATCAGAATCTGTATTTTCATCAGAAACAATTTCTTTTTCATTTCTTGAAATAGTTCAAGCAGCATGAGTACTTGTAGAAGTACCCTCAGTTTTAACTTTTAAATCAACAAGCATTTTTTCAACAGTTTCAAGAATCTTAGATTGAGAAGTTTTAGACTTAAATTTGTTATCATGACTGGGTAAATTGATCAAAGGTTCCTCAGTCTTGATGGAAACAGGTTTTTGAACAGAAGCAGATTTTTCAACAGAAACAGTTTTTTCAACAATTTTCTCTTCAATACGGTCAAGCTGTTGACCAATAACATGCAAAGATTCATTAGTAAAATTGTTTTGTTCAATAAGACTAACAACAGGAGTTTGATCATCAGCAATTTTGAAAGGAGAAGCTTTAACATCAGTTTTGTCAGTTGTTATCAAAATAGTCTCAAGAGGTGGATGACTAGATTTAACAATGGTTTTGTCACTTTTAACAAAATTTGATCTTTTTATCACATTCAAATGATTTTTTGAAACTTCATCTTTTGAAACATAATAGTTTTCAAGAAAATCAAAGAATAAAATATGTCTTTTCAATTGATGCATCTTTTCTCTCCATTTTCGTTTAACACGGTCTTTTTCAGACTGAGCAAAATTGTTTTGGAAATATTTTCTTTTTGGTCTGTTTTTTGGAAGCATAAATTCATTGAATAATGAAACCATATCAATTTCAAAATCTTCACTTAAAACAGTCAAAACTCTTAATTGGTTAACAGGATTTTGAATAGGAGGAAAATCTGAATCAGATGGACAAATAGAATTAGTGTCATCTTCTTCTTCTTCATTAGCAGTTTTGCTATATGGAGAGGAAGGTTCAGGTTTAGTGGAATAGTAAACAGAGCTAACTTGGGATTTACCACTTGAAACACCTTTTAGCTTTAAATCAGCGGGTTTTTCAAAATTCTTTTGTAAAAACTCATTGAGATCTTGATCTCTTTTTGAAATACTTTCAGATCCAGCAAAGGAATGTCTTCCTTCGTTGATCCTTAAGGGTTGAACATTTTGAAAACTTATTTTAACAGTACCATCAAGATATTGTTGAATATTTGTGAGATCTAGCTCATCAAAAACAGGTTTAGCAACAGGGGATTCTTGTTCCAACAACCATTCAGTGGGAAGTTTGACATCTTGCCATTGAAAACCATGATTTACAAAAAGATTATTTGGATAAGTTTAAGAAAAACTTGTTAAAAGAAGAAACTGGTAAAAAACTTAAATCAACTATAAGTTTTGAAGAAACTTTAGAAAGATTTAACAAAAAGAAATCCAAAGATATAACTATTAATGATCTTCAACATGAAATTAATATTGTTAAACAAGAAATAAGTGAATTAAAACATGAATTTAAAAATATAAAAAGTGATAACCATAATCTTAAACAAGATTTGTTGATGTTAAAAATTGATCAAAAAATTGATCAAAATGGGTTTGATAATGAAGAAAATGAGCACATAGATGGAGATGAATCCAGTCAACAGGCTCTTCTTTCTGATAAAGGTAATGTTGATGATTCTCAACTTGCTCTTGTTAATAACATACTTCCTCCAAAATGGTTCACAAAAGTTAAAATTGTTGTTTCTCATGATTATCATTTCACTGTTATTGCTATGATTGATTCTGGTGCGGATAAGAATTGTATCCAAGAGGGATTGATTCCTCCAAAATATTTTGAACAATCAACTAAAAGATTGGTTTCTGCTACTGGTTCTCAAATGAAGATTAAATATGAACTGAATGATGCTCATATTTGTCATAATAATGTCTGTTTCAAAATTCCTTCTGTTCTTGTCAAAAATATGACTGACAAAGTGATTCTTGGTTTGCCATTTATAAATACTTTGTATCCTTTTCTTGTTGAACATGATGGAATTACTACTGATCCTTTTGGACAGAAAGTAAAATTCAAATTTGCTTCAAAGCTTGAAGTTGATATTAATGATGCTTTAGATCTATCTTATGGTTTTCCTACTGATAAACCTGCTCATGAGCCATATATATATATATATATATATATATATGGTAAGTAATCCATTATTTTTTAATGATTCACTAGCTTTGTAGATTGCTACTAATTAATACATCATGATTATTTTTTGCTGTATCACTAAATATTGCAGGCTGTGAGGAAGTTATTATATTCTGGTGTTGAAAGTTCAAAATGGGTATGAAACACCCTTGAACGTTCAGACCTCAAATTATAAAATATCAATTCAAGCTTATAATTAAACAATTAATGTGCGGAACATGAACATAAGCCAATCACAGAATTGATAACTAATCTAAGCCAAATATAAACACATCCACAGCAGTAAATATAAGGCAAAGATAAAGGGAAGGAAGATGCAAACACACGGACAACACACGATGTGTTATCGAAGAGGAAACCGAAGTCCTCGGCGTAAAACCTCTCCGCCGCCCTCCAAGCGGTGAAATAATCCACTAAAGAATGTAGTTAGGATACATGAACAGCAAAAGACCCTCCAAGCCTAATCTACCCAAGTACCTAAGCCCTCCAAGCTTCTTGCTCCAACGAGGTTACGCCGAACCTATTTCTTCTTTAGCTTTCCGGATTCCGCTACTAGACCATAGCATCAACCAATGTATATTGGTTCCTTCCTAACTGCTTCCCAAAAGCACCAAATAAACCTTCTCACGGACGTGGGTATGGTGAGATAAGGATTTGGCAAAGAACCTCTCAAGGGTATGACAATGGAGAGGAAGAGAGTAGAGGAATTTGTAGAGTCTCTAAGGTAAAGATTGTGGATGAATCAATCTTGTATTTCTCTAGGGTTTCTCTCACAAAATTCTCTCTGGAAGCTCTCTCAATTTAGTGGGTATAAGGGTCTATATATAGTGGTGTGTGTTTGGAATATGAAGAGACAGGTTTTGCCAAACAGGGCTGGTTGGTGGCTTGGCCTCGCGGCTTGTCCAAGTCGCGAGTTCAAGTCGCGACGTAACGACCTGGCCAGCCTGGGACTTTTGTCCTGCAGTGCGACAGCTGGTGCGACCCTTCAGCTCCCCTGTGTGCTTCTCATGTGCCTGCAGTTGGCGGCTTGCCGGTCGCGAGTCAGCCGCGAGTTCTAGCCGCGAAACTCTGCTTCTTTGCACAAACTTGAGCTTTTCTTCGCACTCTCTTCACACACTACCCTTACATGAATCCCACCTAAATACAGGGTTACTAAGTGCTAAATTACAAGCAAATTGGCATGGAATAAAGCCAACAAGATGGTTGATAAATTTCAACCTTACAGGTGTTGATATAAACACTAAGAATTTAAAAGGTAATACAGCAGGCGATATGTTGGGACAACAAAATCAAATAGAAAATCGCAAGATCAAGATTATGCTATGGCGTGCTGGAGCTTTACCAGCTTCATCTCTTCCTAAAGTAATTTATTATGCACGTTACCTATATATATGGTCCTTATTCTCATATATTGAGAAAATAAGAATGCGTTGTATTGGTGAATGGACCGAAATATCAAACGACAGGTGCAATATGCTTTTGGTGATTGCTACACTTCTTCTGACTGTCACCTATCAAGGAGTACTCAACCCTCTTGGGGGACTTTGGTAAGATGAGTACCATCTTGAACCCAATACCTCATAACCGGCCATCAGAAAATTCAATTCAAGTGCTCCTATTCCAAACAAAGCAGGGAAACCCATTGGTCTAAGAAAATTTCCTTTTTGGGTGTTCTTGTCATTAATTTCTTTGACATTTATGCTCTCGTACTCAACAATTCCTTATCGAATAGTATGGCTATCCCTTATTTCACTATTTGTTTGCTATATGGTTTCATTGACTGTTATAATCCTGACTCGATTTTGGGAAACTTTTTGGTATGTTTCTATTTGCCTGCTTCTTTGTATCTTCCTACTAAATACTTCTGCTACTTGTGTAGCATGGTCTTACAAGGCTTGTCTCTAAAAGATTGCAAGTTTCAATGCTAAGTCGTTTGCTGATTCGTGGAGGAAGAACTGATGGGAAATATATATATATATACACACACATAAGCCAAGCTTGGAGCTTTATGCATCTTAAATGTGCATCTTTGTCAATTTTTATTTTATTTTCTTCTCCCAGTAAGAATTTTTAAGCATAAAATTTAATTAGCTTATGTTTCTAAGGCAAGTTTCCAATGTCATCTCATCTACTCAAATTGCAATCCAAACGTTATTACTTTTATGCTTTATAATGAGCAAAGTCGTCTTTGTGCCTAATTATATATTAGGCCAAAATAGGTCATTAGTCACAAAATAGTGAGCACTTTTAATCATTGTTTTGAATACCGTTTTAAACCTTGTTCCAATTTGTCCATTGAAACAAAACATTTTGATATCGGCCTAAGAACAAAGTTTTTCTCCAAACTAGTTTGTAAAGGAATCCTACAAACTCCTCATATATCTTTATATTGAGTGTAAATTTTGAAATTCTAACCGCTGGATTGCATGTTTTTATTATATCATTAATACTTATAAAATTTTAAGAAGACCAAAGATCAATTGCTATGTCATCAAACAAATGTTAAATTTCAAGTTTATGTGATTTAAAATTGAGTATAGAAAATAAGTTTTTTTTTTTTTTTTGAATAAATAGTAATACTTATAGAATACACTTGAAAATAGTAACATTAGTGTTTTAAACCGGGTTTATAATACATTACATAATCAGAGTACAACTACAAAAGGGTCCAACCTTTGTATTTGTAGACTAAAGTTATAAACAGTGGATACTAGACACATACAAAATAACATTTTATTTGAACGAAATTGGATATGCATGTTAAAAACATAAAGAACATGAAATTCAATGGTTAGATTTTAAAAATTCTCACACAAAAAATTGATATATGAGAAGTTTGAAAAGTTTATCTCCAAACTAGTTTGGAGTGAAACTTGTTCATTGGGTTAATCTTTTGGCATGTATCCACCCTCTCACATGGGGTTGATCCCACAAGTGTGGGGTTCACCCTTGTGAGAGAGGGTGGATATATGTAATACCATACCTCGTTATTTTGGTCCATTTGCATACATGAAGGTCCAATCTTGGCCCACTTGCATTGCCCATTGCTCATGTCCCAAAGATGAACAATGGCTAATCTCTCTAAACATGGCCTTAATCATTGAAGAAATTTGGCTCCTCAGAAACCAGGCCTTTTATCAAGGACTTCACGTCGACATGCATCCAAGCTGCTATTTCTCACATCCATTTCAAAATGTCCAAACTCTCCTCCTTGTGGAATACCAATGAATCCACCCTACTTGAGCATGAACTTGTCCAACATTCATGGATCCCCCCTACCTTGGGCTGGATAAAAATCAATACAGATGTAGCCATCTCTAACAATGTTTTTGCCCTTGCCGCTATAGCTCACAATACCAAAGGAGAAGTCTTACAAGTGTGGACAAAGCTGCACATTTCCTGCTCCCCCTTACAAGCCGAAGCTTCTGCTATTCTATGGGTTGTTCAGTTAGCACAATCTCTCAACTAGGACCATATCATTTTTTAGGGTGATGCAAAGGATTGCTTCGACCTAATTTCATCACCAGATTTTTCCCCTGACTGGACTTTTAGCAACTTGATCAGTAATGTGTTAAGTCTTGTTAAAGATATATTAGACATATTAGCCAAATGTAATAGGCCCAAACCCACTCTTACTTGTACTAGTAGTCTAGGGTTTAGTCGCCTATATATACTCATATTATAGTTCATTGTAATACAAGTTATTGTACTACACTCTTACATAATAAAGATGTAGCCCTTAAGTGATTCCTCCATGAACGTAGGTCCTAACCACGTAGCCCTAGTGCTCTCGGTTTTCCTATTCTATGCTTCTCCTTCTGAATCCACTCTAGCATATACAATATGGTATAACACATCGCGTTGTTAATATATTTAACAAGTCTAAAAGAGTCTTTTTCTAGTGTTTCTTTTCGCTGGGTTAGTAGAGTTTGCAATCAAGCTGCCCATAAAGCAGCTAGAATGTGTTTACTCTCCCTTAAGTCTTTTAGTTTAAATAATCACAGTTTGCCTGTAGACTTAGAGTTTGTGTGTAGGAAAGACTGCTGTTTCTATTAGTTTTCTCAAGTCCATACTCTAGTTTGCTGTGCCACGTTCTGGAAATAGCGTAGTAGTCCTTACTCCATGCATTTTTTGAAATAAAATTGTTGCTAACAGTCCAAATTGCTATTGCCCACAAGTGTACAGCTCTCTATTCAGGGACGGAGCTATAGTTGGACGTGGGGCAATGTCCCCCCCTAATATTTTTTTAAAAATACTATTATTTACATGTGTATTAGTTTTAGCAATTCGGTTTAATAAAATTAAATTTAGCCCTTTAAACAATATTATTGATCTTTTTAAAAGCCATAAAAAAACAAGCATCACATGCGTGAAAAATTATAAGGTCTTCATGGTGAATCACGTCACTTGTCCACCATTCCACTAAGTCAGTTTAACTATTTTTTTTTTTATCATAAGCTGACTTAGCCATTTTAAACAGAAGAAAGTCTTTTAATGGAATTGTGGACAAGTAACGTGGTCTACTATGAGAACTATACAATTTTTCCATGTGCGCGCTCAGAGGCTCTTTTTTATTTTTTATTTTTATTTTTTATAATAAAGGTTAATAGATTTTATTCATCATAAAATCTCTCTCATTTTTTGTTTCTCTCTCACATTTTTCTTTTTTGCACGTGATCAACTCTATCAAAAATAAATCCAAGTTATTATAATTTAAAAAAAAATTAAAAAGTGTTAGGAGAGGTGGAACCTAATTTTATGGGATATGAAGAAACGAGGTTGAAAAAAACTGTTTTTTTTTTTTTTTTTAATAAAAAAATTACCTAAAATTTAGGAGTTTTATTTAGAGTACATGGCTTAGAATCCATGACTTAGACGGCTTGGAAGCCCTTTAAATAGTAGTATAGATTATAGATCTAAAATTTAAGATAACAAGTTCAAAAAAATTAGTCCAACAACAAAAATTACCAATAACAAAATTAAGCCCAACTAACTACACAAAATAAAGACACGCAAGGCACCAAAAAAAAAAAAAAAAGGAAATCATCCTGATCCCTTGCTCTAGCAGACCTAGGCCCAATGGGTAGGGTGTCACTATGGACACGCCTAGGTGGAAGACGCCAATTCAGGTTGCCCCCTATCCATTTTTTGTTCATAAAAAATAAAAAAATAAAAAAAATAAGAACTTGTGAGAACTAAGAACACCACAATACGCAAGACCCCAAAAAAAGAAAAAACAGAAAACCTAAGTTGCTAATCAAGAGAAGAGAAGAGAGAGTGACGAAGTGAGACTCTGAGACTTGAAGCAAGGAGAGGCAGACAACAGCAAGAACAGTAGTAGCATAACTGGAAGTAGAACCATCAATCCACCACCCCAAATTTGGTATATATATATATATATATATATATATATCTCATATTCCAATCTCTAGTGCAAAAATTATTGAACTTTTGTTGGTTGATTTGATCATCTAAGAGCATCACTATCGGAGTTGTAAAACTCTCGATATGCTAAATTTTAGCATCAAACTACTAAAACGATGCATTACCATGTATTGTAATTGTAAAAAAATTTACAATTGAGCTACAGTACCATCCTAAATTTATGATGGTACTATAGTTCTCTTGCAAAAATAAAATACTTTTTTTTTTATTCATTCTCCTCAAAAGCATCTTCCTCTTTCTCTCTCTCCCTAACTCAATTCTCTCTCTCTCTCTCTCTCTCTCTCTCTCTCTCTCGTCCAAGTCTTTCTCATCTCTTCACAGCCTCCCTCCCTCTCTCTTCCCACTTGTTAGGACATATGTGGTTCACGTTAAAAACATATGTTATTTAGAATTGGCTAATCTTTTGACAAAACGCACTTTACTTGTAATTGGGTAGATCTAGGATGTGTTTAATACTTCAAGGAACAAGAGTTAAAGTTCAAGTATTGAAGCCATGCAAATCTGTCTAAGAATCAAGTGAAGAAGTGCTGTGTTTTAAAGCTCGACAGATATCTCGACAGATGTATCTATCGAGATATAAAATATGAAGCTCGACAAATAAGCTCAACAGCTGTATTTATCGAGAATTACGAAAATCAGTTTTTTAGATTTGATTCACGCATATCCATGTATGTATGTTTAGCCTTTCTTTTCTCACAACCCTAAACATATATAAGGATTATTTTAAGGGTCGTCATAAGGTGGTTGCACTTGTTGTTGCAAGCATATTGTGACCGGAGACAATTGCCCTAGTTCATCTTTCTCTTAAAGAAACTGTTGCATTTGTACGTCGTAGGGTTTTGTGACCAAGGAGTTTCGTGATCTTCATTGTGTGGACGAAATGAAGAACTTTGCAGCCAACATCTTTCTCAAGTTGGTGTGTTAGTAACGTACTTGAATCCATGCATTGATTGGTTAGTCACTTACTGGGAGCCGTGCATTGAAAGGAGAGATTGTCACTATAGAATAAGTTCAATTGGATATTGGGGTAAGGGTTCAACTGTAGGTTGGTATAAGGTACTGGGATTCCTTTACTTGTAACCGCTTGTTTTGATAATAGTGGATTCTCAAGAGTGGTGACCTTAAATTCACCCGGCGAGGTTTTTGCCTTGGAGGTTTTCTCTATTCGTAAACAAATCACCGTGTCAATTTAATTTTTGCTGCATTTAGTTATTTGGTGATTTGTTTGTGCTACCACGTATTATTGCATGTTAATTGAATTAATTAATTAACTTGGCTGATTAATTGGTTAATTTACCCAAGGGGTCAATACATTCTTAGCCTATCAAGTGGTATTAGAGCGGGCACACTTTGATTAGGGTTAATCTTTGCTGTGTAATCCATTGAACCATGTTGTCATGGATAGAGGAAAATCTTTAATTATACCTCCTTTATTTGATGGCACTAACTATGCATACTGGAAAGTACGCATGAGAGCTTTCTTGTAGTCATTAGATGAAAAGGTGTGGCAAGCTATGAAGATAGGCTGGACCAAGCCAAAGGAAGCGCTAGCTAATTGGGATGATGCTAAGATCAAAGAGGCTAACTTCTACAGCTGGGCTTTGAATGCTTTATTCAGTGCAGTCACGAATAAGGAGTCCAAGAAGATATCCTCCACTAAAATTGCGATGGAAGCATGGACATCCTCCAAACAACCTATGAAGGAACTAAGGCTGTCAAGGATTCAAAACATCAAAGGCTTACCACAAGCTTTGAAGAGATTAAGATGAAGGAGGATGAGTCATTCGATGAGTTCTATGCCAAGCTCAAGGACATAGTGAACTCTGCCTTTAATCTTGGGGAAACCATTCTCGAATCCAAGATTGTTAGAAAGGTGCTCAAATCTCTTGCAGAGAGATTCCATGCCAAGATCACTGCTATTGAGGGATCAAAGGACATTGATTAAATTCCTTTGACAGAGCTGGTTAGCAACCTGTAGACCTATGAATTGGGTTTGACTAGAATTGGGAAATCGAGCAAGAGTAAGAGCATGGCACTGAAGGCCAAGAGAAATGACATGGATGAGTCCTCGGACAATGAAATTCTAAAATGAAATCCTACATCACAAGGCAATTCAAAAAGTTTATAAAGAATGCCAATGCTAAAGGATTCGACAAAGACCGTAAACAATCCAGTTCTTCACAGTTCAAGAGCCAAGATAAAGGGAAGAAGGATGCTAGGGATGGCGGTCAGTACACTGTTCCCTCCAGACCAAAGTGCTTTGGATGTCAAGATTTTGGACATATGAAACAAGAATGTCCAACTTATCTCAAGACCAATGGGAAAAGCAAGGCCATTGCTACTACCTTGAGTGACACCGAGCTTAAGGATGATTCAGATGACAATGATGACTAGGGAATCTTTAATGCCTTCACTGCTACATTTGATCCGACTAATGGGGGTTCAGGAACAGTAGATGATGAAGAGGACTTGATGGATTCTAAGTTTAAGAAAATGGACGATCAAGATGACATCCATACAGCCTATGAAAAATTGTACAAAGTTTCTGAGAAGCATGAGAAACTATATAGGCTGGCCATCAAGGAGCTGAGTGATGTGGAACTTGATCGAGAAGAGCTTTCCACAAAGTTTGATGAAGCTAATCAGACCATTGGAGCACTACAGTTTGAGAACAATTTCTTGGCTGAGAAAACCAAGAAGCTTGAAGTAGAACTATTTCAAGTCAGAGCTCAGTTGGAAAGGACTTTAAGTGCAAAGCTTGATGAGATGCTTAGCTTTAGAAATCTGCTTCTGATTGAACCTGTTTAAGGTATGATTTCTCTTCCTTTAATATTGACTCTTCTAGTACTACTGTGTTTGTTTCACCTGCTAATAATGTTGAATTTGAAAATAATGATGTGAAAACTGTTTTAGCTAGTGAGAACATAGACAAGGGTAAATCTATCTTAGGAGCACCCCCTAAAATTGATAAGAAAGATACTAAAAACCCTAGGGCTAAGAAGAGCAATAACCAAAAGTATAAACAAAAAAAGCAGCATCTTTGTCATCACTATGGAGCTACTGGACATACTCGACCTAATTGCTATAAGTGGTTAGCCACTCAACAAAGCAAGAGTATGATCTCATTTAGAAACCATAATTAGTTTCCATCATCTTTTGCTCATCTTGGAGATCTTCTTAACGCCCTTATGTTCCTTTCGAACTTGAACAGTTTCAATTCTTTTCCCTTACCGTCGAATCAAGGGTTCGCTAAACGAAAAGGTTCTTCCAAGGTGTGGAAGGAAAAAGGCTTAAAGTGATTCAACCACTTTTTCTCTCTCCCTCTCTTTTTGGTTATGCATTACTTGTGTGTTTTGCTTTCTTGTTTGAGTCAATCTAGTTTTTATGCTTTGCTAACATGTTTTTGTTTATTTGTTTTCAGTTTTGCTTTATTTTATTTTTCATAAAAAAAAGTTGAAAAATAAAAAAAATACAAAAACAGTGCGTGTTTTGTGTACATTGGTACTTGTATACCTTGGATGGCCATTGAAACAAAGTTTTCTAAACTTTGTATCTTTTGTAGCTTAAATGAGCATCTCCATGCAAAATATGTTAGGACATATGTGAATCATGTTAGGAACATATGTCAATATTGTATTAGCTAATCCTTTGACAAAATGCACTTTACTTGTAATTTGGTAGATCTAGGATGTTTTTAATACTTCAAGGAACAAGATTTCAAGATCAAGTGTTAAAGCCATGCAAGTTTGTCCAAGAAACAAGTGAAGAAGTGCTGGATTTTGAAACTCAACAGCTAATATCTATCGAGGTTTAAAAGGCTGCTGAATCCTGATGCTCGACAACTTTTCAATAGATAAGCTATCTATCAAGGTTTATGAAATTCAGTTTTTCAGAGTTGATTTCAATCCAATCCATGAATACATGTTTGGGCTTTCTTTTCTCATAACCCTAAACATATATAAGGATTGTTTTAAGGGTTGTCAAAGGTTGTGCAAGTGTGAAGCAAAGTTGTGTTCATGCAAAATTGTGACCGGAGACAGAATTTGCCCTAGTTCATCTTTTTCTTAAAGAAGCTGCTGTGTTTGTACACCGTAGGGTTTTGTAACCAAGGAGTTTCGTGATCTTCATAGTGTGATGAACTGAAGAACTTTGCAGCTAACATCCTTCTCAAGTTGGTGAGTAAGCTGCGTACTGGGATCCGCGCATTGAATTGGTTAGTCACGTAGTGGGAGCCGTGCATTGAAAGGAGAGATTGTCACTATAGAACAAGTCCAATTGGGTAGTGGGGTAAGGGTTCAACTGTAGGTTGGTATGAGGTACTGAAATTCCTTTACTTGTAACCACTTGTTATGATAATAGTGGATTCTCGGGGGTGGTGACCCTAAAATCACCCAGTGGGGTTTTTGCCATGTAGGGTTTCCCTATTCGTAAACAAATGACCGTGACAATTTATTTTATGCTACATTTAGTTATTTGGTGATTTGTTTGTGCTACCACACGTATTGCATGCTAATTGAATTAATTAAGTGACTTGGCTAATTAATTTGTTAATTTATCACAAGGGATCAATACATTCTTGGCCTATCAAATTAAGCAAGTGAGCTTTGTGGCTCGTGTTTGTGATGAGTAAGATTAGGTAATCTCTTGTACTTAACACTCGTATCACTCTTTTTGACGAGAAGGACTAGAAAATCCTAAGAGAAATGCATAAATAACCATCTCACCACTATTGTCCACCAATCATGAAATGACATCTGTATGCTTCAGCATAGCAAAAGTGCAATGTCAAAAGCTTAACATAATTGGGTATTTTCTTCTCTCTCTTATATGCCCATACATAATATGCTTAAGAAAAGAAAAATATGCAAAGAAAATATAAACAAAAAGAATCAAAATGCTTTATATGATTGCAAGCGTGTCTTCTAGGAGATGTGGGAGATATAGGATGTATCTCAAAGGTGATAGTCCCCATTAGTTAGTTATGATTGTGTGTGAGTTAAATTGATTTTCTCATATCTCAAATCGTCATAAAATGTAGATACTTATGCAATCTTGCGATGTTTTTCACACACAACACGCAAATTCTTTGCTACTTTTGATACATATGCAGGTACAATGTGATTTGACCATCACAAGGAATACATATGTTAATATATGCTCACTAAATTGTCTTGACTTATTTTTGAAATATAAAATTGGTTAGACTTATTTTGTGTGTGTGTGTGTGTGTGTGTGTGTGTGTGTGTGTGTGTGTGTTTTGGATCTAAATGCTTGACATTTTTCTTATTAAGAGATGTTTTTGAGAGCTTAAAATGTTGTTTGGATCTTTAGTTGAGTAGCTTGCTTGATTGCATTCATTTCTGTGTTTTTTTCTTCTTTGAAAAACTGTCTTTGCTATTCTCGACACCTCTCGACAGCTAAGCTATCTATTGAGATCTTTGATCTTCCTTTCTCGACAGAAGTTGATGCAATCTCGATCCATCGAAGCTTTTGAGAATTATTCTCGCTAGCTGCTTGACAGATTCTCGATCTATTGAGAAACTTTCTGTCTGCTCGATAGATTCTCGTTAGCTGTTTGATCCATCGGGGTCTCTTTGCTATGGACAGCTCTCGATAGCACCTTGATAGATAAATCTATCGAGAATTAGTGCTCGACATCTCTCGATACCTCTTGATCCGTCAAGTTTCATGGTTTTTGTTAGGTTCTAAGGAATTAGGAACTAATGTATTAGAACTTCATTTTGTAATATTGGCAAACCATGATCAAAACGTTTTAGTCGTGTTTAGACTTGCTCAAAGTATGTGTTTTTATGTAAAGTTGGAATCGAGTTACTGCAGGATTTACTGTGCATATCTGCCTGGCTCAATTGATCGAGAATTAGACTCGACCAAGCAAAAGTCGTGCAGATTGTTTTTTCTACAGAATTTCCAACTCAGCCCAAGTCCGTTTGATGTGTAGGGTTTTATGTTTTTCCCTAGGTATAAAAGGGAAAACCCTAGCCACGTTTTGTGGTTGCTCTTTATGCTGTGTGTGTGAATCTTTTGTGAGATCTAGAGGTGTTTGCCTTCACACATACTTAGGGTTTCCAATCTCAAGATTGATGTCAAGAGTTTGGTGATCAATTCAGTTGCAGATTCAAGAGCTTAAAGATACACAAGCGGGAGTGCTTGTACTTGCTGGGAATCCAAGAAAGAAGTAGTCCGTGGACTCGGAGCTGTCACGTGGTCGTGGTAGTAAGTTTCCTACTCGAGGTAGCAATAGGATGTTAGTGGTCTAAGTCGCTATTGTGTAAACTTCAATTCTTTCATAGTGGATTCAGTTTACCTTGAGGATAGCTAGGTTAAATCCTCCCCAGGTTTTTTACTGGTTTGGTTTTCCTGGGTCATCATATCTTTGTGTTCTTTATTTTTCGCACTTTACATTGATATGATATATTTGTGTTAACCTAGATCTAATAATTTGACTAAGTAATCACTTGGCTAATTAACTAGGTTAATCTGGTTGTGTTTTAAGGGGTCTAAAAACATGCAAGTGGTATCTAAGCAAGTAGCTCTCTTGTTGTAGATCCTTTGATCTAAGAGCTGATCCTTGACCCCGGTTGTCATGGAACACAGACACTCTCTTGTTATTCCACCTCACTTTGATGGGAATAACTATGCTTATTGGAAAGTAAGGATGAAAGCATTCCTGAAATCTATCGATGAGAGAGTCTAGAACTCGGTTGTATATGGATGGGAGAAGCCTACTACTCCTATGAGTGAGTGGCAAACTTCTTAGAAAGAAGCAGCCGCTTTTAATAGCAAAGCTATGAATGCTATTTTTAATGCTGTTTCTATGGAGGAATTTAAGAGAATCTCTAATGTAGAGGTTGCTCATACTGCTTGGAATATCCTCCAAACTGTGCATGAACGCATAAAAGCAATTAAGATCAATCAGCTGCGGTAATTAACAACTAGATTTGAAAGCATTAGGATGTCTAATGATGAATTTTTTGATGAATTCTATGCTAAGCTTAATGACATTGTTAATTTTGCATATAATTTGGGTGAAATCTATTATCAACCTAAAATTGTTAAGAAGATTCTTAGATCTTTGATTGAGGATTTTAGACGCAAAGTGACTGCCATCACTGAATGCAAGGATGTGGACTCCATTTCTGTTGATGAACTTGTAGGATCTCTTCAGTCCTATGAGTTGGACCTACGTAAGACTAGCAAATCCAAATCAATGGTGTCATGCCCCAAACCCAAAAGGGTCCAAAGCGTGAGGGAAGAACCATTAAAAGCAAGTACATAGGAGATTTTTTTTTTCCTCCTCGACACATGATAAGAACAAATAACCATACTAAAATCTTCATATTACAAGTCAGAGCTCTATGACACACTTACAAACAATACAAACTACAATTCATGCGTCTCCAAATATAAATCCAAAGCTCCAAATAAATAAACACAAAATCACAATCCTCTCTAAGATACGTAATCTCAACAGAAAATTCTAGGCCTATCATGCCCAATGCTAACAAACCTCAAGAGCTTAACCTCCAGGAGAATTAGCTATGGCCTTGAGTAATTTAGTAAATTGAGCACCAACAATTTATAGCACAAATCTCCCACTTAGCATAGTACTCCAATCACCACCAATAACTAAGCTCTGTGCCTGACGTATAGCTACTTTATCTGTAAAACTATTGGAGAATGGAATGAGCTAAAGCCCAGTAAGTAGCATAATTAATGGGGGTGGGGGAAATGCAAGTTTCATAATGATGAACAGTTTACAAAGCATGTTTTAATTTGGAAAAATTCTAACTGAATACTGGAAAATCATTTCCATAATAGTATGACAAGAATGATTAAATAATGAAACACAGTTTCTCAAAGTAAATACCTTGAAAATATATACCATAATCTGTGAGCACTAACAATATAATTTCCAAAGCCATAAAATCTAACATACAGTAATTTATCACAAATATACCATACTACTACATAGACCGGTCAGGGGATCCACCCATTCACAACTGGCATGATATTTTCCTCTCTGGTATGCAGACTCTTGGCTCCATGGATAGCAGCCTCACCCATACCCTCAAGGTTTTTCTTTCCCCCCAAGGGCAGTAGAGAGAGCGCGTCAAATAGGACCTCTCTTGCATGTGGTCTCTTGGCCCCATGGGCAGCAGCCTCACCCACACACAATCAAGGAATCCTCTTCCCTCCATGGACAACAGGAAGAACGCGTCATCCAAAGTGAAAGGGCACTGACTTAAACTTGATTCCGTTGTCACAAAGACCACGAAAACCAAATCGGGTGATCACCGGAAAATCACACATGGCATGGTGTTAAAACCACATAGGCTCACAGGTTACATTACTTTGAAACACATAGTTCATATCCAGGTAGTTACAGAAAACCTTAAATAATCTAACTTCTACAAAGTTTGTAAGGTTTTCAACTTCATTCTTGTCAAAAGGATTTTCTATCAATATCGCAAGTACTAAGACAAGATAAGCATCTTAAATTTTCCAATACACCATAAAATCCATGATTTTCTTATCAAGATTAAATAAAAGATGCTCATTTTTTCATATCAACAATTCATGCATTTCCCCAAATGCAATACCAAATATGATGCACTTTTCATATATATTAATATATAATAGGGTCACAACACAACACTTTTATGAAAATATATATCCATATAATTTTACAAAATGTGTTTGACCCCAAAAACAACGCTTATGCAACATGGTTGTTTTCCAAAAATCCCATTAAAAAGCTACTTACCTCGGAAGGCCAACCAATTTTACCTCAACCGGGCACCACAAAATCAACTAATCCAGTCACTAGGTCCATAACCAAGGATATCGGAACCTAGAAACACAATGATCAAACCTATCAATAACAAGGCCTTTCACAAAGTACCATCACACTTATCTCCATAAATCGTAACAATACCCTAAAATCAAACCAAAGGCCCTAAAGTCTAGCTTGCCCGTCCTAAGACAAGTACCCTTCCCAAGCAAGAACCAAACAGGCATCCAAGAAACTCATATTGCTAACACAACCAAAACATTTTAAATTCACTACTGCAAAAATGTGCATCATAAGATAATATAACATACTCATGAAGCTCTTTGAGTACTAAATAATATATTTAAGCCAAGATAAGATCAACCGAGGTTTGGGATTAATTCCATGATTTCTCGGCATTTTAGTCTTGCTTTCAGATTCAGTACATGACAGGGTAGCCATTTGTAAAAAAAATTTTGGTCAATGAAAAGTTATCCGATTAATTTAAAACTTTAAGGGAACATTCCCCTACATGTATACAATGTACCACAGAAAATTCAGCCCAAAACAATTTTTCTATAATTTATTAAAAATCATGCATTGTGGCTGACTCAAACCTGTCATGACAGCTTTAGAAAATAGTTATAGTTGTAAGACTAGCCCAAATTATTTGAGAATTTATTCTCACATTAAAACCACCAGATTTAAAGCATATTAAAAACAAGGAATCAAACCCAAAATCTCATATAAACAACTTATCAAACACTTGGTATGCAAAGGCACATGCTCACACTTAACTTGCATAAATTCGTAGTTATCACTCCACTCACACCCACAAATGCCAAAGTCATTTAAAATGTAAAGAACATGATAGGCCACAAACTGAATGACCCATTGTGATTAAACCAATTATTTAATTAGCCAAGTTATTAATTAATCAATTTAACATGCAATTGCGTGGAAGCACAAACAAATCACCAAACAACTAAATATGCAGCGGAAATTAAATGACACGGTGATTTGTTTACGAATGGGGGTTCAGGTCACCATTCCCGAAACTCCACTATTATCAAATCAAGCGGTTACAAGTAAAGGAATCCCAAGTACCTTACCAACCTATAGTTGAACCCTTACCCTAATACCCAATTGGACTTGATCTATAGTGACAGTTCCTCCTTTTGATGCACGGCTCCCAAGTACGTGACTAACCAATGCGCGGATCCCAGTACGCGACTTCAAACACCAACTAAGAAGGAGAGGTTGGCTGCAAAGTTCTTCAGTTCATCACACACGATGAAGATCAGGAAGATGCTTGGTCACAAAACCCAAAGGTGCAAGCAACTTCTTCAGAGAAGATGAACTAGGTCAAGAACTTTGTCTTTGATCACAAATTGCTTGAACAGAGTTTTCTCAATGCTTGTGCAACTTGTGTCTTCTTTGACGGCTCTTAAAATGTCCTTTTATATGTCTAGGGTTAGGAGAAAAGAATGCCCAAAGACATATTCAAGAAATCCAAGAAATCAAATCAGAATTCTGATTTTCGTAATTCTCGACAGATAGCAGGCTATCGAACAGGTGTCGAGATTTAATGAAATTACACTTCAGCTTGTTTTTCTTGGACAGACTTGATGATTTCAACACTTGATCTTGAAACCTTGTTTCTTGAAGTATTAAAAACACCTAGAACTACCCAATTACAAGTAGAGTGCGTTTTGTCAAAAGGATTAGCCAATTTACATAAATAAGTGACATATGTTCTTGACAAGTGAAAACACATATGTCCTAACAATCTCCCCATTTGGCAATCCGTGACAAAACCACTGCAAACAAATGAACATATGAGAGAAGTCATAAATCACTCAACTCATACTCACTTGTTGAATACAATAAAATTTATCCGATCACAAACCCTTGAAAAACTTTGCAAGAAAAGAGTTTATGGCAAGTAAACTTTGACAACCTGTATTTCTGAAACACTTTAAACAAAACTCATCAAGGCATCTTGTGTGAAACAGAAATAATAGATTGCATACAAATATAAGAAATATGTGTATAAAGATAGAAAAGAAACAACACATGTAGAGATAGGTGAAAGAAAACATACATCCACATATAATGAATATAAGTACAATGTATGTAAAACTGGTCACAAGACCTAATGTACAAGAACAATGTATCTAAAAGATAAGAAAAGAAAACATACATCATAACCTCACTACATCCCTCAAATATCAACATCAAGTATCAACACTCCCCCTATCAAAAATGTCATATACTAACTCTCCCCCTAAAATGACTACTCTCATAACCCAAAACTACTCCCCCTTTTTGTCACGAGTGACAAAGGGTAGAGTGTCATGTAGACATCTCATCAGTAGAGCTAGCATCTCCATCATCATCCGAAGCGTCATCGTCATCACCATCATCATCATCATCCTCAAAGTCAGAAGCCGCTGGAGAAGGTGGTGAAGGAGTAGTCTCAGAAGCAAAACCACCCATGGTCGCCTGCCGTCATGCAATACGACCAACACGAACATTCACCTGATACAACTCAGTGGAGAGTGTATCGAGGCGAGCATCCATGCGCTGCAGCTGCGTCATGATGTCTCCAAGAGATACATCGCCCATAGAGGAAGAAGGAGCAGATGTAGATGGAGCAGATCTAGATGGAGTTGAACGGGAGGGAGAAGTGGAATCCGGCTGCCTCGACCTAAACTGAGCCTCACTACGTTTTACGGTAGCGGCATCTATGGCACAAATATGTGTGAAGTGGTCGAACACTGGAAAAGGGATAGAAAAATGGCGTATAATCCTCGTGATAGCGGAAGGAAAGATAAGCTTATCACGGGATGCCGAATCTAAATGAACATCTATGATAGAAAGAATGGAATGAGAAGGAAAATCTATAGTCAGATGCTCAAGAAGAGATAGCAAAAATCGAGCACGAGGCTCTGTGATGGAGTTGTAGTGAGAAAGTGGATGGAGTACAAAAGTCATCACCATGTTTAAGAATCTAGGACCTTTAGCAAAAGGCCTACATGATTTATACTGATGTTCACCCCAATCAGCAGATTGCTCACAGAAGGCAGAAATGAGCTCAGCTTTGGACACAGTCCTCAGACGCTCACAAGAAGGATAGTCAGGAAACTCTATCCTAGAAACCCTAAGCATATCCGCGACCAGCTGCGGTGTGACCGGGATGCGTGTACCTCAAACGCGAGTGAAAAAGAGAGGTACTGAACGATCAATCCCGTGCATGTTGGAGTAAAACTCCTGAATGAGCACGAGAGGACAAGTGACCGGGACGTCACACAGTGACTCCCATCCCCTACTGTGAATGACAGAGGGAAGGTCAGTGTTGGCGAAGTCCGCCAAAATGACTTGACGTTCCGAATGAACACCTCGTCTAGAAAAGTTCTCCGAGAATGCCTTGTGGGCATCACCATCACGGAACCGAAGAGTGAGAGGAGCAGAATCAGAAGATGAAGAAGCTCTAGAACGCAGAGGGTTCCGAGCAGGAATGGATTTACGCTTAGGTGCCATAGACACTACTAACGTAAACATAATGAGAGAGGGAGAAAGAAAGAGACAATCAGAAAAGTCCCAAAACAGTTCACATATATCAAATATATTGAACAATGAGTACGTATGCATAGAGATGCATGATCATGTGACATGCAACAAAAAGTTCATCATGGGCTCAGCCCAATCCAATCCTACCAGCATATAAACATAGTACTCACATCTAAATGCATGAAAATACCATTCTAATGCACATGAAATGCAATGTATGACATTTTGAACACATTTAAATGAAAACCCAAACCAAAATTTTTAAGAAAAACTCATCAATTTTGAAAAACCCCAAAAATTTTCAAAAACCCTAAAACCTAAGATTCAAAACATGAAATGCATGAACAATAAGGGAAAAAGAGATCATACCAAGTGATTTGAAGCAAGGAAGGGCCGAAAATCACGTGGATTGAAGGTTTTGAGTGAGAAAAAGTGGTTAGGGAGATGAACAGCCACGGACAGATCGAGAGAGATCGAGAGAAGTGAGAATCGGATCGCGACAGGAGCTTATATAGGAGCTTCAGTAAATCTCGATAGCTGAGGTGTCGAGAGGTGTCGAGAAAGGTGTCAAGAAAAAGCATGTCGACAGCTACAAGTGTCGAGAGGTGTCGAAGAATGAACACCAGAACCAAGAACAGAAGCTCGATCGATCGACAAGGTATCAAGAAGGTCTCGAGAAGACAGGAGATTTCTCGATCGATCCATCAGGTGTCGAAGAGGTGTCAAGATTGCGATAAGAAAACGGCTTGAGAAGCTTGACAGATACCAAGGTATCGAGGAGGTGTCGAGACACCAGATAAAAGCAGTTTAGAGAGAAGTGAAAAACACAGATGAATGCAATCCAACATAAACCTCAACCAATGATCCAATCAACATATCAAGCTCTCAAAATCAACTCTCATCAAACATTTTAAGCACATGGATCCTCAGAAACACACACACACACACAACAAGTCTAACCAATTTTATATTTCAAAAACAAGTCAAGACAGTTTAGTGAGCATACATTAGCATATGTAAACACTTGTGATGGCCAAATCACATTGTACCTGCACATGTATCAAGAGTAGCAAAGAATATTGCGTGTTGTGTGTGAAAAACATCACAAGATTGCATATATGTATACATGATATGACGATCTGAGATATGAGAAAATAACTTTAACTCACACACAATCATAACTATTTGATGGGGACTATCACCTTCGAGGTACATCCTATAACTCCCACATCTCCTAGAAAACACGCTTGCAATCATATTTAAAGCATTTTTAATCTTTTTGCTTTTTATTTTTCTTTGCATATTTTCTTTTAAGCATATCATGCATGGGCATATAAGAGAGAAAAGAAATACCCAAGATGTTAAGCATTTGACATCGCATTTTTGCTATGCCAAAGCATACGAATGTCTTTGACACTGCACTTTTGCTATGCCAAAGCATACAAGTGTCTATGACACTGCACTTTTGCTATGCCGAAGCATACAGGTGTCATATTATGATTGGCGGATAACAGTGGTGAGATGGTTATTTATGCCTTTCTCTTAGGATTTTCTAGTCCTACCTGTCAAAAAGAGTGATATGAGTGTTAAGTTTTAAGAGATAACTTAATCTTACTCATCACAAACAAGAGCCACAAAGCTCACTTGCTTAGTTGTGCATAGAGATGCTCATCTAAGCTACAAAAGATACAAAATTTAGAAAATTTTGTTTCAATGGCCATCCAAGGTACACAAATACCAAAGTACACAAAACACACACTGTTTTTGTATTTTTCAATTTTTCAATTTTTTTTAATTTTTATATCAAAAATAAAATAAACAAACAAAAACATGTAATCAAAGCAAAGCGTAAAACTAGATGCAAATGCATGAGGAGGGAGAACAAGAGAAGGAGATCAATCCATGGAGATGACACCAATGTTTTGACGAAGGAATTCAAAACATTTGCTGTCAAGAGGTTTGGTGAACAATTCAGCCTTTTGATCATCAGTGTGGATAAACTCAAGAGTGAGAATACCATCTTCGACAAGCTCCCTAATGAAGTGATGTCGAATCTCTATGTATTTGGTTCGAGAATGTTGAACCGGGTTCTTAGAGATATTGATGGCATTGGTATTGTCACAGTAAATAGTGAGATGCTCTTGACAAATACCATAATCATGAAGGAGTTTTTGCATCCAGAGGAGTTAGGTGCAGCAACTACCGACAGCGATGTACTCAGCTTCTGCAGTAGATAAGGAGATGAAGTTCTGCTTTTTGCTCATCCAAAGGACAAGATTGTTACTCACATAAAAACAACCCCCTGAAGTACTCTTTCTATCATCTGCATTACCAGCCCAATCAGCATCAGAGTACCCAGCTAAGACACCATTAGTGTCTTTGCTATACCACACACCAAACTCGGCAGTGGTTTTGACATACTTTATAATTCTTTTTAAAGCAGTCATATGAGATTCTTTGGGTTTAGCCTGATATCTAGCACACACACCAACACTGTAACTAATGTCAGGTCTACTAGCAGTAAGGTAAAGAAGACTACCTATCATGCTTCTATAGAAAGAAGGATCAACACTCTTTCCTAACAAGTCAACAGTGAGTTTAACATTTGGACTCATAGGGGTTCTAACAGAACTAGCAGATTCCAAACCAAACTTTTTCACAAGATTTTTAGCATATTTAGATTGAGAAAGGAATATACCTGAATCTTGTTGGCGAATCTGCAATCCTAGGAAGTGAGTCAGCTCTCCAATCATGCTCATCTTGAACTCAGCTTGCATGAGTTTTGAGAAGCCATGAGCAAGTTCATCCTTAGTCGACCCAAAGATGATATCATCTACATAGACTTGAGCAACTATCAACTCACCATCTTCCTTTTTGATGAAGAGAGTTTGATCAGCCTTTCCTCTTGTGAACCCATGTGACACCAGATATTGTGTAAGTCTATCATACCAGGCTCTAGGAGCTTGCTTCAACCCATAAAGTGCCTTTTTAAGGTACAGGACATGATCCGGAAAGTGTGGATCAATGAATCCTTTTGGTTGAGCCACATATACATCCTCTTTGAGTAACCCATTCAAGAAAGCAGTCTTTACATCCATCTGATAAAGTTTAAACTTCATTTGACATGCTAGGGCAAGGAGAATTCTGATTGACTCCATTCGAGCAACTGGGGCAAATGTTTCATCATAGTCTACTCCTTCCATTTGCGAGTATCCTTGAGCTACAAGTCGAGCCTTGTTGCGAATCACATTGCCTTCTTAATCAGTCTTGTTGCAGAATATCCACTTTGTACTGATGATGTGCTCACCTTCCGGTCTAGGTACTAGAGTCCAAACATCATTCCTCTGAAACTGAAGTAGTTCGTCATGCATTGCTTCGACCCAACTTTCATCTTGTAGTGCTTCCTCAACTTTCTTGGGTTCAACCTGTGACAAGTAGCTGGAATAAGACACAAAGTTAGCAACACATTTATCAACTGTGCGTTTCCTTAATGTGAGTTCATTCATGTTTCCCACTATAACTTCAAGAGGATGATTTAATTTGATTCTAGAGGAAGGTCCCTTCTTCTCATGAGATTTTGAATCTGGTGAAGTGGGTATGTCTGCAGAATCTTCCACAATACTCGGAGTATCGGGAGTACTTGGAGAAGCAGGTTCTTGTTCAATAATGTCTTGAACTTCCCTAGGCTCAGAAGGAATAATTTCTTTGGAGAGTTCCTCAATGCCTTTCTCAGGACTGAAATCTGAAGACTCATCAATGATGACATTTACTATCTCCATTACCTTCATAGTTCTTTTGTTGTACACCCGATAAGCCTTGCTTGTAGAAAAGTAGCCCAGAAATATGCCTTCATCGCTTCGAGAGTCAAACTTTCCCACATTCTCTCTATCCTTGAGAATGAAACAAGTACTTCCAAAGATTCTGAAGTACTTCACATTTGGCTTCCTTCCTTTCCATAACTCATAGGGAGTCTTTTTGGTACCGGGTCTGAAGTATACCCTATTAACCGTATGACATGCAGTGTTTACGGCTTCTCCCCATAAGTTTCTAGCCACATCTTTACTATGCAACATGGCTCTGGCCATCTCTTGAATAACTCTATTCTTTCTTTCTACCACACCATTTTGCTGAGGCGTAATAGGAGCAGAGAATTCCTGAGATATACCTGATTTTATGCAGAAGGACTCCATGTATGAGTTCTCGAATTCTTTACCATGGTCACTTAGAATTCGATCAATCTTTAGGCTCTTGTCATTCTGCAGTCTTGTACACAAAGCCTCAATGTGCTCAGGAGCATCAGACTTGGATCGTAGTAGAATGACCCAAGTGTATCTGGTGAAGTCATCTACCACAACCATGATATATCTCTTACCACCAAGAGACTCAGTACTGGTTGGACCCATAAGATCTAAATGTAAAAGCTCCAATGGCCTTGATGTAGCTGATGTCTGAGTACTTGGATGCTTGGCTTTTGTCTGTTTCCCAAGCTGACATGGTCCACACACCACATTGCTCATTCTACTAAGCTTTGGTATCCCCAAGACTGATTCATGCTTAGATACAATAGATAGATGCTTGTAACTAGCATGTCCCATTCGTTGATGCCATAGATCTTCATTAGGCAAACGAATGCTATTATAGACAATATCAGCATCAGGAACCAATCCATAGCAGTTGTCCAAAGTGCGAACCCCACTAATGAGCTTCTTTCCAGACTCATCCATGACAAGACACTTTCCTTTTGAGAAGAGTACCATGAAGTCTTGATCACATATCTGACTTATGCTCAACATGTTCACTCTTAGACCTTCTGCATAAAGAACATTTGCAATGTCCGACAGTCCTGGTAGAGATATGATTCCTTTCCCTTTAATTTGTGACTTACTTCCATCACCAAAAGTAACATTGCCACCTTTCTTGGACTCGAAAACCTTGAAGAGAGATCGGTCTCCAGTCATGTGTCTTGAGCAACCACTGTCAAGGTACCACAGACATGTGTCCATAACTTTGTATGCAGACTTCATCATGAAACACACTTCATGTTTAGATGACAAATAAGAGGGAATGGTTCTTTCACTCAACTGCCTTTTATGAGCTAAGCCTTTAACTTTCACTCTTCTCAAACGAACTCCTTTGCACTTTTTCATTCTGAGACAGTCTAGTTTCTTCTTAGTCAAACTGAGATCTTTTCCAATAATCAACATAAAAGAATTCAAATAACTTTTAGACTTGTATTTTCTGAGACACTCAAACAAATAGTGATTAGAAATTCAAGATGTATTTGAAAACAGAGATCTCTTGAAGCCGGTTACAGCCATGACAACAGTGGTCAATGGATCAAACACAACAAAGATTAAACCCTAATCAGAGTGTGCCTACTCTGATACCACTTGATAGGCCACAAACAGAATGACCCCTTGTGATTAAACCAATTAATTAATTAGCCAAGTTATTAATTAATCAATTTAACATGCAATTGTGTGGAAGCACAAACAAATCACCAATAACTAAATATGCAGTGGAAATTAAATGACACAGTGATTTGTTTACGAATGGGAAAAACCCTTACGGCAAAAACCCCACCGGGTGATTTTCAGGTCACCACTCCCGAAACTCCACTATTATCAAATCAAGCGGTTACAAGTAAAGGAATCCCAAGTACCTTACCAACCTACGGTTGAATCCTCACCCCAATACCCAATTGGACTTGATCTGTAGTGACAGTTCCCCCTTTTGATGCACGGCTCCCAAGTACGTGACTAATCAATGCGCGGATCCCAGTACGCGACTTCAAACACCAACCAAGAAGGAGAGGTTGGTTGCAAAGTTCTTCAGTTCATCATACACGATTAAGATCAGGAAGATGCTTGGTCACAAAACCCAATGGTGCAAATACACAGCAACTTCTTCAGAGAAGATGAACTAGGTCAAGAACTTCGTCTTTGATCACAAATTGCTTGAACAGAGTTTTGCTCAATGCTTGTGCAACTTGTGTCTTCTTTGACGGCTCTTAAAACAGTCCTTTTATATGTCTAGGGCTAGGAGAAAAGAAGGCCAAAGACATTGTAAAGTTGTTATTTACAACTATGTATTTTGTTGGCTTTTATTCTGTGCCAAATTTGATTGTAATTATTGTCAATCGTTTATACCCTGTATTTATTGTGGGATTTGTTGTAAGGGTTGTGTGATAGAGAGAGAGTGTGAAGACTCATGCATTTGGAGGCTAAAGGATTCTCGCGGGTATGTCGCGACTTAGCTTCTCGCGAAGTGACACATGTGCCCTACACATGTTGGAATGCGAAGAGTCAGGACAGATATAGACAGCTGTGTTTCGCGAGTAGCTCGCTGGTAAGGCCTTCCCGCGAAACGCTCTGTTTTGCTGATCTATCATTTTTGATACACTCTATCCTTGCCCACTCTATATATACCCTCATTACCCACATATGTAGGTGAGGCCATTCAGAGAGAAAAACCCTAGATAGGTTTTCTACAACCCACACACCCATCTTTTGAGAGAGAGCTACTCCTCCTTAGTGAGAAATCATTGTAGCCTCTTCTCCATCCCTCTCCCATTATCATACCTTGAGAGGAGATTTGTACCCTGTAAAGTTGTGATTTACAACTATGTTTTATATTGGCTTTATTCCATGACAAAATATGTTGTAATTACTTTAATTCATTTCCTTGTATTTTGTGGGATTTAATTGTATTGGGTTTAGTATCAAGTTGGTGAAGACTCAAGCTTTATTGAAGATCAGTGGATCTCGCGGGTGTGTCGCTGGAAGCTAACCCGCGAAAGAGCCATGTGAGAAGCACATGACTGGAAGCTGAAGAGTCGTGCCAGGCTGTCGTTTTCGCGAGTGTCTCGCGGGTAAGGCCTTCCCGCGAGATAGTCACGAAACATTCTGCCTGAAGGTTTTTTAAGAGTGACTTTCTTACCTTTCACCCATACTATATATACCCTCATTACCCACAAATGTATGTGAGGCCATTCAGAGAGAAAAACCCTAGATAGGTTTTCTACAACACACACACCCATCTTTTGAGAGAGAGCTACTCCTCCTTAGTGAGAAATCATTGTAGCCTCTTCTCCATCCCTCTCCCATTATCATACCTTGAGAGGAGATTTGTACCCAAACACAACCCACACCCATTCAGAGTGTAGAGAGTGTTTTGGAGTTGCTGGGAAGCATTGGAAGAAGCCAAGGATGGCAGATGCAACATGGAGCTTGTTGCGGGATCCGGAGAACTAAGACAAGACACGGTTCCGAGAAGCCTTGTTGGAGTAGGAGCTTGGAGGGCTTAGGTACATTGGGTAGATTAGGCTTGGAGGGTCTCTTGCTAACCCATGTATCCCAACTGATTGTCTAGTGGATCGATTTCCGCTTGGAGGGCGGCGGAGAGGTTTTTCGCCGAGTTCTTCGGTTTCCTCTTCGAGAACACGTCTCGGTGTTTTCTGTGTTTGCATCCTTCTTCCTTACTCTTGTTTATTTCATTTTTACTGCTGTGTTGCTTAGTTTATGGATTAGATTAGCTTATTTGGTTATCCGCTCGCTTTTACACTATTCCGCACTTAGTCTTAAGTTAGTGTAAAATCTATCGAGCCGTAAGTTTAATTGGGGGGGTCTAAATTGCTCTTGTGTTTTCAACACATTTTCGAGCTTTCAATTGGTATCAGAGCGGGTACACTTGTTTTTTTTTCAATACCTAAGTGTGATCCTTGACCCTTTGTGTTCATTTGCCATGGATTGTGCTTTATATGCCTCTTTATATGATTTGGTTGGTGATAAATGTAACATGCCACGTGTTTGTGAAAATGCCTATATAAGTGATAATCCTCATGATTGTGATGCTATGTTACATGAATCTTTGGGTGTTGTTGATATTCCTAACACCAAACTTTTAAAGAAAAATGCTAAGAAGTTTCAAAAGAGTTTAAGCAAGTTATTTTGTGAAAATGATGATTTGATTGCTAAGCTCAATGAATCCATCAAATTGATTGAAAAATATAAGAAACTTGCTGAAAATTCTCTTGAAAAGCTGAAAGAGTTTGAGTGTTTGAATATGGACTTGGATGCTAAACTTGTTTTGTCTAACAAACTTGTTGATGATCTTAAATCTGAAAATGAATCTCTTAAGATGCATGCCAAGTGTTTGATTGCTGAATCTATTGTTAAAAAGGATGAAAATATATGTTGTAATCATGTTGTGGTACCCGATTTTGTGCCTAATGTATGTTCTGCCTCAAATGACAAATCGGTGTACATTCTTCCACATAAAAGAAATCAAAAAGTGGAGAGAAAGGCTATTAAGTCAAAGCCTCTGTTTAGGTCCAATCCTAGGGAATTGAGTGGATCTAAGTTTGTTCCAACTTGCCACCATTGCGGTGTGATTGGTCATATAAGGCCTCAATGTTCTAAGTTGAAGAGAGAACAAAACCAAGTTGCTAGATCCATTCCCAAAAAGCCTAATGGACCTAAACACATTGTTTGTCACCATTGTGGTGCTTTTGGTCATCTAAGACCTCATTGCTCTAAGTTTCATGCTCTTAAAAGAATTAAAAGAAAAGAGAAACTTGAGCCTCTTGGAAGTTGTGCTTTGCATGATAAACCGGATTTGAGTGAAAATAGCATGTTGTTAAAGAAAGTGTTTAATGCTCTTAACTCCTTGACTATGTGCATCTCCGGTTCTCATTCTTCCAACCCTCGTCTCACTTCTCTTGAGACACTCATTCCAAGCAATCATTCCGTTTGGATGAGGAAGGGTTCCTATGGTTGAGCTTTTGCTCTTTTGGTCCTTGATCTAATTCTTTCGATCTTTGTAGGACCCTTCATGCATTGAATGTCATATCTTCATGCATTTGTGCATTTTGCATTTATTTGTATGCATTGCTTTTGTTTTGATCTTACTTTTATGTCTTTGTTTTGTGTGTGTAAAAAATCCAAAACCACATAAAAAGTGAAAAATTCAAAAAGTTTGATCGTATATGTTTGAGCACATTTCACATGTGAGTTTGGCCTAGTACCTTCGTACTAATGGTGTAGTGCATTTACGAGCTTAGCTTGTTCTGTATGCACATTTATCTTTGTGGAAGAAATCTTGAAAACTATGTGTGATTGTTGTAAATAGATCTTCAAGCTTGTCATGAATGATTGGTCAATAGTCTTGATGGTCTTGATACTTGCATAGACTTGTGTCTATATCTCTTCCCACTTTATTTTTATGTTTTTGCAAAAATAGCTCACCAAATGTAAATCTCCAAATGAAAAGAGATATTGAGCTGCAAAAGTCTGTCGCACATACTAGTATTTGACTAGGAAAAAAGGAAAACGACTATTTTAATGTAAATTGTACGGTGCTCAAAAAGCCAAAGGCTAAGTCTAAATGTTGAAATATCAAAAATTTCAAGCACCAATCTCAAAAATGAGATGTTTTATCCAAAAAGGGTTCAAATGTTATGATTTATGCAGAAGCCAAATGAAAAGCTTCTAAGTTTTGTAATCATTCTCTTGTGGGAGGTCATATATGCTCATTTCTGTAATTGAGATAGTCCACTTGTCTTAGTGCTAGTTGTGTATGACTTGATTGAATTGATCATTGAAGCTTCACTCTAGTCTATGGATTATTCCACACTTGATCCTCACACACAACACACAAGACTTTTGTTCAATGAATGTCTATTTCATTTGTGTGATTGTACATGTTCAAATGTGATATATGTGTGCTCAACCATATGTGGATCAAACCAAAAATATTTTTGTTCTTTTTGTTTGCTTTTGGAAGTGATTTGTATCACCCATGTTTTTCAAAGTTTTCAAATTGTTTTTGTGTGAAAAACATGTTTTCTGGGTATTTTCGTGACTTATTTCATGTTTAAGTTCAGTCACGAGTGAAAGGGTCCAATTCTCAAGTTTTTCAGCTTTGGACAGAGAGTTTCGCGACTGTTTCGCGACTGTTTCGCGAGTAAGGCTTACCTGCGAGATACCAGCGAAATTTTCGCGGGATTCTAAGTAGCGAGATACCAGCGAAAATTTCCAGATCAGCTTTTTAAAGGGCATTTCGTGGGTCATTTGTTTTAAACGCCTCCCATCTTCTCCCAAACCCCTGTTTTAATGTTTCTACATCAAAACCCAACTAATTTCAAGTGTTTTACATTCCATAAACATCTCTAAGGTAATCTTTAACTCTTTTCATTGATTTTGATCCTTAGATTACGTTTTTGGGGGTTTTATGTTCATAGTTGAGATTTTCTCAAATGGGAGTTGGAAAACTTATTTTCTGTCAATCTTTTTGATTGGGCTTTGTTTTAAATGATGATTTGGTTTGGATGTTGGCCCCTTGTGGCAAAAATAACATGTATTTAGGCAAGATTTTCATATGTTCTTGCATTGTTTATCATACATGTGTAGTGTGTGCACTCTAAGTGTTTGATAAAATGCCCAAATGACATTTTCTCGTTGTTTTGGACTCCAATGAGTACCAAACTTTGGGGATCACCATAATTATTCATGTTTATCATGTTTTGATCATTGGTGGTGTGTTTTATACACTTTGCCCCCATGAGTGCTTATTCATGCATTGGTCATGCATCTTATATGCACACTAGATGCACAGTAGCTGCACCTTGCTGCACACACTCTAACACTTGACATGTTTTTGTATTCACTCATGCTAGTTAAGTCTTTTTAGACCTTTTAGCACATATAACATACTCTTGTGTCCATGTTTACATCATGTTCCATCATCCTTAACATGTCATGTTCTTTATGCTTTGTAGCATAGTTTTAAAATGTTTTTGTCTAATGTTTGAGTTTCATTTTCTCATTCATCTTGCACCCCTCATGCATCATCTTCATATTCTTTTCTTTCCCTCCTTCGTCTTGCTTCATTTTTCTATTCGTGACAAAAAGGGGGAGACTATTCAGAAGAAAATACCGGTGTGTTTCGTCATTTCTATATGACTCATGTGCACACTCTTAGGGGGAGAAATTCTACCTTGTGCACATTCGTAGGGGGAGAAAGCCATAGGGGAGATGCATATACCAAGGGGGAGAAGACATTTTTTGAGAAAACCTTGATCTACTTTATGCTTGTTTTCTCGTTACTTTATGGTGCTTTGATATGCTTTATTGCTCTCATTGCATCGTGCTTATGTGTTGGACATGCTTTTACCCTTATGCTATTGTGCTTTATTGGTTGCATGTTCGGATGATCATTTGCTTTGCTATATGATCATTGTAGTCATTTCCATATGACTGTCATGTGTTTGATCAAGTTGCTCATATGTTTCACAACATGTTTACTTGATCGCATTTTACTTGTTACATTATACTTGTCTTTTTATCACCTGATTTACCATGAGGGTCTAATGTGTTTTGTGCAAGTGTTTCTGGTTACAGGTATATATGTTCCAAGTTCATCACAACTCCTATGATTCATGATAGGGGGAGTGATATGATAGGGAAGTACTTTATATTAATGTACCCATGTTGCTTTTGTAAGCTTTAAGGGTTTGTTTCATTGCATGTTTGTAGGCTTTTATGGTTTGTGCCATGCATATGCAGTACCTTGTTTATGCCGCCTTTTTGCTTGTGATATTGAAGTTTAAATGTCATACATTTTACTTCAGTACATCACTCTTGTGCCCGTGTAGGATTGTTCCTAGATGCATATACGTTCTATGCATTGGTTGAGTGATGAACACTCTTGTGCCCTAGTAGGATTGTTCCTAGATGCAAATACTTCGAGTATTTTGCATTGGTTGAGTGTTGGATTTGCAAATGGTACTCTTCAAATGAGCTTATCATCTTGCATATCCGGATGTTCATTCCTTGTGTGAATGAGCATAGTAATTGCTTGTGTATAGTAATTGCTTGTTTGATCTTGCCATGATCTAGTGTTTCTATTTCATTTTGCTTGATCATGCTATTATTGCTCCATATGTTTTTCAAGTTTTCTGCATACAATGATATTATTTTGTTGTTGTGTTTCAGGAGTTACTTGTTCATATGTTTCAAGAGCTTATCAGAATCTAGAATTAGGTGTGAGTGAGTTTTGCCTTTGTTCCCAAACTCACGTTTAAGTCTAGAGTCTGTTTTAGGGTTTTGTCACGGAATAGCCAAAGGGGGAGATTGTAAAGTTGTTATTTACAACTATGTATTTTGTTGGCTTTTATTCCATGCCAAATTTGATTGCAATTATTGTCAATCGTTTATACCCTGTATTTATTGTGGGATTTGTTGTAAGGGTTGTGTGATAGAGAGAGAGTGTGAAGACTCATGCATTTGGAGGCTGAAGGATTCTCGCGGGTATGTCGCGACTTAGCTTCCCGCGAAGTGACACATGTGCCCTACACATGTTGGAATGCGAAGAGTCAGGACAGATGTAGACAGTTGTGTTTCGCGAGTAGCTCGCTGGTAAGGCCTTCTCGCGAGATACCTGTGAAACGCTCTGTTTTACTGATCTGTCATTTTTGATACACTCTATCCTTGCCCACTCTATATATACCCTCATTACCCACATATGTAGGTGAGGCTATTCAGAGAGAAAAACCCTAGATAGGTTTTCTACAACACACACACCCATCTTTTGAGAGAGAGCTACTCCTCCTTAGTGAGAAATCATTGTAGCCTCTTCTCCATCCCTCTCCCATTATCATACCTTGAGAGGAGATTTGTACCCAAACACAACCCACACCCATTCAGAGTGTAGAGAGTGTTTTGGAGTTGCTGGGAAGCATTGGAAGAAGCCAAGGATGGCAGATGCAACATGGAGCTTGTTGCGGGATCTGGAGAACTAGGACAAGACACGGTTCCGAGAAGCCTTATTGGAGTAGGAGCTTGGAGGGCTTAGGTACATCGGGTAGATTAGGCTTGGAGGGTCTCTTGCTAACCCATGTATCCCAACTGATTGTCTAGTGGATCAATTTCCGATTGGAGGGCGGCGGAGAGGTTTTTCGCCGAGTTCTTCGGTTTCCTCTTTGAGAACGCATCTCGGTGTTTTCTGTGTTTGCATCCTTCTTCCCTACTCTTGTTTATTCCATTATACTGCTGTGTTGCTTAGTTTATGGATTAGAGTAGCTTATTTGTTTATCCGCTCGCTTTTACACTATTCCGCACTTAGTCTTAAGTTAGTGTAAAATCTATCGAGTCGTAAGTTTAATTGAGGGGTCTAAATTGCTCTTGTGTTTTCAACACATTTTCGAGCTTTCAGACATATTCACAAAATCCAAGAAATCAGATCAGAATTCTGATTTTCGTAATTCTCGACAGATAGCAGGTGTCGAGGAGCTATCGAGCAGGTGTTGAGAATTAATGAATTTGCACTTCAGCTTGTTTTTCTTAGACAGACTTGATGACTTCAACACTTGATCTTGAAATCTTGTTTCTTGAAGTATTAAAAACACCTAGAACTACCCAATTACAAGTAGAGTGCGTTTTGTCAAAAGGATTAGCCAATTTACATAAATAAGTGACATATGTTCTTAACAAGTGAAAACACATATGTCCTAACAGAACACACTTCCAAGAATCAACCCAAACTTCCACAAAATCCACCCACACGATTTGCTCAAGGAAACCCAAGTTTTTTAACCATGAAGAAACCCCAAATGATCATCATTTGTAAAAACCCTTAACCATTTAACAAATAAATCCACCAAATCAAAAACCCACGTACTCAATCACATGTATACCACTCATGTAGCTTAGATTAGAAAGAAATCTTAGAAAAACTTGAAAAGCTACCAAACAATTAAGAGTTTTACTTTAAAAGCTTTGAGAGAATGGAGCATATGGGATTTCTAATGGGGTTCTTCGGTGAAATCCGCCAAAAGTGGTGGTGGATGGCTGGTTTACCGGTGAGGGAGTGAGAGAAGTAGAGGAGCTAGAGTGTGTTTGTTGTGTTTCGGTGGGTGGGTGAGATAGAAGGATAGAGAGATGGAGAGAAGAGGCAGCCGGTCAAGAGGGAGAGAGGCATATCAACGTGAAAATGAGGAAGAAAAGGGGGGCTAACTTAAGTTGAAAAGCTTATTTACTGATTTGCCCCAAAAATATCTTATGAGTAAATTACCAATCTGCCCATCAAGCTTCTTCCAAATTACAATTAATAACCGGGGTGTTACATTCTTCCTCCCTTAAAAGAATTTTGTCCCCGAAATTTTACCCACAACTAGATACCTTAAAACACACCGAACAATTATTGACATCAACATTTTCTGCATAAACCTTTAAACTCAAAGGATCACAGAGCACGCAACCAGTTATAACACAAAGAATTCACTCGCTACATTTCAAAGGTGGATTCAACGTAAAAGTTACTTAACTTCGATATCAAAGTAGGTTGAGTATAAGAACATATATATCAATATGTAAGCTCAAACTAGAACTAGCTAACTAGCCGTTCATAAAAGCTTAAAGAAAATTAATTTTTTAACCCAATATGGAAGCAAGGCCACAATCTACAAGTTCAAGTGAAAAGCAAATTAGAAGTCTTTTTAAATTATAGTTCATTTATAAAACCAAGAGTATAAATGGGGTTCAACTTAATAACCCTTGAAAAGATAAATTTTGATTCCAACTAGTTTCAACACGTAAGGCCAAGAAGATCTGGTTGAGTTTAAACCAAAAATGGTCACGTGAACTTTTATAATTTACAAGGTCTCAATTTTGAAACTAGATTTAACATTGCATTTTCTAAATACAAGTCACGTACATTTCACTAAACTTAAAAGACCTTTTTCAAGGTGGTAATGAAGTTCCAAAAGCTAAAACCGAAGCCCTTAAATTTATAAGTATAACACCAGTCATGAAGACAAAAGTACGTCCACAATGGATAAAAGGTTTGCAAGAGAGACTTTAAAATGGATTTCAAAATCTATAAAAAGTATATAAGTATTCTCCAATGACAAACCAAGGCTTAAGTTTCAAACCAAAATATGGAGTTCAAATCGTAAATATCAACTTCATAAAGGGGTTTAAGGGTAACCATTCTTGAAACCAGGAGTAGGAGTATTCCACTTAATCTTTGAAAATATCATTTTGTCTTCGACTAGTTTCAAACACAAGTGTTGAATAATAGCCATAAGGCCAAAAAGCTAGTTAATGATCTTCAAACCAGACTAGTCACATGAAATCTTCCATTTCACAAGGTCCAAAATTTGAAACTCGGATTAAAATTGTATTTTATAAATATAAGTCACATACGCTCCACTAAACTTATAGTCTTTTCAAAGTAGTAAGAAAATACTATTAGTTAAAACCGAAGAAGTCTTGGATTTGTAAATTTAACATCTGTCACAAAGACAAAATTATGTCCATTTTGAACAAACTGTTTGCAAGGAATACTTTAAAATGACTTTCAGAATCCATAAAAATATGCAATTTCACATTCAAAAGTATTCCCTTCACCCGAGGTTTGCAAAACATCTAATAAAGTTTTTTTTCTATCTTACAACAATAACAAAATTTTGTAAGAAAAAAAAATATCTTATACACAAGTTATGCGCAAACAGGTTTCTGAATCTAAGTTGGAAATTCCACTTTATAATATTATATGGCAATCACACCCAAAGACTATGAATATATGTTCAAACTAACCAACCATCAGAATGAGCATGGAACCTTAAGACCAACCAAACAATGATATGCCAATATAATAAATAAGGACAAAAGTCCAAAGAACCCCCTCTTTTTTTTTTTTCTTTTTTCTTTTTTTAATTATAAAAAGCTCCAAAAATCCATAAAACTATTCATGTGAGGTTTAACATATTGGGGAGAACATGCATTTGAAATAGGTTTGGGAAAAACCTTGACTAGCATCAAATAAAAATACATCATTCTTTGAGGTGACAAAAATCCTAACATTATCATAGGAAGATCAATCCATGTACTTTTATCATATAAGAGCAAAAACATCCCAAGAGGACACTCAAAATCTTGAAACTCAACAAATAGGAATTTCAAAGAGGCTGTTTAAAACGCATTTTTCTTTAAAACTACTTTTAGAGAAAAAAATAATTAACATGATAGCACCATACTTGATGGTTAGTAGTTTGTTAGACACCACGTGAGCTCAACGGGATCAAACAAATCCTCTAACCATTATCATAAATAAAACTTGTCGAATTATGCTAAAGACGGTTGGTCAACAACTTGTCGTGCCACTCGTGGCCAGCGAGGTTTGACCAGATTGCACCACCTAAAGTCAGCATAACCAACAATATTTGCTAACAAAAAATTTTCTTTAAACAAGTTCTTAAAATTTATAAACATGAAATTTGAAAACTAGATTCCTTTTTGTTTGCTCAGAACAATTTTAGGAATAATAACTCAGAACTTTCAAGAATCTTGAGAACAATGCACAACCAGCACAACATAAATAACAGAAATATAAAAGCTCGCCAATTTCATCACACAACTATTTAAAGAACTTACAATAGCGTTGCAAAACAGAGAAATGCTATACAAATTCCAAGCCATTACAATCAACCAATTTTAACACACAAAAATAGTTCCCCACCTAAACTACCCAAAAGAAACCACCTTGCATGATTTACTACAACAAAACCTAATGCTCTGACTCAAATCATGATCATATCCTAACTTCAAAAGTCTACAGAATCATAACCTAAGCTCTGATACCATAACTGTCACGCCCCAAACCCAAAAGGGTCCAAAGCGTGAGGGAAGAACCATTAAAAGCAAGTACATAGGAGATTTTTTTTTTCCTCCTCGACTCATGATAAGAACAAATAACCATACTAAAATCTTCATATTACAAGTTAGAGCTCTATGATACACTTACAAACAATACAAACCACAATTCATGCGTCTCCAAATATACATGAAAATCCAAAGCTCCAAATAAATAAACACAAAATCACAATCCTCTCTAAGATACGTAATCTCAATAGAAAATTCTAGGCCTATTGTGCCCAATGCTAACAAACCTCAAGAGCTTAACCTCCAGGAGAATTAGCTATGGCCTTGAATAATTTAGTAAATTGAGCACCAACAATTTATAGCACAAATCTCCCACTTAGCATAGTACTCCAATCACCACCAATAACTAAGCTCCGTGCCCGACGTATAGCTACTTTATCTGTAAAACTGTTGGAAAGTGGAATGAGCTAAAGCCCAGTAAGTAGCATAATTAATGGGGGTGGGGGAAATGCAAGTTTCATAATGATGAACAGTTTACAAAGCATGTTTTAATTTGGGAAAATTCTAACTGAATACTGGAAAATCATTTCCATAATAGTATGACAAGAATGATTAAATAATAGAACACAGTTTCTCAAAGTAAATACCTTGAAAATATATACCATAATATATGAGCACTAACAATATAATTTCCAAAGCCATAAAATCTAACATACAATAATTTATCACAAATATACCATACTACCACATAGACCGGTTAGGGGATCCACCCATTCACAACTGGCATGATATTGTCCTCTCTGGTATGCAGACTCTTGGCCCATTGGACAGCAGCCTCACCCGTACCCTCAAGGTTTTTCTCTCCCCCCATGGGCAGCAGAGAGAGCGCGTCAAATAGGACCTCTCTTGCATGTGGTCTCTTGGCCCCATGGGCAGCAGCCTCACCCACACACAATCAAGGAACCTCTTCCCCCCATGGACAGCAGGGAAGAACGCGTCATCCAAAGTAAAAGGGCACTGACCTGGATTTGATTCCATTGTCACAAAGACTACGGAAACCAAATCGGGTGATCACCGGGAAATCACACATGGCATGGTGTTAAAACCACATAAACTCACAGGTTACATTACTTTGAAACACATAGTTCATATCCAAGTAGTTTCAGAAAAACCTTAAATAATCTAACTTTTACAAAGTTTGTAAGGTTTTCTACTTCATTCTTGTCAAAAAGATTTTCAATCAATTTCTCAAGTACTAAGACAAGATAAGTGTTAGGTTCTAAATATTTAGAACAATTGGCAAATCGTGAACACAAACTTGTCTAGATATAGATCTTAGAGTGTATAGGTTTTATTAGACAATGCTCAAGGTGATTCAAGTCAAGATTCAAGAACATACAAGCTGCAGGAAGAAGACTTCATATTCTGCCTGGTTCGATCGATCGAAGAACATGCTCGATCAATCGAAAATCGTATCTGCAAGAATTTTAAGTCGGCCCAAACAGCAGCTTAAGCCCATTAAGGATTAGGGTTTCAGATCTACTTCTCCCTCTATATAAAGGAAACCCTAAGCCACGTTTTTTAGACTCTGTAGATCACCGAGAATTCAACTACAAGTCTATAATATTTGATTTCTTCAAAAGAAAAAAATAAAGATAATAAGCTAACATGTTCACAACCTCTAACGTTCATGTCCTAATATCTAACAGCCCTCAAACAAAACTTTGAAAAGTCACTACCAATAAAATTAGTATTTGTTCATTGTATTGTAATACAAGATTGTGTCCACAAATATGATTTGTCCACACATGACACATATTCTTTTTTGAGAGGAACATGACACAGCATTTAATTTGTTAGATATCAATCATTTTCATGTCACCAAACCACAAATTAATCATCAAATGATAAGAAATAATAATCTAGAGGTACAGAGTGGAACGCGTGGAGGATATTGAAAGAGAGCATATATAAATATATATATATATATATATATATATATATATTAAGGTTACGACACAATAGTTTTTAGGAAAATATAGTTTCCATAGGTAGTTTCCAAAAGCGTGTCTAACCCAAAAACAACATTTATGCAACATGGTTATTTTTCAAAAATCCCATTAAAAAGCTACTTACCTCGCAACCGCAAAAGCCTAATTCTCCAAGCTCCAAGGAGATTAGCTAGAACCTAAACAATATCAAGTAAACCTATCACAATAAGCATAGAGCTTGAAATTGTATCTAGCTACAATTTAGGAATTGCCAAATAAGCACTTAATTAGGCAAGCCTAGTATTTAACCTCATCAATAATAATATATTCCACTTCCAAAGTTTCTCAACAAATTGATTCACAAGGCATAAACTCCAATTTATAAAGTTAACCCATTTAATATCATCTCCAACATTATGACTAGCTTCCATAAAATTTACACTACATCATTAAGAGACCCATGAAAGCAAAATCAAAATATCCTCCAAGACAAGAAATTTAGAACTTCAACTAACTCCAAATAAACCCAATAGCAACGGAAAAATTAGATTTACCAACTATCACTTGTTATAACTTAAAACCCCTAAATTTTCCACCATAAATAAACCTTAGATTGTCATCATTAGCACCAACCATATACTCACTCATCAAATAATTCCACCAATACAAAACTCATACATAAAAACACATAAATATCACTTCCGATGCTCATAAATCACATGAGTATCATTATTAAAGCTTGGATAAAAATAACCTCAAGCAAAAGTGTGAAACCCACCAAAAAGATTAGAAATTTTTTACCTCAAATAAAAGGGATGAAGATGCTTAGAGGTTGATATGCCAAAAATGAATTGACCCCGTGTGATTAATTGATTTATTAATTAACCAAGTTTAATTAATTAATCAAATTAACATGCAAACGCGTGGTAGCACAAACAAATCACCAATTAACTAAGTATGCAGCGGAAAATAAATTTGACGCGGTGATTTGTATACGAATGGGGAAAACCAACACGGCAAAAACCCCACCGGGTGATTTTAAGGTCACCACTCCCGAGAATCCACTATTATCACAATAAGCAGTTACAAGTAAAAGAATCCAAGTACCTTATACCAACCTATAGTTGAACCCTTACCCCAATGCCCAATTGGACTTGTTCTGTAATGACAATCCCTCCTTTTGAATGCACAGCTCCTAGTACGTGACTAACCAATTGCGCAGATCCCAGTACGTGACTTCAATCACCAACTAGAGAAGGTTGTTAGCTACAAAGTTCTTCAGTTCATCATAGTGATGAAGATCCAGAAGATGCTTGGTCACAAAACCCTACGGTGTACAAACACAACAACTTCTACACAAGAATGATGAACTAGGGCAAAACTCTGTCTCCGGTCACAATTTGCTTGAACAAACTTTGCTCAACACTTGTGCAACTTGTGTCCACTTTGACGGCCCTTAAAATAATCCTTTTATATGTCTAGGGTTGTGAGAAAAGAAAGCCCAAACACATAATCACGGATTAGAGTTAAAACAGAACTGAAAATCTGTTTTTCTTAAACCTCGATAGATGCCTAGCTGTCGAGTTTTAATGACAGGCACTTTCTTGGCTTGAAACTTGGACAGACTTGCATGGCTTCAACACTTGATCTTGAAACAAAGTTTCTTGAAGTATTAAACACATCCTAGATCTACCCAAATACAAGTAAAGTGCGTTTTGTCAAAGGATTAGCCAATTACATAAAATAGTGACATATGTTCCTAACAAGTGAATCACATATGTCCTAACAATCTCCCCCTTTGGCAATCCGTGACAAAACCACAACAAACAAATGAACATATGAGAGAAGTCATAAATCACTCAACTCATATTCACTTGTTGAATACAATAAAATCTATCCTAACACAAACTCTTGAAAAACTTTGCAAGAAGAGAGTTTATGGCAAGTAGACTTTGACAACCTGTATTTTTGAAACACTTTAAACAAAACTCATCAAGGCATCTTTGTGTGAAACAGAAATAATAGATTGCATATACGTAATAAGAAGCATGTGCATAAAGAGGGAAAGGAAACAACACTGATGGAAATTTAGACCCTTTAAACAACCAGATTGCGTAGCCTAGATTAATTAGCCAAGTTGTTACTTAGTCAAATTATGCGATTCTAGGTTAAAGCAATCAAATAATCATATCAAGAATAATAATGCAGCGGAAAATAAATGAACACAAGATATGATCACCCAGGAAACCACACGGTAAAAACCTGGGGAGGATTTGACCCACCGATCCTCAAGGCATAACAGAATTCACTATGAAAGAATTGAAGTTCTTACAAAAGGACTACAAGCTCCCCGCTCGACTTCCTAATACTACCCACCAGTAGAACTTCCTGACATGACCACGCGCAGGCTCCGAATCCACGGACTACTTCTTTCTTGAATTCCTCAATCAGCTACAAGCTCCCCGCTTGCTTTTCTTTTAAGTTCCAATGGTTGCAACTATAATGATCTTCAAGATGTTGAAATTATCTTTACCTTGAAAACCCTAAGTTTTGTGTAAAGGAAGACTCCTTAAAGATCTCACACGAGATTCACACAAAACAGCAATGTATGAGCAACAAAGCAATATGGACAACCTTCAAAAACGTGGCTAAGGTTTTGTTTATATACCTAGGGTAAAAACATAAAACCCTAAACGTTTAATGAGGTAGGGTTGAGTTGGAAATTCTGCAGAATAATCAACCTGTGCGATTTTCGATCGATCGAGTCTATTCTTCGATCGATCGAGCTAGGCCGAAAGTCCCAAGTACTTCTGCAGCCACTCGATTCCAACTTTACAATATTAAACCAACTTTGACAAGTCTAAACAAGACTAAATACATTGTTTTGATCATGGTTTGCCAACATTACAAATTAGAATTCTAAATACATAAAATCCTAAGACCTTAGAACCTAACAAACACATGTAAGGGTAGGTGAAAGAAACATACATTAACATATAAAGAAGATAAGTATAATGTATGTCAATAATGGTCACAAGACCTAAGGTACAAGAATAAATGTATCTAAAGTAGAGAAAAGAAAAAGATACAAATAATCCTCACCACATCCCTCAAGATATCAACACTCACCCTATCAAAATGGTCCTATACTAACTCTCCTCCTAAGTATGACTACTCTCATATACAAAACTACTCCCCCTTTTTGTCACAAGTGACAAAGGGTAAGAGTGTCAAGTAGACATCTCATCTATACCGGAAGAGCTAGCATCACCAACATCCTCAGAAGCAGTAGCATCATCATCATCATCCTCCTCTGCATCAGAAGCCTCTAGAGTACGTGGAGGAGAATTAACAAAGCCACCCATGACCACCTACCGTCGTGCAATACGGCCAACACGAACGTTCACCTGATACAACTCAGTGGAGAGTGTATCAAGGCGAGCATCCATGCGCTGAAGCTGCATCATGATGTCTCCTAGAGTCACATCTCTCATAGAAGAGGAGGGAGCAGATGTGGATGGAGCAGATCGAGATGGAGCCGAACGGGAGGGAGGAGTTGCTGACCCAGACTGCCTCGACCTAAACTGCGCCTTGCTACGTTTAACGGTAGCGGCATCTATGGCACAAATATGGGTAAAGTGGTCGGACGCTGGAAAGGGAATAGAAAAATGGCGTAAGATCCTCGTGATAGCAGAGGGAAAGATGAGCTTATCACGGGACGCCGTATCCCTATAGACATCTAAGATAGAAAGAATAAAGTGAGAAGGAAAATCTATGGTAAGATGCTCAAGAAGGGACAACAAAAATCGAGCACGAGGCTCTGTGATAGAGTTATAGTGAGAGAGAGGGTGAAGAACAAAAGTCATAACCATGTTCAAAAACCGAGGACCTTTTGCAAAGTCCGAACAGTAAGTGAACTGACGCTCACCCCAATCAGAAGGGCGCTCACAAAAAGTAGTCCTAAGCTCATTTTTGGACACAGTCCTCAGACGCTCACAACCAGGGTAGTCAAGAAACTCTACCCTAGGAACACGGAGCACATCCGCAACAAGCTGCGGTGTGACAGCAATGCGCGTACCTCGAATGCGAGTATGAAAGAGAGGTACTGAAAAATCAAATCCATGCATGTTGGAGTAAAACTCCTGGATTAGCATGGATGGACATGTGACCGGGACGTCACATAGTGACTCCCAACCTTGACTGTGAATGACATCGGGAAGGTCAGTGTCGTCGAAGTCTGCCAAAATGACTCAGCATTCAAAATGAATGCCTCGTCCAGAAAAGTTCTCCGAGAAAGCCTTACGAGCATCCTCATCATGGAACCGAATATGTGATGGAGTAGGATCAGAGCAAGACGATGCCCTGGAACGAAGAGGGTTCCGAGACGGAGCAAACTTACGTTTAGGTGCCATAGACATGACTAATGTAAACAAAGAGAGGGGGAAGAGAGAGAGACAATCAGAAAAGTCCTAAAACAATTCAAATATAACAAGTATATTGAAAAGAGAGTACATATGCATGGGAAATGCATGAACATGTGACATGCAATATAAAAAGCATCATGGGTGTTAGGTTCTAAAGATTTAGGATTTTATGTATTTAGAACTCTAATGTGTAATGTTGGCAAACCATGATCAAAACAATATGTTTAGTCTTGTTTAGGCTTGCTCAAAGTTGTGTAATTCATGTAAAGTTGGAATCAAGTGGCTACAGAAGTATTAGTGCATTTCGGCCTGGCTCGATCGATCGAATCTTAGGCTCGATCGATCGAATCTCGGGCCAGATGCATTTTCTGCAGAATTCCAACTCAGCCCAAACTCTATTTAAACGTCTTGGGGTTCAAGTAAAACACTCCTATATATAAGGGAAACCCTAGAACGTTTTTGAGACTTTGAAGAGAGAGATTAGAGTGCCTCTTGTGCCTCCTTTTATTTTTAGGGTTTTGTACCCAAACCTCTCTAAGTTTTTGTTGCTCATATTGCTGTTTGTGTGAATCTCTTGTGAGATCCTTGAGGAGCTTTCCTTCACATAAACTTAGGGTTTTCAAGGTAGAGATATTATCTACATCTTGATGATTAACAAAGTTGCTGCCATTGGAGCTTAAAGAATAACAAGCGTGGGTGCTTGTAGCTGATTGGAGAATCCAAGAAAGAAGGAGTCCGTGGATTCGGAGCTTGCACGTGGTCGTGTCAGTAAGTTCTACTGGTGGGTAGCATTAGGAAGTCAAGCGGGGAGCTTGTAAGTCCTTTTGTATGAACTTCGATTCTTTCATAGTGGATTCAGGTTTGCCTTGAGGATAGGTGGGTTAAATCCTCCCCAGGTTTTTACCGTGTGGTTTCCTGGGTGATCATATCTTGTGTTATTTATTATTCCGCTGCTTTATATTCTTGATATGATTGTGTGATTGTGATAACCTAGATTTGCATAAATTGACTAAGTTAATCACTTGGCTAATTAACTAGGTTAATCTGGTTGGTTTAAAGGGTCTAAATTTCTAACAATGGGCTCAGCCCAATCCAATCCTACCAACACACAATCAATTTGCACACATCTAAATGCATGATAATACTGTTATAATGCTTATGTGATGCAATGTATGAGATTTTAAACTCATTTAAGCAAAAACTCATCCCAAAATTTCAATAAAAACTCAACAATTTTGAAAACCCCCAAAAAAATTTCAAAAACCCCAAAACCTAGATTTCAAAACATGAAATGCATGAAGAATGAAGAGAAAAGAGAGCATACCAAGTGATTTGAAGCAAGGAGAGTTCAAAAATCACGTGGGTTGAAGGTTTGGAGAGAGAAAAGAGTGTTTGGGAGGTGAAAAAACGGATCTGTCAAGAGAGAGATTGAGAAAAGTGAGAAGCGGATCGCGCTGAACATATATATAGGAGTTCAGTAAATCTCAACAGATAGAGGTGTCAACCTAGGTGTCGAGAAAATAAACGTTGATAGATGCAGCTGTCAAGGGTCTGTCGAGGAACAATTCAATTGAACAGATAAAAGAAGCTCGATCAATCCACTAGCTGTCGTGAAGCTATCGAGAAGACAGAAGTTTTCTCGATTAATCCACCTAGCTGTCAAGATTGTGATAAGAAGAAGTTGAAATGCTCGATAGATAGCTAGGTGTCGAAGAGGTTTGGAGAAGCTGTCGAGATTGCTTAAAAAAAGTTTTTCAAGAAGGGAAAAACACATACATGAATGCAATCAAGCATGCAACTCAACCAATGATCCAATCAACATTTTAAGCTCTCAAAATCATCTCTCAACAACAATTTTAAGCACATAGATCCCAAAAACACACACACACACACAACAAGTCTAACCAATTTTATATTTTAAAAATAAGTCAAGACAGTTTAGTGAGCATATATTAACACATGTAAACTTTGTGATGGCCAAATCACATTGTACCTGCACATATATTAAGTGTAACAAAGAATATTGCATGTTGTGTGTGAAAAACATCGCAAGATTGCATAAGTGTATACATGTTATGATGATTTGAGATATGAGAAAATCATTTTGACTCACACACAATCATAACTGTTTGATGGGGACTATCATCTTCGAGGTACATCTTATAACTCCCACATCTCCTAGAATACACGCTTGCAATCATATATAAAGCATTTTTATTCTTTTTGTATTTTAATTTTTCTTTGCATATTTTTCTTTTAAGCAAACCATGCATGGGCATATAAGAGATAGAAAAGAAATACCCAATGATGTTAAGCATTTAACATTCCAATTTTGCTATGCCGAAGCACACAAATGTCATTGACATTGCACTTTTGCTATGCCGAAGCATATAGATGTCATTCATGATTAGCGAGCAATAGTGGTGAGATGGTTATTTATGCCTTTCTCTTAGGATTTTCTAGTCCTTCCTGTCAAAAAGAGTGATACGAGTGTTAAGTACAAGAGATAACTTAATCTTACTCATCACAAACAAGAGCCACAAAGCTCACTTGCTTAGTTGTGCATAAAGATGCTCATCTAAGCTACAAAAGACAAAAAGTTTAGAAAACTTTGTTTCAATGGACATCCAAGGTACACAAGTACCAATGTACACAAAACACACACTGTTTTTGTATTTTTCTGATTTTTCAAATTAAAAAAAAAAAAAAAAAAAAAAAACTGAAAACAAACAAACAAAAACATGTTAAACAAAGCAAAGCAAAGCATAAAACTAGACTGACTCAAAACAGTAAGGCAAAACACATAAGTAATGCAAAAAAAAAAAAAAAAAAAGAGAGAAGAAGTGATAGAATCACTTGGAGCCCTTTTCCTTCCACACCTTGGAAGAACCTTTCCGTCTAGCAAATCCTTGATTCGGCGGTGAAGGGGAAGAATTGAAACCATTCAAGTTCGAAAGGAACATAAGGGCTTTGAGAAGATCTCCAAGAGGAGCAAAAGAGGATGGAAACAGATTCTAGTTTCCTAATGCGATCATGCCATTGCTCTATTGAGTGGCTAGCCACTTGTAGCAATTAGGTTGAGTATGATCGGCTGCTCTACAGTGATGATAGAGACGTTGCTTTTTCTGCTTAGGCTTTTGAGAGTTAGTCTTCTTGACCCTAGGGTTTTTAACTTCTTTCTTATCCTGCTTAGGGGGTGCTCCTAAGATAGATTTACCCTTGTTTATATTCTCACTAGCTAAATCTGTTTTGACATTATTGTTCTCAATTTCAACATTATTAGCAGGAGGAACAAAAATAGTAAAACTAGTAGAAGCAATACTAGGAGAAGAGAAATCATTCCCTAAGCTGGTTCGATCTGAAGCAGATTTCTGAGTGCTGAGCATCTAGTCAAGCTTCGCACTTAAAACCCTTTTCAATTGAGCTCTAACTTGAAACAGCTTCGATTCAAGCTTCTTGGTCTTCTCTGCCAAGAAATTATTTTCAAACCTCAGTGCTCCAATAGTCTGATTAGCTTCATTAAACTTTGTGGAAAGCTCTTCACGATCAAGTTCCACATCACTGAGCTTCTTCGTGGTCAGCCTATAAAGTTTCTCATGCTTCTCATAAAGCTTGTATAATTTCTCATGGCTGTATGGATATCATCTTGATCATCCATCTTCTCAAACTTGGACTTCACCAATTCCTCTTCTTCATCCACATCTTCAACAATCCCCTCACTAGGATTGACAGTGGCAGTGAAGGCATTCAAGATTCTGTCATCCTCATTTCGGAATCATCCTCAGGCTCAGTGTCGCTCAAAGTAGCAGCAAGTGCCTTGCTCTTCCCAATGCTCTTGAGATATGTAGGACACTCTTGTTTTATGTGACCAAAGCCTTGACACCCAAAGCACTTAGGTCCTGCAGGAATAGTGTACTAACCGCCATCCCTAGCATCCTTCTTCCCTTTATCTTAACTCTTGAATTGTGAGGAGCTAGATTGCCTATGGTCCTTGTCGAAACCCTTCCCATTGGCATTCTTCATGAACTTCTTGAATTGCCTGGTGATGTAGGACTTCACCTAGAATCTTCATCGTCTGAAGACTTATCAGTATCACTGCTTTTGGCCTTCAATGTCATGCTCTTGCCCTTCCCCGACTTGCTAATTCTTGTTAACCCTAGCTCGTAGGTCTACAAATTACCAACCAACTCTGTCAAAGGAATCTTGTCAATATCCTTTGATTCCTCGATCGCTGTAATCTTAGCATGGAATCTCTCGGGTAGAGATCTGAGCACCTTTCTCACAATCATGGGTTCAGGAATGGTTTCCCCAAGATTGAAAGCTGAGTTTACTATGTCCTTGAGCTTGGCATAGAACTCATCGAATGACTCATCCTCCTCCATCTTGATTTCTTCAAAGCTTGTAGTAAGCCTCTGAAACTTTGAATCTTTGACAGTCTTGGTTCCCTCAAAGGTTGTCTGAAGAATGGTCCATGCCTCCTTAGTAGTTTCAATAGAGGATATCTTCTTGAACTCCTCATTAGTGACCGCACTGAATAAAGCATTCAATGCCCTGCTGTTGAGATAGGCTTGGTCCAGCCTATCTCAACAGCTTGCCACACTTTCTCATCTAAAAACTTCAAGAAAGCTCTCATTCGTACTTTCTAGTATGCATAATTAATGCCTTCAAATAAAGGAGTTATAATCAAAGACTGTCCTCTATCCATGACAAACAAGGGTTAATGAATCAACACAACAAAGATTAACCCTAATCAGAGTGTGTCTGCTCTGATACCACTTGATAGGCCAAAAACGTATTGACCCCTTGTGATGAATTAATTGATTAATTAGTCAAGTTTAATTAATTAATCAAATTAATATGCAAACGTGTGGTAGCACAAAAAAATCACCAATTAACTAAGTATGCAGCAGAAAATAAATTTGACACAGTGATTTGTTTATGAATGGGGAAAACCAACACAGAAAAAACCCCATCAGGTGATTTTAAGGTCATCATTCCCAAGAATCCACTATTATCACAACAAGCAGTTACAAGTACAGGAATCCCAGTACCTTATACCAACCTACAGTTGAACCCTTACCTCAATACCCAATTGGACTTATTCTGTAGTGACAATCTCTCCTTTTGAATGCACGACTCCTAGTACGTGACTAACCAATTGCGCGGATCCCTGTATGCGACTTCAATCACCAATTAGAGAAGGTTGTTGGCTGCAAAGTTCTTCAGTTCATCACAGCGATGAAGATCCAGAAGATGCTTGGTTACAAAACCCTACGGTGTACAAACACCTTCTTCACAAGAATGATGAACTAGGGCAAAACTCTGTCTCTGGTTACAATTTGCTTGAACAAACTTTGTTCAACACTTGTGCAACTTGTGTCCACTTTGACGGCCCTTAAAATAATAATTTTATATGTTTAGGGGTATAAAAAAAGAAAGCCCAAAAACATAACCACGGATTAGAGTCGAAATAGAATTGAAAATCTGTTTTTCTTAAACCTCAATAGATGCCTAGCTGTCGAGTCACGGGGTTAATCAGTTTTTTAAACCTCGATAGATGGCTAGTTGTCGAGCTAGCTGTTGAGCTTTAATGACAGACACTTTCTTGGCTTGAAACTTGGACAGACTTGCATGACTTCAACACTTGATCTTGAAACAAGATTTCTTGAAGTATTAAACACATCTTAGATCTACCCAAATACAAGTAAAATGCGTTTTGTCAAAGGATTAGCCAATTACATAAAATAGTGACATATGTTCATAACAAGTGAATCACATGTGTCATAACAGAGGTTCCTAAGGATTTTCCTTTGACATTACCAGAAAAATGATGGTGAGATGGTGGTATGAAGGTACCGGTGGGAGAGTGTGAGGGTGTGAAGAGAAGAGTGTTTGAGAGAAAAGAAGAAAATAGAAAAGAGAGCAAGGAATGGACGAACCGGCCAAGAGAGAATAAGGTGGATTGAAAATGAGTGGTGGAAAAGTGATGTGGTAGGTGGGGCACGTGTGGTCCCAAAAAATCTGACCATTACTTTTTACTTTTTTTTTTTTAAAAGCTAGGACATTACACTATCTCTTCATCTTGACTAATTAGTAGCTTTGAAACTAATATACATTGGGTACGACATTTTCACATGAATTGTCCACACGACACAACATTTAATTTGTTAGATATTAGTCATTTTCGTGTCACTAGACCGCAAATTAATCCACAAAAGATAAGAAATAATAATCTAGATGTATGGAGGATATTGAAAGAGAGCAAAAATGGAAAACCTAGATAAATATTGAGTGTTGACTGTAAGATAGACTATCGAGGAGCAAAGCAAAGAAAATTATTTTGGCTATATGGTTTCATTAATCTTTCTGATTAGTGGATGACTGGACTTTTGGGGTTCCTTCTTAGAAGATTGGTGGTTCCCTCCTAGACTGCTATTTGTTCTTTTGATTAAAAAAGAAAGAAAGAAAGAATCTTGTTGTGTTGGCCAGTGTTCTTAAAAAGTTCTAGCATATGAAAAAACATTGCAATTGAACCTAAGGTTACCCCTTCTGGCACTTGATTAAAAATTCTCTTGGGCTGTTAGGTTTAATCTTTTTAAGATTAGCAGTCAATCTCATTATTAGGCATCTACATCTCATTGTGGATTTTCCTAGTAGGTGTGGGATCCTCATTGTGGAAATAAGAGCTTTGCAATGACTTGGACGACCTTGACTTGCATCTCTCTAAAACCAAATTTCCATCCCCAATTAAATAAGAAAACAATGCTGATGGTTCCTTCTTAGATCATGACTTGACGACCTTAACTTAGTTTAATTTACCCTTAAAAATGTTTTCATTTAATTTAAGTTTTTAAATAATCCCTGAAAAAGAAAATTCTTGAAGCCACCCCAATTGCTCCATCCGGTCTCTAGCTGCTATAATAGAGACAGCAGGTTACAGAAATACTGCATCATTTGCTTCACTCCAGCTAGCTGCTATCAGCCTTTAACCATTAATTTCCACTATTTTAGATCATATATAGAACGGAAAAACCTGCCTTACTATGTCAGCCTTTTCTATAATTGGTGAGAGAATTGAGAGGTTGAACCAGGTTGCCCAACAGGGAAATATTGAAGTCTTTTACAGTTTCATTCGGGAGGATGTAAAAATTTTGGAGGACATCGATGAGCTACCATTTGTTGATACTCCTTTACACATAATTGCATCTGCTGAAGCTGAGGGCCCAGTACACATCAAATTTGCTATGGAGATGATGAGATTAAAGCCCTCATTCGCCAGGAAGCCAAATCCAAATGGGTATAGCCCCATTCACCTTGCTCTACAAAAAGGGCATACCCAGATGGTGCGTCGGCTTCTACAGGTTGATGGGGACCTTGTCCGTGTAAAGGGAAAGGAAGGCAGAACTCCTTTGCATGAAGTTGCTGCAGCAACAGCAACAGAGCAGCAACTTGATCTATTGTTCAAATTTCTGTCAGACTGTCCCAATTCTATTGAAGATGTGACGATTCAAAACCAAACCGCTCTGCATATTGCCTTGGAAAACAACAACTTGGATGCTTTTAAATGCTTGGTAAGATGGCTTCGAAAAAATATGTCTGAAAATGCCAGGGAGATACTGAACCGGCAGGATGAGGAAGGCAACACTGTGTTGCAAGTGGCAGTATCCAAAAACCATACCGAGGCAAGCTCTCTCATTTCCTCAATTATTTACATACTAAAGAAACACAGTAAAGTTTGTGTTGTGAATGTCTTTCGTGCAAGTAATACATCATGATCATTCTTTTCTTTTTCCTTTTTTTAAACGATAATGAAGAAAAAAAGCCTAATGCGTTTGTATCGCTACAATATGCAGGCGGTGAGGGAGTTACTAAATTGTGGGGTTAATTTAAACGCTAGGAATTTAGAGGGTCATACAGCACAGGACATTTTGCAAGAACAAAGACAAGTAAACAACAGCGAGATCAGGGATATGCTAAGCTATGCTGGAGCTTTATCTTGTTCGTGTTCATTTCTTCCTAAAGTTAATTGTTATGAATATTGCATAAGGAAACCCAAAGTCTTACTTTATGAGAGATCAAGAATACTCAGAAAAACTGTCTTATTTTTTGAGAGATTTCGACTACTCATAAAAACTGCTCGTGAAGGGTCGAGAATATCGAACGACGACCGCAATGCGCTTTTGGTGGTTGCTGCACTGCTTATAACAATCACCTATCAAGTAGTAATCACCCCTCCTGGGGGACTTTGGCAAGATAACAAATATCCTGGAATCAATGATACCAGTAGTAGTGGACCTCTACAGTCACACAAAGCAGGGACAGCCATTGCCCAACAAACTTATGGTAATTTTGAGATCGTCGCAACGATAAATTATATCACATTTACGCTCTCAGCCATAATGACTTTTCTACTCCTTCCAAGCGGGTACATCAGTGCGCTGTTCAAGATGGCTCTAGTCCAATTGTGGGTGTCCTACTATTATTCATTGGCAGTCATATGCGGATCTAGGCCGGTTTTACTTTACTGTCTTATTAGTACCGGGCTTTGTTTTGTTTTGGTCCTCTTTGCTTTCTTTGGCAGACAATTCTGTGGCGCCAGAATTAAATGCCTGCATCTTGACTCGATTTTCTATATAGTTTATGCTGGTATAATGTTTTTAATGACCTTGGTCGTGCGATATATTGATTAGGAGGGTGGTTAAGAAACTTAAATTTGAAAATACCAAGTTATCGACAAAAAAAAGAAAGAAAGAAATTTTACAATTTTTTTTTATAAGTTTTTAAATTTTGAATTGTTACATGATACTTTATTATGATTATTTATTGTCAATGTAGGTAGTAATGAACATTTTATTTTGTTAAGTTTGTCTAATGTTGCCATGGCTGCTGCTGGGATTTACTTTTTCGCATCAAGTGGGGTGAAACGTGTTGTGCTAGAGGGAGTTTCCATGGCAATGATCACAGGTTTAAGGGAGGATGAAAGTCTATTGGTACCATGCGGACTACTATTGGAGGATGCAAAGATTTTGTCTCGATAATTTGATGAGCTGCGTTACTCTCATACAAAGAGGGAAGGCAACAGTTTAGCGCATAGTCTGGCTAGATATGCAGTTAGCATTCCAGATTTCCTAGTTTGGATGGAGGATGTTCCATCACAGTTTCTTTCTGTATTACAAACTGACTTATTGGGTTTATTTTAATAAAAGTTTGATGTGTTTTCCCTCAAAAAAAAAAAAAATTGCTTAATGTTTTTATTTTAATGCAGTTGTTATTATCTATTTGTCATTATTTTTATAAAAAATATTTTAAAACTAAATGACTAAACTCAACTCATTAGTTCTATATTAATTATTGACGCACAAAACTACACTCATTCATACATAAAATAATACACGATGTGTTTACTGAACCAATCAAATTCTGGAACAATCACTAACAATTTTTTTCATGAATTTTACTAATTTTATAACAAAAAGTTATTAAAACATGATAACAATATACATACATGTAACAAACCTTCTCTATTTCCTAATTATTAAATTGCTAGGTTCTAAAAGTTTAGAACAATTAGCAAATCGTGAACACAAACTTGTCTATATATAGATCTTAGAGTCTATAGGTATTATTAGACAATGATCAAATTGATATAAGTCAAGATTCAAGAATATACAAGCTGCAGAAAGAAGAGTTCAGAAACTGCCTGGTTCGACCGATCGAGAAACAGGCTCAACCGATCGAAATACGATTCTGCAGAATTTTATTTCAGCCCAAACTCTACTTAAACGTATTGGGTTTCAAGTAAAACACCCCTAATATATAAAGGAAACCCTAAGCACATTTTTACAAGGCTTTTGAGAGAGAGAAGAGTGTGCCTCTTTTGTATCTAGGGTTTTGTATCGGAAAAGCTCTTTCATATCTTCTACTGGTGCTATTCCTTGAAGAATCTCAAGATCCAGTGTTGTAGAAGTTGCTGCCTTCTCTAGTCATCAAAGGTGCTAATGATCTAAACCTTCAAGTGTGGTCTTGGAGTCACAAACAGGAGAGTTTGTGTTTTTTATCACAAGTGTGGATGCTTGTGTTGCAAAGGCTTAATAAAGAAGTAGTCCGTGGACTTGGAGCTATCATGGGGTCATGGTAGTAAGTTTTCTACTCAAGATAGCAATAGAATGTTAGTGGTCTAAGTTCTATTATATAAACTTCAATTCTTTCATAGTGGATTTGCTTTTTACCTTGAGGATAGCTAGGTTAAATCCTCCCCAGGTTTTTTACCGGTTTGGTTTTCCTGGGTCATCATATCATTGTGTTCTTTATATTTTTCACATTGTTTACTTGATATGATTTACTTGTGTTAACCTAGATTTGAATAATTTACCTAAGTAATCACTTTGCTAAATAACTAGGTTAAACAACTTGTGTTTTAAGGGATCTAAAAACGTACATAAATTATATAAAGCTATATTATATTTATTCTTTACACACAAACATCCACACACATAATTTTTCACACAAATAACATTATAAGAAAAAGTAATGCATACAATCAATATTAGACACACTCATAAGGTATTGCCTAAGATTATTCCAATGTTCTAGGAAACTATAAGCATATCTGTATGAGTTCTGAAAATCGGAATGACATGAAATTATTCCCGGGGTGGAACATGGGGTGTTATTGCTGAAACAGAATGGTAATATAATAGCTATTTCTATGGTTCTACTATTATTTAAGCTTAGTATCCATTTATAGCTTATTTAGCTGTTTGCTAAACTTTTTGCTGAAATGTGCTAAATTATACTGTACTTTGAAAAAATTTGAAAATGTGAAAAATAATGCAGGAAAAAGTGAAGTTTTAAAAAGCTGTACACAAAAACTAAAAGCTAAAAGCTGAAATTGATGCCAAACGGACTCTTAGTCTCTCTAAAGGTTTTATTTTTTTTTTGCATAATTTTTTTTCTTTCTTAGATAGTTGTAATAAATAAAAGAGAGAAAAAAAAATGCTCTAGAATTAAATAATTTAGCAAGCAATAAATGTGCAATAATAGCATATTTTTATTAGAATCCAACAATAACTCTTCAGCTATAGTGTGTGTATGTATATTTTGCTAGCACGTAGAGTATTAGAAGAGAATTTAACCCAACGGTAGATTTATTAAAATTCATATCCAACAAAGAAATATTGAGTAATTAATGTAAAATAGCATAGAGTTACACAAAGTGTAACTAGGACCCAAATCCACATGTATATCATACTCTTAAATCTCACACCATCTCCATCTAAATAGTCTCCCCTTGATCTAGCTAAAGATCGAGCTAACAAACTCACATTCTTGTGTATTTTTTCCTACATCACCAAACAAGAAACATGAATCTATTATTTCTCACATTACTTTGGATTCCAACCATCTTTCTTGAACTCATTCTCATCCTCTCTTTGTCATTGATTTTGAAACAAAGGAAAGTCAAGAAAGCAGCCAACCTTCCCTTAGACCCTCCAAAGCTTCCCATCATTGGCAACCTCCATCAAATTAGAAACACCAACCACACCATTCCCTGTGGAATCTCTCTAAAAAATACATACCTACCATGCTCCTACAATTAGTATTTGTTCATTGTATCATGATACAAGATTGTGTCCACAAATATGAGTGTAAACACAAAAATTTCCCAATTGCAGAAAATCAAACAATTAAAAAGAAATATGGTTTGCAAATAATAATTTGTATTGATGAATAATGAGTACAATCTCTATTTCAATTCTTTTACAAAATAATATCCTCTGATTCTATCTTCATTGAACTTGACTCAAACAAGAAATCTTCTTGACTTTAGCTGAAAGATGGATCGAATGGTTTGCACAACAAATCTCTTGCTTTGAGCTTATTAGAGATTTATTGTTCTTCAAGTCTTTGAATGTGAAGGTTTTTAGGTTGAAGTTCTTCGGGGCTTTAGCTTGATCCGTTGAGCTTCAAGGATTTGAGGTTTGTTGAAGTTTATGGAGGCCTTTTCAGCTTAATTCCAATAGAACTTCAAAGAACTTATTTGAATGTTCTTCGTTTGTTCTTGAGGCAGAATTTCTCCAGAGCTTTGGCATCTTAGAAAAATTTTCTCAGTGAGAGGAGGTATGCCCTGTATTTATAGTGGTTTCAAAGGATAAGTCCCACTTGGGATTGACTTCCTTGTGGATAATTATCTCTATTATTATTTATTTATTTTAATAGAGATAATGATTAACTATTATCATTCTTTTCCTCAAAAAAAAAAAAAAACTATTATCATTCTAATTTAACTGAGATATTTATCTCTATTTAATTAGAATAATTATCATCAAGATATTTATCTCTATTTAATTAGGATAAATATCATCTTAAATGACACATGTCAACATTTGATTTATCTAATTTAATGACATATTAATTTAAATTTTGTCACTAAATTTTGATGTGGCATTTTGTGATTGGCTCAAAAATTTGCCTCCTACAAATGCCCCCTCGAGACTTGATTATGTCCAGAATTTTAAGCCTGAAAAGTGATCAAGTCTCGACAAATTTCATGCTTTGATGCAATTAATTTCAGCACCTTTCATATATCCATTGGCCGAGGTATATCAAGACTTAAAAGAGTTCTAATGCATGCAAGAATCCACCCATACAATACATGCAAGACTCCACCATGCAAGAAGCCACGTTTCTTTTTCCTTGTCCAAGCTGAAGAAGAATTCTCTTCCCATGAGAGGATAACCTCAAGAAGGAATCGGTTTCCTAGCCAAAGTGGTCTTGACCAGATGAGTTTTAATTGCAGTTGAACTCTCTCTGACTAGCACTATAAAAGGAGCCCCAGCCGCACATAATTCACAATTTTTTTTTTTTTTTCGCATAGTGCTTAAGTTCGGAAACCTCAAGAAAAATTCTTGCAGAAAGCATAGGATTTTTTTTCTTTAGTTCTTTCTCAGTCAGGTAGCAAGGCATGATCTCTTTTTCTTTTTCTTTTTTTCTTTTTTTTTTTTTGTAACCTCGTGTATATATATATATATATATATATATATATATATATTGTAAACCGTGCTCATGATTTTTTTTTTTCTTCTTGTAGTATCCGGCCTCAGAATTTTCATTTTTTTCTAAAGACCATCGCAACTGTGTCAAATTTTGCACAAGCTCGATTATGGAACTTCCTCTTCGAGAGGTACATTCTTGTACTCAGTTTTTTGTTTTTTTGTTTTTTCTTTATATGCAATATTTTCTTCTGCATGTTGTGACTTTCTCTTGACATACATACTTGAGATGCGGGATTTGGTTTATCCATCTCTCTCAAGTGTTAGGATTTGAAAGTACTCACTTGAGATGCGGGCAAGTATTAAGATTTGAAAGTACTCACTTGAGATGTGGGACTTGGTTTATCCATCTCTTTCAAGCGTGTATATATATATATATATATATATATATATATATATATATATATATTTGAAAGAAAGTACTTAAGATGCGGGACTTGGTTTATCCATCTCTCTCAAGTATTAAGATTTGAAAGTTCTCACTTGAGATGCGGGACTTGGTTTATCCATCTCTCTCAAGTGTGTAATTTTTTTGTTTCTTTTATAAATAATTGTGAAAACTGACTTTTGCTTCTTTTCCTCCTTTTTTAGCGTGTTCAAGCCTTTTCCTTTGAAGATTCGTATATTGGCGACGAACCGGCCCTATTCATTTATTCAGAGAATGACAACAAAGAAGTGAAGCTTCGACTCTAATCACCCGTCCTCCCATTATTGGAGAGTTTTCACCAAAATGGGATTGGGATATATGTCCACCTAACTTGCTGCAGTGGTCATAAGCTTAGGGTTGATAATGCTAAAACATCTCCTAAACCCGTGAATGACACAAACAAGGTTTCTTCACAACAAGAACAAGGGATGTCTATGAGTAAACAAGGGGCTTTGATGCTTGGAGACCTCCTTTTGTCGCAACTTTCAGACTTCCCTTTGAATAAGATCTTTCCCAAGGATGAGGTAAGCAAGATTTATCATGGGATACAGAATTTTGGGATTGACCCTCAGCCATTGCAGGTGCATGTTGACAAATACTTAAAAGATGTTTCATATTACATAGAGAAGGAGGCATCTATGAGTAATCATGTGAGTCTAGAAATTCAAACACGTCGTGTGAATGACACTGAACTTCTTATTACGGAAGCATCGAGTAGGAAAGAATCTCTAGACGCTAAACTTCAAATTACCAATTCAGTGATTGATGACCTGAAGGCAAAGCTAGCTGAGTTAGAACAATTAGTGCCACAAATAAAGTCCAAGCAAGTTGAAGAGGATGGCATCATAGAAGCTCTGCAAGATCAATTTGCAAGCATTAAGTCCACTACTGTGCTTAAAGACCAAGATGTGGAGGCCTTGAAGAAGATACAAAGCACCTTAGAGAGCAAGTGCTCCGATTTGAAGAACTTGAAGTGGATGCCTTGATCGAACCTCTTTTTTTTTTCTTTTTTTTTTGAGATAGGACATTTGTTTTGTTCAATTAGGTAGCTCAAGGAATTGGAGTTTATTTTTTAGAATAATTCTGCAATGCATAGGATTTATTCATGATGTAGTTTGGAATTTTCCGTCAATATGATTGAACTTCTTAGTCACTACTCTCGCTTTTTTTTTTTTTTTTTTTTTTTTTTGACATGTGATTGAACTAATTTTGCTCAATTTGTAGCATGTAATTGAACTTCTTAGTTAAAAACTAATTGATCAATTTGAAACATGTAATTGAACTTCTTAGTTGAAAACTAATTGATAAAAAAAAAAAAAAATTTCAACAGGGGACAGAACTTAGTATAGAATACCAAGCTCCTTACATACCCCTTGAAAGGGTTCAAAGCCATGACATAATTCAAAGGGCTTTTGTTTCAGCATGTGATTGAACTTAGTATGAAATACCAAGCTGCCTACGTACCCTTTGAGAGGGATCAAGTCACCACGTAGTTCAAAAGGTTTTGGTTTGAGACATGACTGAACTTAGTATAAAATACTAAGCTGCCTATGTACCCCTTGAGAGGGATCAAGTCACCACATAGTTCAAAAGTTTTTTTTTTTACCTCTAACTTTTGCCTAGGTTGCCTTTTAAAGGTTTTCAACCTAGCAGCTTTTAATACCCTAACTTTTGCCTAGGTCGCCTTTTAAAAGGTTTTCAACATAGTAGGCTTTTTTTTTTTTTTTTTAACACTTTCAAAAGTAATGGGAAAACATCATATACTTTTTTAAGTGTTGAAGTAGGCAGTTTTAGGCTCTTGCCAAGGAGCATTTCAAATTTCAAGCATAGTAACATTTCAGGAATTTGCCGTTGATGGGGCCAATTCTCAAACCATCTTCAGCAACCAACTTGTATGCACCATTTGTATAAGCTTCTTGAACAACATATGGTCCATCCCATTTTGACACAAACTTATTCTTGGTGCAATGAGTGATGATGATGGGTCTTCGCACAGCAAGAACCAAATCTCCAACTTGAAAAGATCAAGGACGAACCTTCTTGTTGAAAGTCCTAGAAATGCGAGCTTGATAACACTCAAGACGTTCTTGTGCCTCAAGGCTTTTTTATCCAAAGCTTCCAATTCTTCAAGTCGTAAATGAACATTGTCCTCATTAGAGAGGCCTTCTTGAATGGCAATTCTTAATGAAGGGATTTGGCGTTCAAGTGGTAAAACAGCTTCTACCCCATAAACAAGAGAGTAGGGTGTGGCTTGGGTAGGTGTTCGGTATGTTGTGCGGTACGCCCACAATGCTTCTTCAACTCTTTCATGCCAATCTCTTTTTGACTTCCCTACAACTTTCTTGAGAAGATTGCATAGAGTTTTGTTAAAAGCTTCTGCAAGACCATTAGCTGGAGCATTATACATTGAGGAGTTATGTTGCTTAAAACCAAAGTCACTGCAAAGCTTGTCCATCGCCTTGTTGTAGAATTCTTTCCCATTATCTGTGATTATGTAACGAGGCACACCATACCTGAAGATGATGTTTCTTTTGATGAAGTTCACAACAATTTCTTTCTTCACTTCTCGAAATACAGCAGCTTCAACCCATTTGGAGAAATAATCTGTCTCAGCTAGGATATATGAATGTCCACCAGAGGACTTCGGAGTTAATGGTCCGACCACATCTAATCCCCAAGCATCAAATGGCCATGAAGCTACAGTAGGGTGTAAGGGATCTGGAGGCTGATGAATGAAATTGGCATGGAATTGACATGCTGAACATCTTTTTGCATAATCCATACAATCTTTGACCATAGTGGGCCAGTAATAACCCATCCGCTTAATTTAAAAATGAAGTTTGGGACCAGACTGGTGAGCACCACAAATCCCTGAATGAGCTTCTTTAAGTGCCTTGGCAGCTTCCTCATCATCCAAGCAGTGAAGGAGAAGGCCATCAAAAGAACGGCGATACAAAGTATTCTTATAATAAACAAAACGTGGAATTCGTCGCCGAATCTTTGTTCTATGTCGAGAATCATTGGGCAACTTCCCATGTTCTATGTAATCAATGATGAGTTGTCGCCAATCCTCTCTTTCTATCTCAAACACTGAAATTGCATTAACTTCTTCTTCTATCTCATCTTCATCAAAATTTGGAGGTATTACCCATGTTTGGCATACTGGAATTTTCACCTTAAGCTCTTGTAGAGTAAGAGCTGTTGCTAATTTTGCCAAGGCATCAACTTGCTTATTCTCATTTCTTGGGACATGTGTAATACTAATATGATCAAACCATCCCAAAAGCCTCCTGGTGTATTTGCAATATGGGATCAATTCAGGTTTCTTCACATCATAGTGCAGAAGCACTTGATTTATGACTAATTTCGAATTACCAAAGACTTCTAAATGAGTTGTTTTCGTATCCATTGCCATTTCAAGACCTAGGATTAGTGCTTGGTACTCAACAACATTGTTTGAACAACATTTTGTGAGAGTGAATGCATATGGGAGTACATCTCCTTCTGGAGTTACAAAAACTACCCCATCACTGGCACCACTACGTTAGGCAGCCCCATCGAAGAACATCTTCCATGTTTACGAAATTTCAATGAGCATTACTTCTTCGTCAAGAATGTCATCAGACAGCTCCCAATCATCAGGAATAGGATGGTCAGCAAGGAAGTCGGCTAAAGCTTGTCCTTTCACCGCTTTTTGCTGGACATATATTATCTCAAACTCTTGGAGCAAAAGAGCCCATTTTACTAGCCTCCCCGAAAGAACTGGCTTAGTCATAATGTACTTGATGGGATATGCCCGTGAAACGAGATGTATTGAATGGGCTTGTAGGTAATGCCTTAGCTTTTGAATGGCAAACATCAAAGCTAAATATGTCTTTTCAATTGGTGAGTAATTAAGCTCAGCACCATGTAAGGTTCTACTCAAGTAATAAAGAGCATTCTCCTTTCTTTCTTCATTTTCCTGTGCTAGGAGCACTCCTAGAGATTGTTCTTGTGCTACTATGCAAAGAATGAGCGGCCACCCATGTATGGGTGCTCGTAAGATAGGAGGATTCAACAAGTATGTTTTAATGCTCTCGAAAGTGTTTCTACATGCTTCATCCCATTCAAATGGGATATCTTTCTTCATGAGGCAACTGAAAGGTCGACAACGCCCTTCCAAATTGGATATGAATCTCCTAATGTAGGCAAGCTTTCCTTGAAGACTTTTGAGATCATGAATATTTCAAGGCTCTGGCATTTTTTGAATAGCATCAATCTTTGAACTATCTATCTCAATTCCTCTGTGTCGAACTATAAATCCTAGGAATTTTCCCAATGTAACTCCAAATGCACACTTCATAGGATTCATTTTGAGTTGGTACCTACGAGGTTGCTCAAAAACTTGACGAAGGTCTTGAAGGTGCTCCATTCGTTTCTTCAACTTCACCACCAGATCATCTACATTCTTATGGAGTATATCATCAAATATTTTTTGCATTGCCCTTTGATAAGTGGCACCGGCATTTTTTAACCCAAATGGCATAACTTTATAACAATAAATCCCTTTTGGAGTACGAAAAGCAGTGAGCTCTTCATCTTTCGGAGCCATGCGAATTTGATTGTAACCAGAGAACCCATCCATAAATGAAAGAGCTTTATGGCCTACTGTAGCATCAACCATAATTTCTGTTAGAGGAAGAGGAAAATCATCTTTTGGACATGCCCTATTGAGGTCACGAAAGTCGACACAAATGTGGATTTGCCCATTCTTCTTTCTTACTTGGACAATGTTTGATATCCACGAAGGATACTTGACTTCTCGAATAAATCCAGCTTCAATAAGTTTGTTGACTTCACCTTCAATTTGGGAGATTAATTAACTCAGGCCGAAACCTACGTTGTGCTTGCTTTGTTGGCCGTACCCCGTGTCTTATTGATAAATGATGAACGACAATCTTTGGATTAAGATCGGGCATTTCTTTGTACGTCCAAGCAAAAACATCCCTATACTCTTTGAAGAGTTCAAAATAGGCATCTTCCTCTTCTAGAGTTAAACTTGCACTTATAAAAACTAGCCTAGGGTCTTCGATGGTGCCAGTGTTGACTTCCTACAATTCATCACCTGTAGCCCGTATGCCTTCTTCAAATGAGGGTGGAGCATCCTCAGTATCATCTTCAATAGGGGTTTCTTCTTTCATGTCTTCAATGATTGTACGCATTTTTGCAGTCAGGGCTTCTCTAGTATTCACTTCCCAAATGGTTCTACGTTTCATACAAGACGGAATGGAGCTTCAAATCTCATTTGAATCTTGATCAACAATAAGTGTGTCATTAGCACCTCTAGGAAGGAGATTTGTCCTCTCATTTTGTTCTCGCTTTGCCTTCAAATCTTTCGAGAGTCAAGAAGGGATTGCATGACTGAGCCTTGTGAAAACTAAACCTCGAGTGTCAACTTGAGAAGGAGTTGAGTGATCAAGTCTTGTGAAAATAGAGCCTTGAGTGCCAACCACGAAGTTATCTTCTTGTGTCCCCAACCTATCCAAGGCTGAGATATGGGAAGTGGGTCGCCCAAAGCGGTCGAAAACAGATGAACTCTTTGATAGGTTTGAAGACTATTCTTCTTCCTCATAATTTGCTAAAATTACTGAAACACTAGCTTTTCGAATGGGAAAATGAACAGGAGATGATGGTGTGTATCCAATTCCAACCTTAGAACTTGTTACACAGAAACCTTTAGCCTTCGACACCTGGTGTTCCCTTTTTCCAGAGGCTTCAGGGATGAGCTTACCCAAACCATTTGGCTTCTCATGGTAATAACCAGTTTTAGCCATGAGTCTATATGCATTAGGGTCAAAACCCTCTTTAGTTCGTTTGGTGGGCAAAGTCCCATGTTCAACGATTGGTCCTTGGGATGGTCTTGTGAACCCTTTCAATGGTTGGCTTGGGATTCTTGGTTTTGTGATTTTAGCAACTGGGAGAGTTAGTACTTGTAGATCTTCCAATGCTGACTCTCCATCTCCTAAAAATGGTGATTGGGACATAGTGTAACACAAGAGCTACCTTAGTTGCTTCAGAGGCATGACACTTCTTCTCTTTTATGGAAGTCTTTGTTTGCTTGGTTTCCTTCTCCTCAATTGGTTTGGTTTTCTTCTCCTCAATTGGCTTGGTTTTCTTCTCCTTAATTGAAGAGTCAATCTTTGAAGTTTTGGAAGGGAGGTTTACTTCTTTGCTAGATGGTGAAACAATGACTTGTGCTTCCTCCAGCGTATGATCTTCCAAGTAAAATTTTGCATCAGCAAAATGTGATTCAGCTACAGCAAAGGGCTTGTGATTAGCTACTATCTTTTTAACTTGTCCATCTTGGAAATATTTAAAGCATTGGTGATACGTAGATGGCACAACACCATACTCATGCAACCATGGTCTTCCAATAAGCACTTTGTAAGTGGTCTTGGCATCAATGACATGAAAGAGTGCACTTGATTCCATTTCACCAATGAGCATATGAAGTCTAATCTTTCCAATAGCTCTTTGTCCACCTTGATTAAAGCCTTGAATCATCAATTTACTAGGAAGTAGTTCATCCAAGGAGATTCCAAGTTCTTTCAATATTTTGAGTGGCAGAATGTTGACTGCAGATCCACCATCAATAAGGATACGATTGACTTTTTGTTCTCGAATGTAGCCAGTCACAAATAAGGGACGATTGTGAATCTTGGATCCCAACAAACGATCATCATCAGTGAAAATGATTGAAGACCAATATGCTCTATACACAATAGCTCGCTCTGTTTCCTCCTCACTTTCTGAAGATTCTTCTTCACCACTTACTTGATAACATGTAAGAGATGAAAAGATATAATCCTCGAGAATTGGCACTGGAGAGAAAGGTACTTTCACCTCAATAGGCTCAAATGAACCAAATTGAATGGTGAAATAAGTAGAAGTAGTTGTTGAGGCTACCATGGCTAGATTGGCAGTTGCAACTTCATCATCAAACATGATCTTTCCTTGATGAGCTAGCTCTATGATTTTATCTTTCAGCACAAAGCATTGCTCAATGGGGTGGCCTATGAGGCGATGATACTTGCAATACTTGGGATTATTTGTTTGGTCAGCCTCTTCAGGACGTTTCATCTCCGGTTACTCAATTAACTTCAACTCAAGTAGATGATCCAACATGTTGGAGATATCGGAATTTGGGAATGGATATTGCTTTTCTTGCATTTCTTGTAATGTTGGTCTTCTTCTTCTTTCTTGTGTGAGAGCATATGTCCATTCTTTTATCTTGGGTTTAACTGGAACTTTGAGAGGAGCAGTAGTTACAATCAAAGATTGCTTGTTTTCCGTTTTAGGAGGGAATTTGCCCTCTTTGTGAGTATCTTGTCTTTCTCTCCCCTTGCGAGGTTCTTGAACAAGTGGGCCTTGGTGACCATTGGAAGCAATACTAAGCTCCATGTCATAGGCGTGTGTTGCTAATTCTTCAAATGTTTTAGGCTTTATTCCTTGAAGGATATAGCTTATAGCCTAATTCATTCCTTGAATACACATCTCAATTGCGAACGCCTCAGATAATTGATCCTTGTAGTTAAGACTAAGGTTTCTCCACCGCTGAATGTAATCAACGACAGACTCTTCTTTCCACTGCTTTGAATCGGTGAGTTCTATCATACTAACAGTACGTCGAGTACTATAGAAACGATTTAGGAATTCTCTTTCCATTTGATTCCAACTATCAATAGAGCCAGGCGCTAGATCAGTATACCAATCAAACGCATTTCCTTTCAAAGAGCGAACAAATTGCTTGACCATGATATCCCCATAAGTACTAGCATTGTTACAAGTTTCCACGAAATGAGCTAAATGCTGCCTTGGATTTCCTTTACCTTCAAACTGTTGAAACTTTGGTGGTTGATAGTTTTGAGGCATCCTCAAGAGATCTATCCTTTGAGTGTATGGTTTGGCATAGGCAATGGACGATTGACTTCCACCCCCAACTTGATCTTTGATAGCTTCTTTGATTAACTCCTTGAGCTGGTCAGGAGAGATAGACCCATCTGTAAAGAGTTTGAGATCCTTTGTTGAACTCTCAGGTTTGTCATTATAGGTTTGTTTTGATTGAAAGCTTTCATCTTCACGATTTGTTCCAGATGTATTCCCCATCTTATTCATCAAGAAAGTTATTTGTGTGTGTCTCAATGCTTCCCTCTCTTTCATGGACTTCATTAGCTCTTCTAAAGTCTGGGCTGTGGTCGAGACTTGTTCCTCCAAAAATGTTGTGCTAGTCATCATGACTAGCATGGCAAATGAACTAACAGAGTTAGGGGATTCCCTAAGCTTGGAAGTAGGAATATTTTCTGAAAAAGAGAATTCAAAGCCATCAAGTGATTCATCCTCTTCTTCAACAATTGGAGCTTCTTGTGTTGGTTTTGGTGAAAAAGCTGGTTGAGACAACATTTCATTGACGAGGCTAGCTACATCTTTGCTTGTCCCCTGAGTAGATGAGGCTGTTTGTGACTTCTCGGTTTTAGAAGTGTTGAAAACCGCCGAGGATTGGGGTATGAGTGTTGTTTTAGCATAGACCTCTGCAAGGGCTTTTATCCTTCCCCTTGTCATGGGTCCAGTATAGGGAATATCAGAGTTTGAACCAAGTGTAGGATCAACTTCACTTGTTCCAAAAAGAGGGTTGTCGATTTGAGTCTTCTTTGAAGCCATATGGGTTCAAAGGATGTGACAAGTTGATGAAGAAGAGATGAGAGGTAGAGACGGTCCCACCAGGCATGCCAAAAATTTGTAAACACAAAATTTCCCAATTGCAGAAAATCAAACAATTGAAAAGAAATATGGTTTGCAAATAATAATTTGTATTGATGAATAATGAGTACAATCTCTATTTCAATTCTTTTACAAAAGAATACCCTCTGATTCTATCTTCATTGAACTTGACTCAAACAAAAAATCTTCTTGACTTTAGCTGAAAGATAGATCAAACAGTCTCCACAACAAATCTCTAGCTTCGAGCTTATTAGAGATTTATTGTTCTTCAAGTCTTTGAATATGAAGGCTTTTAGGTTGAAGTTCTTCGGGGCTTTAGAGGCTTGATCCGTTGAGCTTCAAGGATTTGAGGTTTGTTGAAGTTTATGAAGGCTTTTTCAGCTTAATTCCAATAGAACTTCAAAGAACTTATTTGAATATTCTTCGTATGTTCTTGAGGCAGAATTTCTCCAGAGTTTTGACGTCTTAGAAAAATTCTCTGTAAATGAGAGGGGGTATGCCCTCTATTTATAGTGGTTTCAAATGATAAGTCCCACCTGGAATTGACTTCCTTGTAGATAATTATCTCTATTATTATTTATTTATTTTAATAGAGATAATGATTAACTATTATCATTCCAATTTAATTGAGATATTTATCTCTATTTAATTAGAATAATTATCATCAAGATATTTATCTCTATTTAATTAGGATAAATATCATCTTAAATGACACATGTCAACACTTGATTTATCTAATTTAATGACATATTAATTTAAATTTTGTCACTAAATTTTGATGTGGCATTTTGTGATTGGCTCAAAATTTTGCCTCCTACAAATGCCCCCTCGAGACTTGATTATGTCCACAATTTTAAGTGTGGAAAGTGATCAAGTCTCGACAAATTTCATGTTTTGATGCAATTAATTTTAGCACCTTTCATACTTTCACAATGATCCCACTGTTGGTTCACGGCCCAATTAGAGGTTGTCTAATGTAATGGTAGCCTCGTTCAAATCCATTAGCCGAGGTATATCAAGACTTAAAAGAGTTCTAATGCATGCAAGAATCCACCCATACAATACATGCAAGACTCCACCATGCAAGAAGCCACGTTTCTTTTTCCTTGTCCAAGCTGAAGAAGAATTCTCTTCCCATGAGAGGATAACCTCAAGAAGGAATCGGTTTCCTAGCCCAAGTGGTCTTGACTGGATGAGTTTTAGTTGCAATTAAACTCTCTCTGACCAGCACTATAAAAGGGCAGCTCCAGCCGCACATAACTCACAATTTTCCTCGCATAGCGCATAAGTTTGGGAATCTCAAGAAAACTTCTTGAAGAAGGCATAAGATTTTTTTTTTTCTTCTTTCTCAGTCAGGTAGCAAGGCATGATCTCTTCTTTTATTTTTTTATTTTTTGTAACCTCGTGTGTGTATATATATATATTTTTTGTAAACCGTGCTCATGACTCTTTTTTCTTCTTGTAGCCTCACAATTTTCGTTGTTTCTAAAGACCAGAAGTTCAAGCCGCCCTGTTAAAGACTGACGCAGAAAGAGACAAAATCGTCCAGAGGTTCAAACAGTTTGATGAATTTTCGGATCTTCAATTCATCCAATACTCCAAAGGGTTTGAGCTCCTACGTCGGTGGACGATGAAGCACCACAGTTTAGCCATGGACTTCTCCACTTTAGACTTTGAGAAGATTGACACCGAGATACTTACAGATGAGGCCAAGGAGCAAGAAGAAACTGAGACTGATGCTACGGAAAATGACCTTGTTGCTGGTGGAAAAGATGCTGATGAATCCACTGTCCCCCCTTCCTAACATTTTTTTTATATATTATTTGGAAAACAATGGTTGCCCCCTTGTTTTGGGGTTCTATTTTTGAAGAACAATGGTTGCCTCCATGTTTTGAGGCTTTAGTCTTTCATTGCTTTATTGCCTCTTGGTTTTGAGGCTTTCATGAACTCTTTACTTCTAGTATGTTGATTTGTTTTCTGACTTGTAGTTTTTTTATATATATATATATATATATATATTGCTTGGACGGTGCCTCTTATCCATGGTTTTAAAAACCGAACCGAACATCAAACCGTTTTTTTTGAAAATTTTCGGTTCAACCCCGGTTTTTACCTGGTTTTTGACCGGTTTTCCGGTTGTTGACCGGTTTTTGAGGTTTTAACCGGACCGGACTGGTTCTTGGTTGGACCGGCCAGTCCGGTCCGGTTTTTAAAGCAGTGCTCTTATCACCTTGTTTATAAGTTGGGCTTGCTTGATCTTAATAACTTATGCTTGAAGTTTTTGCTTATTGACTTAGCTTCGTCACTTCAATTGACAAGGCGTCTATCCTTAGTATTTTTATCACTTGATTTAGAATTCGTCATTCGTTTTGATGGAATTTTATCTTGGTGATTTAAACTTAGAGTTTTTATCACTTGATTTGGATTTTTAACTTCGTCATTTATATTGATGGAGTTTTTATCCTTGTGATTTAAAGTTAGAGTTTTTATCACTTGACAGAGTTTTTATCCTTGTTATTTAAACTTAAAGTTTTTATCACTTAATTTGGATTTTTAACTTCGTCATTAATATTGACGGAGTTTTTATCCTTGCGATTTAAACTTAGAGTTTTTATCACTTGATTTGGATTTTTAACTTCGTCATTTATATTGACGGAGTTTTTATCCTTGTGATTTAAACTTAGAGTTTTTATCACTTGATTTGGATTTTTAACTTTGTCATTTATATTGACGGAGTTTTTATCCTTGTGATTTAAACTTGATTTGGATTTTTTAACTTCATCATTTATGTTGACAGAGTTTTTATCCTTTCTTCCGGTTTAAAGGAAATTTTCGCCGTGGAATGTTTGCCATCTAATCATGCCAAAAAGAATAGTTCTGCAGACGTTTGGTCTGTTTTATTCGTCCTTGTTTATAAAGAGGGATTACAAGGGTATAAATTCATGGAAACACAAAAGGCGCTAAAAATAAAGTACTGAAAGAAAAAAGAGACAAATGCATAATGAAATTGATATCCCGCTTATCTGTGAATGAATAAACGAGGTGTTCCAAACCCTGGAACTTATTAGGGCTGAGGTTCTGCTCCCTTATTGATAATACTTCTTAAGGTGCTCTACATTCCGCGGACGAGGCAAAGGTTTCCCATTTGTATCCTCCAAGTAGTAGCTTCCTCTTCTTGAATAACGGACGAACTTGTATGCGCCTTCCCAGTTAGGGCCCAGTTTCCCTTCGTTTGGATCTTTGATAGCCTGTGAGACTTTCCATAGAACCATATCTCTAGGATTAAAACGCTTCAACTTGACCCTCTGGTTACAATACCTCATCATCCTCTCTTGATACAAGGCCATTCTCTGAGCTGCATCGTCCCAGACTTCGGGTAAACAATCCAAATGAAGGGAACTACTGCCTCGTCATTACTTTGTTCATCATACCATGCCCTCCTGATGCTTGACACTCCAACTTCCATAGGAACTACTGCCTCAGTCCCAAGCACCATCTTGAAGGGTGTTTCGCCTATTAGGGTCCTCACTATCGTCAAGCCATGCCCCTTTTGCCCCCTCAAGTCGGGTTTTGATCAATTTGAGCAAAGTTCGATTTGTGACTTCTGTCTGGCCATTGGCCTGTGGGTGACCAGGTGAAGAATAATGGTTTTTTATTCCCAGCTCCTTGCAGAAATCCCTAAACTTGCGGCTGTCAAACTGTCGTCCATTGTCAGAGATGATGATTCATGGAATTCCAAATCGGCAAACAAGATTCTTCCATGCGAAGTATTGTATCTTGGCCTCCGTTATAATTGCCAAAGGTTCTACTTCCACCCACTTTGTAAAATAGTCAATAGCGACGACTAGGAATTTTACCTGCTTCTTACCAGGGAGTAGGGGGCCCATTACGTCAATTCCCCACGTGGAGAACGGCCAAGGTGAAGTGATGCTCGTCAAGTGCTCCGTTGGGACATGTTGCATGTTTCCAAATTGTTGGCACTTGTCGCACTTCTGAACGACCTGAGCTACATCCTTCTGCATTGTTGGCCAGAAATGTTCTACACGTACAACCTGCCCGACGAGTGAACGTGGTCCAGAGTGATTTCCACACACCCCTTCGTGGATCTCCCTTAGAACATACTTAGCATCTTCTGGATCGAGGCACTTCAAGTAGGGTTAAAAGAATCCCCTCTTGTAAAGCTCGTCATTCAAGATCGTAAATCTGGACGACCTAACCTTGACTTTTCTGGTTTCCATGGGATCTGAAGGGAGATTACCATGCTTGATGTACGTGATTATTGGATCCATCCAACTTTCTTCTGACCGAACGTAATTCATGTCAAACCCCTCAATGCTCAGAAGGTACTGCACCTCCATGTGCAATCCAGGTCGTCGTTCATTGGTCTCCGACGATGCCAGTCTAGCAACCTCGTCCGCTTCAGAATTTTCCTCTCGAGGTACCTGAGTAATCTTGACATCATCAAAGTTAGGAATTAACTGATTGGTCAATGCTAAGTATCTCTTCATCCTATCCTCCTTAGCTTCATACTCATTGTTCATCTGCCCTGTCATAAGTTTTGAATCAGAGTTCAACTTCAGGTTTCTCACACCCATGGCTTTTGCAACCCTCAAGCCCGTCAAGACTACTTCATACTCTGCTTCATTATTCGTTGCTAGGAACTGAAGCTGGACTCCATATCTGAGGACGTACTTCTCTGGGGATAAGAGAATCACTCCTACTCCACCCATGCCTGATGCTGATGAGCCGTTTGTATACACCATCCAGTAATCTGATTCGGGATCTTGATTAGCTACAGTAAATTCAGCGACAAATTCTGCCAGTGCCTGGGCTTTGAATGCTATTCTTGGCTCGTAGTCAACTTTGAATTTGCTCAATTCCATTGCCCATTGGACCATTCTCCCTGCTACGTCTGGCCTACCCATCGCCTTTCGTAGAGGCTGGTCCGTCATGACTAATATTGTGTGTGCTTAGAAGTAGGGACGAAGCTTTCTTGATGCGATGATCAAAGCAAAGGCCAATTTTTCTATCCTTTGGTATTTTGCTTCTGCACCCTAGAAGGCCTGGCTCGCGTAGTAAATTGGTTTCTAAATCTAAAGCTCTTCTCAGATCAATGCCGAACTTACAGCTGTCTAAGAGACAGCTAAGTACAGGAATAGACCTTCTCCTTCGACGGACGAACTTAATAGCAGGGGCTTGGACAGGTAATCTTTAAGTGCTTGGAAGGCTTCTTCACACTCGTCTGTCCACTGGAAAGCCTACTTCAATATCTTGAAGAACGGGAGGCATTTATCCGTAGCTCTAGACATGAACTTGTTCAAGGTTGCTATGCACCCCATTAGTCTCTAAACTTCCTTCGCACTCCTTGGGGATGTCATATCTAATATGGCCTTGACTTTCTCAGGTTTAGCCTATATGCCTCATTGTGAGGCCATGAAGCCTAAAAACTTGCCCAACGAGATCCCAAATACACACTTCGCCGAGTTCAACCTCATTTGATACTTCCTCAACGTATCAAAAGTTTCTCTAAGGTCGTCCAAGTGTAATTCTGCTTTCCTACTCTTCATAAGCATGTCGTCTACATAGACCTCCATATTCCGTCCGATCTGCCTGCTAAACATCTAATTTACTAATCTCTGGTAAGTAGCCCCTGCGTTCTTCAGGCTAAATGGCATAACCCTGTAGTAGTATAACCCTTGGCTAGTAACAAAAGCTATTTTCTCCTGGTCTTCTTCGTTCATGCAGATCTGGTTGTAACCTGAGAATGTATCCATGAAGGTCAATAGCTTATGGCCGGCTATTGAATCTACCAACTGAGCGGAAAGCTGTCTTTTGGGCAGGCGCAGTTAAGATCTGTGAAGTCTACACACATACACCATTTCCCGCTGGACTTCTTCACCATGATGACATTGGCCAACCACTCGAGGTAATAGACTTCTCTGATGAATCCAGCAGTCAAAAACTTCTCTATTTCTTCCACAATAGCTTTGTTTCTCTCAAGAGCAAAACCTCGTCGTTTCCGCTGGACGGGCTTTCTGGTAGGATCAACATTCAACTTGTGCTCTATCACTTTGTTGTCTATGCTTGACATATCTTCATGAGTCTAGGCAAAGATATCCAGATTTTGCTTCAGGAACTCCACAATCCTACCCTTCAGGTCTGAGTCAAGTCCTACTCCCACCTTTGTTACTTTGGTAGCGTCTCCTTCTACTAGGCTCACCTCTTCCAGCTCTTGGATTGGCTTTCTTGGTTCTTCTTCCACCACCCACACGTGGTTTTCTCTTGAAGCTAGTACCACTTGGTAACATTCTCTAGCCAAAAGCTGATCCCCGCATATCTGTCCTACCCCATTTGGGGTTGGGAACTTCACTTTCAGACAATAAGTCGAGGTTACAGCCTTAAGTCGATTCAGTGTAGGTCGTCCCAAAATGACATTATAGGACAACGGGCAATCGACGATCAAGAAATCGACCCGGTTTGTTACTTGTGCTGGATGTGTCCCAGCTATGACGGACAATGAGACGATTCCTTTTGGATAAATTCTATCCCCACTGAAACTAACCAATGGAGAATTGAAAGGCCTAAGCTTCTTAGGATCCACCTTCAGCTGTTGGTAGGCCATCATGTACATTATTCCGCGGAACCCCTGTTGTCAACCAGTACTTTCCTTATGTTGAAGCCTTCTATTTCCAATGTAATGACGAGTGGATCATCGTGGGGTTGCTTAATCCCACTTGCATCTCATTCAAAAAATGTGATGCCGTCACTCTCTGATCATCGATACTTTTGAGACGGATGTTTGATGTGAACATTGTTGACCTGCCTGTAAAGACTTGTACGACCCTCTTGATACAGATCCCCCCGTAATCATTCTTATTTCTCCCACAGCTTGTTTTGGATGATCTCGTCTGTCATCTTTGACATCATTATGCGGTTTATCTTCAGCCCTTGCTCAAGGTTGGTAATCCCTCTTAATGAACTTTTGGAGTTTTCCCCGTTGAATCAGTTCTTATATCTATTCTTTTAGGTCGTGACATTCATCAGTGTAATGGTCGTGATCCTTACGAAACGGCAGTACTTCTTCAGGTTACGCTTCCTAGAGGACGTGCTTAACGGCTTAGGCCATTTCAGCCCTAGTTCGTCCTTTATTTGCACCAGTATTTTGTCCGCAAGCATCACTAATGGGGTGAAGTTCATCCTCTTCTTCGGGGCTTCTAAATTGCTCTTGCTGGTCTTAGTCTCCGAATATGAATCTTTAAGATCTTTCTTCTTACCTTGAGAGTCACCAGATTCTTCCTTCTTTCGTTTCCCCGTCAGCCCCTTCGCGGTAAGGGCGTCCTCTCCGTTCATATATTTCTGAGCTTTGAACAAGAGATCCGTCATAGAAGTTGGCGGCGTCTTCCCCAACGAGAAGTTGAGGTCGGGGTTATTAAGCCCAGCCTGGAAGGTTGACATTATCACCTGGTCATCAGCTTCGTCAATCTCCAACACTGCCTTGTTGAAACGTTTTACATAATCCCTTAAGCTTTCCCCTTCCTGCTGCCTTACTGTTAGCAAGTAAGAGGTTGGCCTCTTGTGACGCTGTCCTCCAATGAAATGGTGAACAAATGAGTTGTTGAGCTATTCAAAATTTGCTATAGAGGATGCTGGCAACTTACTAAACCACACCCTAGCAGCCCCTCTGAGGGTAATAAGGAAAGATCTGCATATAACCTCATCTAGGGTCTGCTGGAGGTTTAGGATAGTCTTGAAGGCCCCTATGTGGTCAAAAGGGTCCTTCGTGCCATCATAGAACTCTAGTTATGGCAAACAAAATTTTGGAAGCAAGGGGCACTCCAAAACCCTAGCTGTGAAAGGTGAATTTGTTCATTTGAGCATGCCGTCAAGGTTCACTGCTATCTTTCCCTTCATGGAATTTTTCAATTCATCAAGCTCCTTTCGCAAACTCTTGATTAAGTGGTCATTATCATGCGCAGACTGTCCACTGTATTCTATTGTATCCTTTCCCTTGCTATTCTCAAGGCTGCTAGCTTCCTCGTCATGTTTGCTGCGGCTACATCGATGATGTGAAGCGTTACTGCCTTTTGGACGGGCTCGACGCTTCAGCTCTTCGTTTTGTTTCATTAACTCTTGTACACTCGCTATTAGAGCCTAGATCTATTGGGCCATCACCACAGGATATCGGGGCGTTGCTGCTGCGTTGTCCATCAAGAGACAGGAACTTTATTGGTAGGAGCACGATGGTTTGAGTAAGAATTAACTTGTTAACACTGTTCCCACAGACGGCGCCAAACTGATGAAGCTGAAAGTTGACCTCGTCAATATGTTCCGTGTCAGTGTCAATGGGCGAACTCCGCTACCTGTTGTCAAGAAAAGAAGAGCAAAAGAGATTTCCATTGGCGTGGTGCCAATTAAGAATGCTCCGATGCCAAAGTTAGCTATATGGTTCTTAAAGAATTCTCTCGAAAGTGTTTCTCAAGTTTTTTATGTCTCTTTACCTGAGTTCTATTCTCCTTTTTATAGTTTCCTTTGGGTTGGTGTAGTTATGTCTGTTGATGCTGCTCTGAGCGTTACTTCTCCTGGGAGAAGCTCAGCATTGATTGGCAATGATGACTCCATTAAGGTGTAACAGGTTGGGACATTATTGTTCTTGTAATGGTTCCAGCGCACTCATTGTTTGCCAGCTGCGCTGAGGGCATTTATTTGCACCTTCAATGAATGTTGGCCTACCTAGTCTATTAGGACGCTGTATGATGAAGGGATCATGTCCCCAGTCTCGTCCCTAGTTCAAAAGTGGCTAAGATCATCTTTATCCTAGACGATCTTCACTTGATACTCGTCAATATTATTGCAATAAAGTAGTCTGTTTGGATTATCATCGCCTTTTTTTCTTTTCTTTTCTTTTTTTTTTTTTTTTTTTTTTTTGAGTTTGCAATGAAATTCCTCACACTCTGTCACACACCTAAATGGCAAAATCCACTTGCATTCAAAATTTATCATCTTTATAATCCCCATTTTCCTCTAGTTAGGAGTTATTTGTGACGGGACTGATGAATTCATTTACCGAAGACGACGTCCATTATACAGACGAAGATATCCCTGGACGAGCAAATTAATACCCACGTCACTAACGAAGGCAGGAAGGCCATTCAATGCAGCACAATTACACCCAGAACGGTTACAAGACCAACTGTATGAACTGTTGGAGCACATTAAAGCCACATTACACAGCACCAAACGTTACGAAGAGGAGCATTAAGACCTCCATAACTACCCCAATGGCTAGAAGCTATGAAAGCATATATAAAGCCCACACATTGCCAAGTAGAAGGGAGGTACACACATAGACACTAAGAGATTTCTTTCGTTCTATTACATTACTTTGTTTATTCCCAAAGAGCTTCTTATACTAACTTTGTCATCGGAGGCGTTGTGGCAGGCACCACACCGATGACCACCTTCGAGGGTACATTCATACAGGTCGGAGATTGCTTCCATCTGACTACCTTGACTGACGAACTTACGCTTCATCAGTTTGGCGCCGTCTGTGGGGACGCGACGTTTTCATTTTCATATTCGAAAATGTTGTTTCCATCAACTTCAGTATTCAGATGGAGTCTAATCAAGATTCTGTAGCCTTGGCTTAGCAAGTCCAAGCTCTTGTGGCCACTGTTGAAGAACTTACTAGGCAAAATCAAGAAATGAATCTACGGCTTCAACATGAGGAGAATCGATCCAAAAACAACGTGGAAGACGAGGGAAATAGCCATAGAAGGAGTGACCATCGAAGACCTACTACTCCGGCAGAACAGAATTCAGATCTTCTTCAAGAAATGAGAAAGGAGATGGATGAGTTGAGAAATGCCATCAGAGAGAAGACTGGCCAGAGCGTGGGTAGAATGGTAAGGGCAACAGACTCGCCTTTCACAGCAGCGGTCCTAGGATGCCTAGTACCGTCGAAGTTTCAGCTGCTACAACTTGAGCTGTTTGACGGGCTGAAGGATCCTCAGGATCACCTCAACACCTTCGAGATGACACTAGGCCTTCAACAGCCCCCTGACGAGATAATGTGCCGTTCTTCCCCACCACTTTCAAAGGAGCAACGAGGGAATGGTTCACCAAGTTGCCAACATCGTCCATCGATAGCCTCGAACAGCTGAGTAGCACCTTTTTACGTCATTTCATTGGAGGACAACATGCAAAGAGGCCGGCAGATCATTTACTCACCATCAGACAAGGAGAGAAAGAAACCTTGAGGTCCTATGTAAAATGCTTCACTCGGGAAACCCTGGAGGTAGAGGAAGCTGACGATAAGGTGCAGTTGACGACCTTCAAAGCAGGACTGCGATCCAGGGAATTCGTGGCTTCACTCGCAAAAAATCCTCCAAAAACGATGGCGGAGATGCTCCTGAAAGCACAGAAGTACATGAACGTAGAAGAAGCACTGGCTGCCATAAGGGACGTGGAAAAATCAGGAAACAAGGAAAGGAAGGAGAACGAACGTAGAGGACAGAAAAGGGACCGCCTAGATCGTCGGTTCAGTGACGAAGGTGACGAATCGAACATTACTCAAGATTATCAAAATCAAGCTGGACGACGTGAAGGGTGCCTGGCCAGAAGAGTTGTCCAATGCCTTGTGGGCTTACAGAACCACAACGAGAACCCCGTCGGGAGAAACCCCCTTTAGACTCACCTATGGCACTGAGGCAGTGATCCCAGTCAAGATAGGAATATCCAGCATCAGACGAGAGGTATTCAAAGAAGAAGACAATGAAGATCATCTACGAGTCCACCTAGACTGTCTGGACGAAGTAAGGGACAAAGCTCGTAGCAAAATGGCGGAGTACCAGCAGAAGATGACCGACTATTACCACAAAAGAGTAAAACTCAGGCGATTTGACATAAGTGACCTCGTCCTGCATAAGGTCACCACGGCGACTAGAGATTCTGCCCAAGGAAAGCTCAACCCCACATGGGAAGGACCTTACCGAGTCACCCACTACTCCAGACAAGGTAGCTATCACCTGAAAACCCTAGACGAACAGAGGCTCCCGAGGCCATAGAACATCGAGCACTTGAAGAAATACCACCAATAGATGTAACAGAAAATGTATTCGTCATTGAAATTAATAAATGAATTATTCAGCTAATGTCTCCATAACAAGCAGGTCTGAGCAGCTATAAGTCTGAAGAATGACAAGATCCCTAAAAGGGTGTAAGTCACGAAAGCCGAAAATGACTAAGTAACAAGAGTCCACCTCAACAGATGTAAGCTACCGACGATGACAAGATCCCTAAAAGGGTGAAAGTCACAAAAGCCTAAAAAGACTAAGTAACAAGATTCCGTCTTGACGGATGTAAGTTACTGACGATCGCTAAAGAATGACAAAACCCTTAAGAGGGTGAAAGTCACAAAAGCCTAAAAAGGCTAAGTAACAAGATTCCGCCTTGACGGATGTAATTTACCGACGAGCACTAAAGAATGACAAAATCCTTAAGAGGATGTAAGTCACAAAAGCCTAAAAAAGACTAAGTAGCAAAATCCCGCCTTGACGGAGGCAAGTTACTGACGATGACAAAAGGTACTGACGAAGAGAAGGGGAGAAGTTTAAAAACAAAGGCTCAGAAAATTGAAAACTAGCGGGAAACCCAATTGTCACACGAATTGGAGTATTAACTCCATTGGTCAAAATGTGCCACGTAGGCCACAACCTGAGGAGCGCCGCCACTGTACATTTAATACGAAACGAAACCCCAAGAGTTATTTACAGCCCAAAACCTTTCACATTCTACGGTCATCATTACAAGTCATGACGACCAAAGAATCGGGGGGTAGCTGACGGGACTGACGAATTCATTTACCGAAGACAACGTCCATTATACAGACGAAGATATCCCTAGATGAGCAAATTAATACCCACGTCACTGACAAAGGCAGGAAGGCCATTCAATGCAGCACAATTACACCCAAAACGGTTACAAGGCCAACTGTATGAACTGTTGGAGCACATTAAAGCCACATTACACAGCACCAAACGTTACGAAGAGGAGCATTAAGACCTCCATAACTACCCCAACGGCTAGAAGCTATGAAAGCATATATAAAGCCCACACATTGCCAAGTAGAAGGGAGGTACACACATAGACACTAAGAGATTTCTTTCGTTCTGTTACATTACTTTGTTTATTCCCAAAGAGCTTCCTAAACTGACTTTGTCATCGGAGGTGTTGTGGCAGGGACCACACCGGTGACCACCTTCGAGGGTACGTTCATACAGGCCGGAGATTGCTTCCATCTGACTACCTTGACTAACGAACTTACGCTTCATCAATTTGCTTTGTGAATTTCACATGTTAAGACGACTTTGTCAAAACACAGGCCACCAATCTTCGCAAAAACTACTAATAATTTATCTGTCTTTCAATTAAGTCCATTCAAATTCAAGGTACAAACATTCTCAAAAAAAAAAAAAAAAAAAAAAAAAAAAAAAAAAAAAAATCAATGTACAATATTTTTTTGGTTAACAATCAAGGTACAATCGCCCAGTACATAAACACCCATGGATGAAATATAAAATAATTTTAATTCTAGGTGTAGGATGTGACGACCTCCACCTAAATGTACATTCTAAAAGGAAACCAAGATTTGGTTATCATTCACAGTGGGCGTTGAGTAACCTTAATCAGACCAACTGGGTTTTGGCTAGGGACTTACACAGTTACGCGTTACAACTGGTGGGACCTTCATGCTTTCCCCTCATCACTATTTGATCCCATTAAAGGAGTCAATTGCATACTCAACCAACCAGTACTATTTTTCTTCATCAAAAAAAAAAAAAAAAAAAAACCAGTACTATTTCTCATGGGGACAGGCTCCCCTCCCGTTCAAACTTCTCCAGTTTTCTCCAATTTTTTATCCGGATGGAGGACACGTGGCACTTAAAACATCTGAAGGTTAAAAACATGCCACATCAAATCATTAATTACTCCCATTTAACCCACTCTTTCAGCAACCTTTGTTCACAAACCATCATTGGGACATGCTTCTATGCGGGCTTTGAGAAGAAGAGGAGACGAAACAGTGTAAGAAAGAAAAGAAACTTACCCATATATACTAGATTTCAATTTCCATTTTTTATAAAAGCTTCAAGATTTCAATTTCATTTCTTTTCTTATGCTTTCTCAGAGACCAAAAAGTGAAAAATGGTGATGAGAAAAGAGTGAGATTTGGAAATCACCAAGTGGGCTTTATGAGGAGATGAAGATCTAAGAGAAGTAACGAGAGATTGTAAAAAATATTCGAAACTTTTAATGTTAGAACTTTCCCCCTGAATCTAATGTATTTTTGATTCATTTGCCAAGGGTGTTAGTGGGTGGCTTCTCCGGCATCATTCTGACAGCTCCTTGCCGTCCGTTTGCCAAGAATGATGGTGTATGGGAGGTGGGTTTGTGAATGGAGGATGCTGAAAGAGGTAGACAAGATGAGAATAAATGAGGTTTGATGTGGCATGTTTTTGACGTTTAGATGTTTTAAGTGCCATGTGTCCTCCATCCGGATAAAAAATGGAGAAAACTGGAGAAATTTGAATGGGAGGGGAGCCTGTCCCTTTTTGGGATTGATGCCGGTACTTAGGCTAGTACAAAAACACTTCAATTTCATGTTTTTTTTTTTTTTAATGAATCAATTTCATGTTAGTTTAAAATACTAGCTAGCTATTCCGGAGTCATATCAGAGAAATTATCAAATTTTGGCCAAAAAATAAAAATTAATTGATAAAATAATTTAGACTAAAATGCAAATTTCACCTTCTAAATTAGACTAAAATTTATTTCAGTTTTTTAATTTTACTTTCGTTCAATTGTGGCCTCTAAATTTCAAATTTAATAGCATTTTTTGATGAAATTGAACAAAATGCTTAAATTGAATAAATTTAAAACTTAAAAAACTCAATTAAACGAAAGTAAAATTAGAGAACTAATGAATTTTCAGTCAAATTAACTTATAAAGTGCAATTTGCAACAAATAGCTCACATCATCACTCACTTTTCTCAGATATTAACCACCATCTTCTAATTTTGTTGTCCAAAAAATCCACATATCTGTTTCTTTTTTATTTTGCTAAGTGTGCCCCTGCATGACAAATTGACAATCCGCCACTACACCCACGTGTTCAATTGAGTGCACAATTTGTCTATTCAATTTTTTCTATTGCCATCTATCAAAAATGAAAAACAACATGTTGTGATTGTTATATCATCTAAGTATATCAATTTATTATTATTAATGAGCTAATATGTTAGATAGAAATTAGCATATTATGTGAGATATGTGCTAATAAATTTTAAATATTTTTACTAAATTATATGAATTTTAACCAATAAACCCACACATATATAAGACATAAATAGAAATAGACAAATAGTTGAATTTTTTTTATTATAATATATAGTTGGCTGTTAAAGTTGAATTGGTGTGGTTACTTACGGAAGTAGATTGTCTTACTTTATTTTTTTGTTTTGGGTGATAGTGCACGGTTTAAGATGCTAGTGCTACCCTATCAGCTTTTCAGCTTTTCCTTCATTATTTTATCAAAACTCTTAGCAACTAAACCATTCAAAGTTGTTTTTTGTTTTTTGTTTTTTTTTGTTTTTTTTGTTTTTAATTATTTTTTATTTGACGAAAGAAGATAGAATTGATATTATAAAAATTAGACAGAGGTATAGAGGTATAATAAAGGGTCCTGAGCCACTCAAGCCCAATGTTATTAATTCCGTTCTGTTGCCGAAATTTCTCTTGCTGGTGTGCAATCCAGAATTGTACTACCACCCGTTCCACCTCAGGTCAAAATCCGGCCTGTTTCGAGGTGTTTCGGCCATTCCGATCAATTCCGGCCAATTTTGGGTGGAATGGGAATTTCGGCCAGTACTGGTTTTGCCTTAAAAAAAAAAAAAAATCCTATCCTGTAACTACGCTGTTTTACATCTCAAATCAGATGTTCACAGATCCATTCACACATGTTAAACCTTCTATTTTGACAAGATTTAAAGCTTTAAATTCATAAGAAAATAATTACAACCCAAAAAGAAATTAAAAAGAGAGAAGGAAATTAACAACAATGGCAGTGTCCAACCTTCATCTGCATGCTCTATCTTTTCTTTTCCCTTTTCATTTTTGGCTTTAGTTTCTTTTTGCACTACATTTTTTCACTTGCTTGTCTTCACGTTTTGTCAAACCTTTAGAGTGCTGAGCAATTACATCAGCTTGTGCATAAGATTCCATCTATTTTACACTTAAAACCTACTTTTTCTATTTTACACCATCACATTTGCAAAATATGCACATTAGTTTATCTATTTTACAAGATATTTCAATAAAATATTCATTCTTCTCAATTTTTTTATTATTTCTCTCAACTACCCTTTACATACCCGCGCTCTCTCTCTCTATCCATTTTTTCTGATTTGTTGCTCTCTCTCTCTCTCTCTATACCCATCTCTATACCCATTTCTGAACACAGATCACCTCTCCCTCTTGGTCTAATCCACACCCTCTCGGTCCGATCTCCATAGACAGCTTCACCACCATCTCAAACCCCTCACTTTCTGATAGAATTTTAGACCCCTTAAAACACAACAATTGGATTAACCTAGTTAATTAGCCAAGTGATTCACTTAGTCAATATATGCAATTTTAGGTTATCACAAACACAAAATCATATAAAGAATATAAATCAGCGGAAAAGTATATAACACAATAATATGATGACCCAGGAAACCACACGGCAAAAACCTAGGGAGGATTTGACCTAGCTATCCTTAAGGTAAACTTGAATCCATTATATGAAAGAATCGAAATTCATACAAAAGGACTTATAAGCTCTCCGCTTGACTTCCTAGTGCTACCCACCAGTAGAACTTACTGACACGACCACGTGCAAGTTCTGAATCTACAGACTCCTTCTTTCTTGGATTCTCCACCATATACAAGCACCCATGCTTGTTTTTCTTTAAACTTCAATGCCAGCAACTGAGTTGATCATCAAGGTGTTGACAATATCTCTACCTAGAAAATCCTAAGTTTATGTGAAGGAAAGCTCCTCAAGGATCTCACAAGAGATTCATACAAATTGCAAATATGAGCAACAAAAGCATCCAAAACTTCTCTAAAAACGTGGCTAGGGTTTTCTTTATATAGTGGGAGAAGAAGATCTGAAACCCTAATCCTTAATGGGCTTGGGCTGAGTTGGAAAATTCTGTAGAAAAACATTCTGCCCGAGATTCGATCAATCAAGTCTAATTTTCGATCAATCAAGCCAAGCCGAAAGTCACTAATACTTCTGCAGCCACTCGATTCCAACTTTACATAAAATGCCCACACTTTGCGCAACTCTAAACAAGACTAACAACCTGTTTTGATCATGGTTTGCCAACAATACACATTAGAGTTCTAAATACATAAAATCCTAAGTCTTTATAACCTAACAAACTCCCCTTTTGGCAATCCGTGACAAAACACAAATTAAAAGCTCAAAGTTTACAAATAAAAGCCCTTTACAAAAATAATGCTCATAACACAAATTCAATCCTAACTACTATCCATCAGTTGCAAGTGTAGACAGCAGCTCAATTGAATCAACTTGTATATTCCTGAAACACTAAACAAAACGCATAAACGCATGTGTGACAGAAAAACAGTAAATCAACAAATAAATTCTTGACTTCACAAAACACAAAACAAAGACATATATCATGAATAACTCATAAATATAAATCAATGAGCAGTGAACAAGAAACAGAAATAAAAACATAAGTAAACTAACTCTCCCCCTAAGTTAGATACAACAAAAAGTTTTTATTTATATTCTCCCCTTTCAAAAATAATTTCAACTCCCCCTAAACAAGACAAACATGATTCCCATAAATCAATAATTTCTCCCCCTTTTTGTCACGTATTGACAAAGACAACTCATACAAAGAGTAAACAATCACCATACGCAATAAAGGATAAGAGAAAATAGAGAATCAAGGGGACACAAAATAATTCAACTCTACAGAAAATAGAGACAACTCCCTCTATGAAAATAGGAGAAACAAAACAAGTTTTTGAAATAAACAGTTTTGGGGAAACTTTAGGAGGTGGGGAAAATAAAAACACACAAACCAAAGTTAAAAACTAAGGTGAGGATATACATGAAAAAAAAAACATTCTCTCTTTCAATAAATGCAAACTTGACACTATGTGACCCATAAACAGTTGCATGAGTAGAGAAAATATTTGCACATTGATTATCCATCATATCTCTTAAGAAAAATATTTTCTGCAGTTCACACATAAGAAATAGCATATACTAGAATGTACAAAACTCAAAAATTAATCAATCAATTTTTAAATCAAGTTGAGTACCCAATTTAGCAAAGTGTATGCATGCTATGTGTGAAAACAATTAGAGATATGACTGCAAAACTGCAAGATGGATACAAAAATCAATGTAATGCATGTGAATCCTAAACACAAATGATGCATGAAATAATATGTCATGATGCATGCTCTAATGCAGTGAAACTAAGTTCAATGTAAGTTAAATTCACAAAATTGGCTTGAACATAGAGTTTTTAATAAAACTCCAAAAAAATTTAAAACCACTTGTTAAGTTTTTAGGAAAAATTTGACCAATTGATCATCACACAAGCTAGAATACACAATATAATGATCAATTACATCAATTCAACAAGCCAATTGCATTAATTGAACCAAATTTGAACAAAATCCCCAATTCGGGTACATTCAAGCTCTAGAATTTCCAATTTCTCAAACTTTAAACACATTTTGCATTAAGATCAAGGAACTTTTAATCTTGGATGGACACAACAAGATCACACACAATAAAATGTACCAAGTTTAGCAAAGAGTAACTTGTGTAGTGTGTGCAACTAGCAAAAGCTTGAGATACATGTGAGGTGATATGTGAATAGAAATCAAACACAAAGTCTACAAAATTCATCACATAGAATTTGAAAGAGACTATCACCAAAAGAGTTACATCATATAACTCTCACATCTCCTAGAACAAAAGCTTGCAATCATGTAAGTTTCTTGATTTTGCCTCATAATATACATACCAATTTTTAATTATGTGATGTGGCATCAAGCCTAATAGTACACACCAATTTTAAGCATTAAGCAATTAAACCGAGGCTACACCTTATGTTCTTTTTGTGGATGTGCTACACTTTCTCGAGCACAAAATCTTACGATATGCACTAAGGTGTTCATGATTGGCTAGTGAACAGTGGTGAGATGGTTATTTATGCCTTTCTCAAAAAGATTAAGTCCGACAGTCAAAGACATGTGACTTCAAGATCAAGAACATGTGATCAAAAACTATAAACATCTTCCCACACAACATGCACTACAAAGCTCAACTAGTAAAGTGCAATAAATAAGTTCATCAAAGCTAAACAAGGTACATAAACTTGTTATGTAAAGATAATATGGCCAATCCTTGATTATAAATCCAAGATGTGAAATACAAAACACAAAAATCCTTTTGGTTCTAAGAGAAAATTTATGACCAAAAACAAAAAGCACATATTATGCTAAATGAACAATGCAAAAGCAATGCATGATAGAGCAAAACTAAGCTATAGAGGGTACACAAACAAGAAATATCAATTTCTTAATTAACCCTTGAGTACATGTACAAACTAGTACATACTCACACAAAATCAAAAATAGCTTAGCACAAACTATTCAAGTTTCTCCACAATGTCAAGCATGTTCTAAATCAAGAGAGAGATATCATAATTCATGTAATCCTCAAGAAAAATAAAACAAGACACAAAATAAAATATTTTTGTCTTTTTGAAAATTTTCAATGTTTTTGGATTTTTTTTTTTTTTTTTTAATAAAAAAACAAAACAACCAAAACCAGAAACAAGACATGTCCACAAACAATTGAAAGAATTAAATCAGGGACAAGTCAGCAACACTCACCTTAAAGGATCTTTTCTCACCCATATAGCACGATTCTTCGGCTTTGTAGGTGAAAATCCATGAGAAGCAGAGTGTATTTGAGGAATTACACCAATCTTCTGAGAAAGACTAAAATCCTGCAAATTCCTTTCACAAGCCAACAAGCTTAAATTTTTCAAAAGCATATGAAACAATTTATTTGGACTTATGGCAGGAGAAATATCATCACATGTCCTAGATTGAAATACAGAATGCTTAAATTTCAATTTATGACAATTAGGACGAATGTGACCACAGACACCACAAAAGTGACAAACATGAACAAATTTAGGAACATCAGTATTCCTAACAGCAAACCTATTCTCAGATTTTGGTTTTTGCCTCAACAAAGAACAGTTTGGTCTAATATGACCAACAACACCACAAAGGTGACAGGTAGGCACAAAAACAGATTTATTATGCTCTCTAACAGTAGGTTTAGACTTAGGTTTAGAAACTTCAGCGTCTACATCAGAACTTTTACCTTTGTCTAACCTAGCAAAATAAGTCTTTTCTTTATTATTCCTCTTGAAAGGAGGGATATAAACTTTCTCAGTTTTAGGCTTAAGAGAAACAGAAACACTTCTGTTATCAACAACAGGCTTGGTACTAGTCAAATTTTCAATTTTAGCTTTAGATTCAACTAACTCTTGTTCCAAGCTTTTCATCTTCTCATCTTGAGAGGAAATTTGATTTCTCAAAAATTCATTCTTTTTATTAGACTCATCTAATCTCACAATCAAATCCTCTTTTTCAAGATTAGCCAATTTTAACTCTTCCTTGAATTTCTTAGAAATTTTCAAAGATTTAGATAATTCCTTACGAAGAGTTTCAAAAGCATAAAAAAAATCAACAGAAACAATAGTGTCCTTTTTATTCAAAACATCACAAACATGAGCAGAAAGACACTTCAAATTATCCATGACAACAGGGGTCAAGGATTAGCTCTTAGATTAAAAAATCTAAAACAAGAGAGCTACCCGCTCTGCTGATACCACTTGATAGAATTTTAGACCCCTTAAAACACAACAATTGGATTAACCTAGTTAATTAGCCAAGTGATTAACTTAGTCAAATTATGCAATTCTAGGTTATCACAAACATACAATCATATCAAGAATATAAAGCAGCGGAATAATAAATAACACAAGATATGATGACCCAGGAAACCACACGGTAAAAACCTGGGGAGGATTTGACCTAGCTATCCTCAAGGTAAACTTGAATCCACTATGTGAAAGAATCGAAGTTCATACAAAAGGACTTACAAGCTCCCCGCTTGACTTCCTAATGCTACCCACTAGGAGAACTTACTGACACGACTACGTGCAAGCTCCGAATCCACAGACTCCTTCTTTCTTGGATTCTCCACAAGATACAAGCACCCACGCTTGTTATTCTTTAAGCTCCAATGGCAGCAACTGAGTTGATCATCAAGGTGTTGATAATATCTCTACCTTGAAAACCCTAAGTTTATGTGAAGGAAAGCTCCTCAAGGATCTCACAAGAGATTCACACAAACCGCAAATATGAGCAACAAGAGCATCCACAGCTACTCTAAAAACGTGGCTAGGGTTTCCTTTATATAGTGGGAGAAGTAGATCTGAAACCCTAATCCTTAATGGGCTTGGGCTGAGTTGGAAAATTCTGTAGAAAAACGTTCTGCCCGAGATTCGATCGATCGAGTCTAATTTTCGATCGATCGAGCCAGGCCGAAAGTCACTAATACTTCTGCAGCCACTCGATTCCAACTTTACATAAAACGCCCACACTTTGAGCAAGTCTAAACAAGACTAACAACCTGTTTTGATCATGGTTTGCCAACAATACACATTAGAGTTCTAAATACATAAAATCCTAAGTCTTTAGAACCTAACACTTTCTTTGCTCCTTCTCTTCCACGCTCATTGAGAATATATATCAAACACCTTCACTGCAAAACCAGCAAGACCTATACTCACTCCTCAAACAAGGCCCAATCTCCACTCCCTCTCAGTCAAGCACCGATCAAGCAAGACTCACAAGCACCAATTAAACAAGACCCACAAGCACTGATCATTCCAGTCAAGCACCAATCGTTCCACAAGCACCGATCGTTCCAGTCAAGCACCGATCTATCTCTCTGTTAGTTTGTCTGTGTGGGTTTGTTTGTGTGTGGGTGTGTTTTTGTGTATCTTTGTGTTGATTTGTCTGTGTGGATGTGTTTGTGTGTGGGTGTGTTTGTGTGCATCTGAGGAAAATGAAGATGAGGAGAGCAATTGTCACTGAGTTTGTTGTGCACGGAGAAGAGAGAGAAAAAAAGGTGCGAAGATGAAATTAATAAAATAATAAATACACATGCTACAGTAACCGTGCATATATGCACAGTTACTGTAGCAATTGTGCATTTATACACAAGTTTACACTCACTGATGTGGGTGATATTTTGCTCAAATTGTGTAAAAGTAGTTACTTTTTCCATTTTGCACATTTATGCACAAGCTGATGTAATTGCTCTTAAGCTTGAGACTTTTTTCTTTGTTAAGCTGAATGCTAAAAACCTGAGACTTGTTATTTCTGAATGGCTCCTACTTCTAAGATATAATTGTCTTTTAGTGAATCTGAAAATTATTATTTTATTTAATTTTTGAATGGTGTGATGGATTGATGGGTTATTACTTGTTAGTATCTACTTGCCTATTGAAGTACATTGGATATAGAGTGTAGGCGTGGAGTATTCTTTACCACATAATGGGAGGGAATTAATTTATTATAATAATAAGTATGAAAAAAAATTATACTCTATAGTCTATATATATTTTTAATTTTTTTAAAAACCTGAAACACTTTGAAACGGTACGCTAGAATTGGCCGGTACCGAAATATTCTGTTCTGCTAGACAAACTGAAACGGGATTCAAAATGGAATTAATAACATTGCTGAGGCCTACACGCCAGCCTAAGCTTTAGGACAATGACAAGATAGCACTGCCAAAAAACTAATAAAATAAGGAGAAAGTTTCTTTGCAATCTGAATTGGAGGAAGTCTCTCCAAACTGTGACATGTCATTATCAGAGAGTGACACTTGTCCCACCCCACTAAAACTCAAATTTAAGAGATAACTCCTGTTAACTCAAACATTAGCCACTCTCCCGTTAGTGGACTGAGCTATATTTCTCCCTCTTTTTTTTTATTATCAAAATAGTAATTATTTCCCACCATAACCAAAACTTCTCCAGATGAAAATGCTCAGTCCCTAAACCACACCAGTCACTCACACTCTCTCTGTCTCCTTCCTTTAGCCTTATACAACTCAAATCCCTTCTCCATCTCTCTCATTCGTTCTTTTCCCTTCAATTGATCTCAGCCGCACTCAACCAATGCTCCCTCCGCCTGTCCCCCCCCCCCCCCCCCCCCCCCCGATCTTTCCATTATTTCCAATAGTCCCACCCATCCACCACTCTTCGCCATTCCACCCATCCAATCCCTTCCCTCTCAGTTGGTGCCACTCCTTCCAAACCTCTCTCATTCTCCGTTCCCACTCCCTTCCCCCTTCTTTCTCTCTGCCTTCCCCATCCCCCACCCAACTTGTCCCCGCCAAGAACCACCTCTCCATATCCTTCTTTTTGTGGCAATCTCAGTGATGAAGACGATTATTTTTGCGGTTATCTCTGTGATGGAGACAAAGATGATTCTTTTGGTGGTGATCTCTGTGATGAACACAAAGACGATTCCTTTCGCAATAATCTCTATGATGAAAACAGAGACGACTGCTCAACCTTTTTCAAGGTTTGTTTTCCATTAGCAGATTTGAGATTTTTATGCATTGGTTTGTTATTTCTATTGTTGTTCATTGTTTGTGATTGATTTTCAAAGTTTCAATATTGGAGCTTGCCTGATCTTAGTTGAGTTTTGTAGCTTCGAATTCTGGTGGATTTTCAAAGTTTGCTCTTGAGGTTTTTCTTGATTTTTGTGGATTTTCTTTTAAAATAATTTTTTGGAGGAAAATGTTTAAATGGGAAATTTTTTTGAGGTTTTGTTTGTTTGGATTGGAAATCTTTGTAACAATGGAACGAAAATTGAGGCTTTTTTTTAGGTTAAAAAACTTAGCTATAGTTTTACTTAGGTTCATGTAAAAGCTAAGAAATCTAAATAGAATTGAGAGGATTTCATTGATTGAGAGAGAATTATAAGAATTGGGAAAAGAATGAATGAAATCAATACATAAGGTGCTCTGTTTTATAGACATAGAAAAATATAACTAACTCCCTAAAGGCGCCAAAAAAAAAAAAAAAAAAAGTTATTTGAAACTTCTAGAAATTGTACACGTGTCAGTCTTTGAGTAACAACCTCCTTGATTCACGGAACTAACTCCTTCAATGCTCTTGGATGAAGAATTCATGATGTGGCACTGCCTCAATTAGTTCCAATGCTTTTGTGCTAATCAAGGCATTTGATGCAAGCTTCGTGGTCTGAGCAATGCACTCCTCATCAGCAAATGCTGCACTGCTTCTACCCTCGTGGCTTGACCAGTGCATCTAGCATTAGCAACTGCTGCACTACCTGCTACTCTTGTGGCTTGGCTAGTGCATCTCTCATCAGCAGCTGCTGCACCACTTGCTACCTCTGTGGCTTGGGTTATGCAACTCTACTGTGGGATGTTGCTTGCACTTTTAACAATTCACTAATTAAATTCAACTATTTAGGGGCAAATACATAGTTAAATTTAATTGGAGAACATAAGGTACAATATTGAACCAAGTGTATCTAAGTTTTGTTCTTTTTGTAACTGGGTATCTAGAAAACAAAAGTATATACTTACTAAAATAGGTATTGATTTCAGCTTAGATTTGAGGCTTTCTTTGTTATTTGGAGTTATGTTAACTACATGAAAATGTTAGTTTTGTATCTTTGTTGAAGTATTTGTTTCCTTTACTTAATATGTTGTTGTGCATCAGCTCATTTACATGTTTTTTTTTTTTTTTTTTTCATTTGCAAATTTATTTTCCTAATCTGCTTACTTTTTTTTTTTATTATTCAAAAGGAGGCTCAAGTAGTACCTACTCATGGAAGCCCAAAAAAATCAAGCACTGCAATAGATGCTCCAAAAATTGGCATGAAATTTGATTGTGATGATAGTGCATATGAATTTTACAAAGATTATGCCCACCAAATTGGCTTTAGTGTATGGAAACAATTTATAAAGAGAGGAAATATGGGTCAAGTCATAAGGAGAACATTTTTTTGCTCAAAAGAGGGTGAACGAGGTGTTGACAAATGCCAAGAACAGGTACATTTTCATCGCCCAATCTCACAAGTAGGTTGTTTAGCACAATGACAGATCAACTTCAAAATGATGGTATGTTAGAAGTTGTTTCTTTTCATGAACAACATAATCATGAGTTTGCTCCTTCACCAATGAAACATATGTTAAGATCAAAAAGAAAAATTGCACCTGCTCAAAAAGCTATTGCAAATGATACAGAGAAGTCTGGAATATCAATAAAACAAACTATAGATTTATTGAGCATGCAAGTTGGTGGTCATGAAAATCTTGGTTTTTTGGATTATGACTATAAAAATCATGTACATCGTGAGAGGAGAAAGGCTTTGAAGAAAGGTGATGCTCGTGCTGTGATGGAATACTTTCATAATATGCAATTAGAAGATCCATCTTACTTTTATTCAGTACAAGTTGATGATGATGGTCTAATATTGAACATATTTTGGGTTGATGCTAGATCAATAGTTGATTATGGCCACTTTGGAGATGTTTTGTGTTATGATACAACTTATTGGACAAATCAATATGATCGACCCTTTGCTCCATTCATCGGGGTTAATCATTACAAACAAACAATCATCTTTGGTACGGCTTTACTTTATGATGAAACCATATAGTCGTTTAAGTGGTTGTTTAAAACTTTTTTGAGTGCAATGTCAGGGAAGCAGCCAAAAACTATACTTACAGATCAATCTGTTGTAATGGCTAAGGCAATAACAGAGGTATTTGTTGAATCAAATCATCATTTATGTGTATGGCATATTTATCAAAATGCTGCTAAGAAACTAAGTCATGTATTTCATTCATCAAAGCAATTTGCAATTGATTTGGGCAATTGTATGTATGATTATGAAGATGAATGGCTAGTTGCATGGAATAATATGCTTGAGAAATATAATCTTACTAATAATAAATGGTTGTGTGGGATATTTGATCTAAAAGAAAAATGGGCCATGGTATATGGTCGACATATGTTTACTGCTGATATGAAAAGCACCCAACGTAGTGAGTCAATGAACAATGTGTTGAAGAAATACTTGAAATCGAAATATAATCTTTTGCCTTTTTTGGGACATTACTCTAGAGTCTTGGCTGATAGGAGACGTTAACAACTACAAGTTGAGTTCAAGATGAGGCAAATAACACTAGTTTTACAACTTGATGTGGAGATATTGAGACATGCTGTAAAGTTGTAACCCCAAAAATGTTCAAAATGTTTCAAGATGAATATATGAAGATGGGGGATTGTACAATTTTCAAGGTTAGTAAATCTGATACAATCATTGAATACAAAGTTAAATATTGGCAAAAAACTCAAGAGTACCTGGTTAAATATGAAGCCTCAACAACTAATGTTTAGTGCAGTTGCATGAAGTTCAGCTTTGTAGGAATTCTTTGTGTCCATGCTTTGAAGGTTCTTGACAAAAAAAAAAAAAAAAAAACATTAAGATACTTCCAACTCATTATATATTGAAAAGATGGACACAAGATGCAAAGGTTGGTTCTATCAAGAACGATCATGGTGTTGATATTAAAGGTAATGCTCAAGTGTCATTGGGAAAGCGTTACTCTCATTTATGTCACAATTTTCGTGAAGTTTCCATATTCGCAGCAGAGTCTGAGATAATGTATGATTATGCCAAAAGATGTTCTGACACATTATTGAAGGATTTGCAAGAAATGAGGAAAAAATGTTGTTCCCTTAGCATGGAGGATCAGATAGAGGTCCATTATGAAGTTGTTCTTGGGGATGTTTTACAAGGTGATAATGGATGCCAATACCATGAGGGCATAACTTTTCAAGATATATGTGGGATTAAAACAAAACCTATTGTTGGATGTTCAAAATCAAGGTTGAAAGGTGTGTTAGAACGGCTAAGAAATCCTAAATCTCAAAGAAAAAAGGCATGTGAGTCAAGACAAGTTCAATCACTTGGATGCCTAAATAAAGTAAGATATGCTACATTGCACTATAATATATGAATCTATATGTCTATAAATTTATTTTAAGTTTATGTGACAATTATTCTTTGCACATGTTATAGGCCAATTCCTCAGTTGACATTAATTCTCTTGAAGAACATAGTAATGTTGAACAAGTTTCACAATTGGTGGATAATTTCACTCAGGTATGAATCTTTGGGTTTGAGTTTTCAAGTTTCACAATAAATGGAATTAGATTTATTTGAATTTTGAAATTGTTTGGGAGTCGCTTGTGTTTTGGATTGTGAATAAACAAGGCTTAGATAGAGCTACTTATACTTAAATCTAGATTTCATCTCCTAAAATCTATTATTCCTTTTATTATCTTTATCCTTTTTTTTTCAACTTGTAACACTACTTAAATCCTAGTGTCGTCTACATTTTCCTTTCAATGAAGTGCTGTCAAAATGCCAACTTCTAAAAAGCCCACTGCCCACCTGTAATTTTTTGCTTGTTGCATTTTTTTTGTTTGGTTGAGTGGTTAGAATAGTTATAAGAATTAGTTTATATATATATATATATATATATATTAAATGAATGCCTCACTACTTGAAATACTAAGATAAACATGTCATTGACGTAAATTTGTTAAAATGTAAAATGTAGGAATCTGTCTTTTGTAGTCATTTGGTTGGACAAGACTTTGTTGTTGGACAAATTGTTAAGACAAATCAGGTATGCATATTCCTTGTGATTTTTGCTACAACTTGAACCTCTATTTTTCTTAATTTTTTTTTTCTTTTTCTCATACATGTATTTATATTTGGTGGCATATTTGCAGGTTTCTATAGCTGCTAATGATAATTTTCAATCCTTGAAGACCACCATATTGGAAACTTTTTGAATTATATTTTTGCAGAGCATGTCCTACTTGCCAATCTACTCAATATTTTTGGACAATTTTTTGCATAGCTAATAGACAATATATTGCCCATAAAAATGATAGCTAGTGGACAACAACATATTGGACAATTTGTTGGAAATAATATCTAACAATTTTTGTAGCTAATGAAGCTCGGCAAACATATTAGGTTCTATATTTGCATGTTTAAGCAGCTTCTAGTTAGGCACTAATGATATATGTAAAATGACAAATATCTTTAAATGCAATGGAAATGTACATTTCTATATGTTAAGATCCATATGTGCATAACTGCATATTAGGTAATGAAAAAGCTTTGTATATGTCTTTTTTGTTTCATTGCTAGGTGGTGTTCATTTTTGGATTTTATGTTTCAAGATGACCATAATATCAGCTAACGCACATTCCATATACAAAGTCCAATTGAATTTTTTTTTTGGTTAAAAGACGATAACATTAAACTAAAAAGCTATATCCAGTTCAGTACAAAGTCTGTTAAAAAATACACCATTACAGTCATCCTCCAAAGCCTTAGCTAAGTTCACAGGTGGACTTGTAAACAAAGTGAAATCTAGTTCTTGGTTAGCACCTATTATAGCCATCAGATCAGCACCTATTCTAACTCAACAATAAGGCAAGGTATATTCAAGCTACAACACAACATAAGACCATCCCTAAGCCCCCAAAGTTTAGTAGCAAAGCTGTTAGTTGCTCCAACGTGTCTTGTGAATCCCGCAACCCAATTTCCATGCTCATCCCTAATTACACCTCCACGTCCAGCCCGCTCCATACAGCCTATAGACGATCCATCAGTGTTCAACTTCTTCCACCCTGATGGAGGTTTCTCCCAACGGATTCTTTTGCTAGTTTTGTGGACTAGATTTCGTGGTGAAGTCACACAATACATAAACTCCAATGTTTGGTTGTAGATCTCCATAGGCAGATTTGGATTTGGATTTTTCCTGTTGAAGAAGTATGAATTTTTGCTCTTCCATATACTCCACATAGCAAAGTTGAAATAACTTTTGTCTTCTCCTTCATTTTCAGTTCTTGGTTTTCTTTTCATTTTCCTGCTTACCCTTGCTTACATTTGTCCTCCCATTCCCTATATGTTGAAATAATCATGAAAAAATAAAATAAAATAAAATAAAAATTAAACATCTTATAGATGCAAACATTACATGATATGACATATATGATAAAAAAGAATAAATATAACAAGGCCAATGGTGAATACAGTTTCCAAACATAACTTATTGAGGGATAAAAACAATATGAGAGCTTCTAAACCATAGTATAGAAGCTTGTATTAGCTAGTCCCTTTCTACAAAAATATAGTACTCAAACCACATGTACATGTCAAATAGCCCATGGTTTTTTTTTTTTTTTTTTTTTTTTTTTTGGGATAATGGGAATTATATATAAATGAACTAGTAGCACTCAAATTTGTAACATTACAAAGTCCCTTACAAAGTTTAGTGCAAATTTCACAAAGGAAAATCCAGCAATGCCATTTTATACATTATGGTTCTTGATTAGTGTTTTTCTCTGGTTTGATTTAGACTTTAATCTATTCAAAAAAAACTTATTTTAACATTTACGAAGCAAAAATGAAAGTTTGAACTTTATACCACCTTTAAGCCTTTATAGACATCTAGCATCAACAATTTTCAAAATCTCAATTACGACAATAGATTAGACAAAATAACATGACTTAGCACCGTTAAGCCTTTGACAATTGTGATCACAGTACATTAAACAATGTTTTCTTAACAGCTTGTATCTCCCAGCTTGGTATTCGCTTTCCATAACAAAGGCTGCAAACCTAAGAGCTACTATTAAGAACAAGTGCAACGACTTTGTCTTTCAAAATACAAAGTACAAGACTTCACAAATTGCTGGATAAAGGATTAGGAATTTCAACTAAGCCATCCAAACATAACAGCCTATTGCATTTTGGTTCCCCATTCAATCATTGCATAGAAAGTGCATAATGCATTTACATATAATACAAATATATATATATATATATATATATATATATCAAACTACTAATTAACACATCACAATTTTAATGCCTACCCACAAACTAAGAAAATCCACATATTACTTAAGCATGAGTTTGAACTTTGAAACCATTCCCTAAGTCTGCTCTGAATTATGCAGTAATAGGGAGCATTGGCTAATTGTTTATGCTTTAACACAAGTCTGTAATGGCCTTTCAATTTTCTTGTCAATTTTTTATTTTCATTCTTATTATGTTCTTTGTAATCCTTCCTAAAACCCCACCCAGCAAGCAAGAAACTCCCTTGTACAACAGTTGGCTGACAGCCCAAACTCCACCATCAAATCCTCGTCCAAGAATCCTGCCACTCTCCTTCACAACTTCTAGTATCCCTACCCAATTACCACCAATAATCAAAGTTTAGCCACAACAAACCCAATTACCACTGATAATCACTACCAACAAAAACTGATAGGAAACTTAAATATATAGTACAACATCAGTTTTAGACACAATTCTACCGGTACTAGGGGCTATAAAACTCAACTAAAATCAAGAAAAATCCAATATTCAAACTTTGAAAATCAATCACAAACAATGAACAACAATAGAAATAACAAAACTACGAATAAAAATCTCAAATCTGTTAATGGAAAACAAACCTCAAAAAAGGTTAAGCAGTCATCTTTCCCTTCGTCATAGAGATTACCGTGAACGAAATCATCTGTCTTTGTCATAAAGATAACTACGAAAAGAATCGCCTTTGTCTTCGTCACTAATATAACCGTGAAAATAATCATCTTCATCACATAGGGATTGCTAAAAAAAGAAGGGTTTGGAGGGGTGGTTCTCAGCGGCGACAGTGTGGGTGAGGGATGGGAACGGCAGAATGAGGGATTCAATGGGTGGAATGGTCAAGAGTGGTGGATGGGTGGGATTGTCGGAAACAAGACACAAATCGAGGGGACCGGCGGAGGTAGCATTGGTTGGGGCTGAAAATGATCGAATAAAGGAAGAAAGGGTCTGGAACAAAATAGAGAGATGGGGAACCGATTTGCGTTAAAGGAGACAAAGAGAAAGGACTGATCGTTTAGGTGATGGTGTGAGAAATAATTAATTATTTTTTTAGTAAAAAAATATGGAAAAATGGCTAACGTTTGAGTGAACGGAGTTATTTCTTGAATTTGAGTTTTAATGGGGTGGGACTGGTGTTACTTTCTGATAATGACACATCACAGTTTGGAGAGACTTCTTCCAATTCAGATTGCAGAGAAACTTTCTCCTTCGTAAAATCAGGAGTAGTATTAGTACCACAATTTGTGGCACAACTTGTGCCATGTGGCGAGTTGTAGTTGGTAAAAGGGTGTTTCTATATAAACCCACCATCACCTCTCCACCAACCACAACTCACCACATGGGCGAGTTGTAAGTGTGCCCTAAGTTGTGGCACCAGAATTTTTTTAAAATCAGTTGATTGTAGACGTAGTGTGAATTGTAGTGTCGAGCTGTCTACATATAGTATGTATTTTGTCTGCATTTGCCTCTTTTTGTTCTATTAATTATTTTTTTTATTTGTTGATAATACAAATAAAATAAACGATAATTTTTTAGATTTAAAAGAATGTCATATTTTCTTTAATAGATAAATTGTACTGTAATGTATTAAGAAATAATTATTTTGTGATTGTTTATTTGTTAATGGTTTCTTAATACTAAATATAATTTGGATTTTACTTCATTCTCCCTCAATCAAACATTTGGATTCGTCCTTGAATCTAAAATGTCTGAAACACACTAAAATGACCCGAAATTATTCCCAAAGAAGAACATGGGTGTTACTATTCTGGTTTGTATGCCGGTATGACATTTTTTTATCATTCCAGGCTCCAGCCATAATAGAATGGTAATATATTAACTATTTTTATAGTTCAACTATCATTTAACCTCAGTCTCACTAAAGGTTTTTTTTTTTTTTTTTGCTGATTTTTTTCTTTCTTAGATAGTTGTAAATACAACAAAAGATAGTTGTAATAAATTTTTCTTAAAAAAAAAATAAATAAAAAAAGATAGTTGTAATAAATAAGAGAGAAAAAAAAATGCTCTAGAATTAAATAATTTGGTAAATGGTAAGTAATAAATGTGCAATAATATCATACATTTATTAGAATCTTTTATTGAGATAGGTTCAAGTGTAACTCAATAAAAGTTACACTTTTTATAGACCACTAGTATGTAACCCATGCTTATGCACGGGAATGATAAATTGTAGTTGTGCTGTTGATGTTAGTTTGGGTAATTAAACATATAAGATATAGTTTGACCATGACATTTGGAGGTACTAAAATAATTTTTCCTTACAATTTTCATAATATTGATTACTTTAAGTTTCTTGTTACATTGCTATTACGTATATGATTTTGAAAATCATTATTGGATACTACATATACGATATCAATCCATAATCATTTTTTATGAAATTCTACTAAATACAACACAAACTAAAATAATAAATTGGTCAAATAGTATCTCCTAAATTAAAAGAGGATATGTGTATGGAATTGTTCAACACAATTACAATTTGTTACGTTCAATATATTCACATACAAAATATCTGAATAGAAACTTTATAATATATATATATATACACACATATGCTCATTAGTTCAGGACCAAAAATAAAATAAAAATAAAAATCTAAACAATTTAATTTGTATGGAAAGCTAACAAAAGTAAAATCCAATTTTGATTCTAATTGAATTTTCTCTAAATTTTGGTTAATATATGTAAAGTTATTATTTACAACCATTTGTTTTGTTGGCTTATATTCCGTGTCAAATTTGATTGTAATTATATTCAATCTGTTGTACCCTGTATTTGTTGTGGGATTTCATTGTAAGGGTTGTGTGTTAGAGAGAGAGAGTGTGAAGACTCAAGCATTTAAAGACTGAAGATTTCTCGCGGGTATCTCGCGACTTAGCTTCCCGCGAAGTGACTTATGTGCCCTGCAAATGCTAGAATGCGAAGCGTCAGGCCAGATGGAGACAACTGTGTCTCGCGAGTATCTCGCGGGTAAGGCCTTCCCGCGAGACACCCGCGAGGCATTCTGTTCTGCCAGCCTATCAAGTCTGAATCACACTTTCTGTACCCACACTATATATATACCCATATTACCCACAATTGAGATGAGAGCCTCTGAGAGAAAACCCTAGCCAAACACCTTGAGAGTTAGAGATTGTTATACCCACAATCCTCTACACATTTGTTTTGGAAATTTCCTCATCTCCTACCTCTCCATTTCCATACCATTGAGAGGTTGATAGCCCAAACACTTACCACACCCTTTGAGAGTGTCAAGTGACGTTTTGGTGCTACTGGGAAGCATTGGAAGAAGCCGATGATGGCAGATGCAACATGGAGCTTGTTGCGGGATCCGGAGAACTAAGACAAGACACGGTTCCGAGAAGCCTTGTTGGAGTAGGAGCTTGGAGGGCTTAGGTACATCGGGTAGATTAGGCTTGGAGGGTCTCTTGCTAACCCATGTATCCCAACTGATTGTCTAGTGGATCGATTTCCGCTTGGAGGGCGGCGGAGAGGTTTTTCGCCGAGTTCTTCGGTTTCCTCTTCGATAACACGTCTCGGTGTTATCTGTGTTTGCATCTCTCTTCCCTACTCTTGTTTATTTCATTTTTATTGTTGTGTTGCTTTAAATATGGATTAGAGTAGTTGTATTGCTTATACGCTTGTGTTTACACTATTCTGCACTTAGTATTAAGTTAGTGTAAAATCAACCAAGCCGTAACTTTAATTTGGGGGTCTAAACAGCTCTTGTGTTTTTCAACACATTTTCGAGCTTTCAATATATATATATATATATATATATATATATATTACATAGTCATGGTATATTAAATAAATGACTTATAAATTTGAATTATTTTTAGTTATATTATTAAGTTTTTTTATGGTTTATTTAAATTGGACTCTTCGTTTTCTACACTAAATTAACTCATTTAGTAAAAAAATTAAAAACCTAAGATTAGATGGGACACGTGATGCAAAATTAAACTCTAATAGAAATCTAATTTTTACGTTGAATTAACTCACCTGGCACAAAATTTTAAAATTTAGATTAGATGAGACACGTAGCGCAAAATTAGACTCTAATTGAATTCCAATTTGAAATCTAATTAGATTTTCTCTCAGCTTTACCTATTATTATTATTATTATTATTATTATTATTATTATTATTATCATCATCATCATCATCATCATTATTATTATTATTAGGGCCTGATTGGTAGGATGATTTTTTTTTTTCAAAATATTATAAAAACAATTTTCAAAAAATTAAACTTGAAACTAGTTTTCAGATTATAATTTTTATATTATATGTTTGGCTCCCAGTTTTAAGAACAATTTTCCAAATACTAAAAACAAAAAATAATTATTTGGGACATCATTTCTGTGGGGATAAATGGATCGAATAAGGATATTAGGTTGTGGGCCACACTCGAGGACGACAAAGAGCCCGAGGACCAACTAATACTAGCAAAGACAAACAAATTCTTTGGACCAAGGAGAAGGACCAACCATAATAAGTAGGTGATGTTGTTCGAGGAGCCACCCTTTCTCGCAAACATAGTGGAAGCCCGAAGCCCGACCACTCAGCAAATACTGGGCATTAGGCAATCATGTTTAGGAGGGTAAGCTTCAGAGAAAGTGAGTCAACAGGGAGTGGAGAAATATCTGGGAAGAAAGCTGCTACCACCACATTGAATGCTCTGCACCTAACCAACTGACCACATTAATGTGGAAGTGATACATAAACAGTGACCTCTAGCCCTACAACTACCCACAAAGACTTCAAGAAGGTTCTGATGGGACAAGTATCAAGAACATTAGTTATTTGATCAACAAGTGGAAGGCTAAGATGAAAGGTGGAGAAGGAGTATAAAAGGGAAAGGATTCTATTACAAAAGGGGGATCAGAAAAAAGAGAGAAAGACCACTTTGTAACCAGGAACTTGAACATTTGTATAAGTCTGAGAGCTAAATATAAGAACATATCATCCTCGGACCTGACCGAGGAGTATTTTTCTTTTCATCTTATACATCTTAGTCATTTCAATACTAAACCAACCCATTGTGATTCGCATTTAACTCGTTGCACATTCAGTATCAAACCCACTCTCTAACAAATTTATTGTTTTGGGCTTATTAGGCCATTGACTAAACATTTTTGGGTTGTGGATCAAGTTGCATCCTTACAATTTCTATTTTTGAGAACTTTTAAAAAAAAATATTTACAAAAAGTAACGTGTAGAATCTTTAGATTATTTTTTTGTGAATAATGGTAAGGAATTGAGCTCATCGTTTTTTTTTTTAATGATAAGTTTCAAATTTTAAATTTGAAGTGTGGGAATTCTTTTTGTTATAAAGATAAGCTCCTTAATTTAAGAGATAAATGAGTTTGGGCAAATATGTAAGGTCCACTATTTTCAATTTATTTACAACTATGTCATTAAAAACACTTTCAGTATCTTGAAAACACCCTCTTAGAGCACTAGCATTGGTGGTGCTAAATAGCTATATAGCTATTTTTAGCACCACCAATTTTAAAAAGTGAGCTACAATGTACTTGGGAGCCGTGCATCAAAAGGGAGAACTGTCACTACAGAACAAGTCCAATTGGGTATTGGGGTAAGGGTTCAACTGTAGGTTGGTAAGGTACTTGGGATTCGTTTACTTGTAACCGCTTGTTGTGATAATAGTGGAGTTTCGGGAGTGGTGACCTGAAAATCACCCGGTGGGGTTTTTGCCGTAAGGGTTTTCCCCATTCGTAAACAAATCACCGTGTCATTTAATTTCCGCTGCATATTTAGTTTATTGGTGATTTGTTTGTGCTTCCACGCGTTTGCATGATTAATTGATTAATTAATAACTTGGCTAATTAATTAATTGGTTTAATCACAAGTGGTCATTCAGTTTGTGGCTTATCATGTTCAATTTTCACCAACACATCCTCATCAATCCCTCTCGGCTCCCTTACAGAGCGGTCAACCAACTGTAAAGTTATTGAAGTAGGTTTTAGCTCACCAAGTCCAAGTTTTTGATATACACTAAAAGGGATCAAATTAACACTTGCCCCAAGATCTTGCAATGCATGCTCCATGATGTAATCTCCAATATTACAAGAGATTGTTGGACAACCTGGATCCTTATACTTTGGTGGGGTCTTATGTTGGATAACTGCACTTACCTATTCTGTTAATGTGGTCTTTTTCACATGATGCTTTCTCTTGATAGTGCATAGGTCCTTAATTACCTTGGCATATGCAAGCACTTGCTTGATAACATGCAATAATGGCAAATTTATCTTGACTTGATGCAAATGCTCTAAAATCTCAGATGCGGTGTCCAATTTCCTAGGTAATTTTAAGGCTTGTGGAAATAGTGGAGGGATTGGGCATTGTTCAATTTCACCAAATCCAAGCGACACAGTTTCATCCTTCTCTTTTTCAACTAGGGTCTCCTTAGATTTCTTAGTTACTAAAGGAGAACTTTTATTAATCTCTTTACCACTCCTCAAAATGGTCACAACTTTTACTTCCTCATGTTTATCCTTAGAGCCAATTTTTAGATTTCGATTGATGGGATTGGGTTGAGTTTGGGAAGGAAGTTTCCCTCTCTCCATCCCACTCAATGAATTGGTAATCCTAGTTATATGACTCTTGGTCTCTCTTACCTCTTCATCTAGCCTAGTGAGCATGGATTCAAACTTTTATTTTGCTCACTTTGCCTTTGAATGAAAGTACTAAGTGCATCCTTCAAGGAAGGTCTAGATGATGATGATGCATGTGGTGAATTAAAATTCCTTGGAGCAGGAGGATTCAACACATTGTCACTCTTATAACTCAAATATGAATGGTTTCGCATATTTGGGTTATAATTGTTAGAATATGAAGAATTATTTGGCTAGTAGGAATTAAATGCATGTACTTGTTCTTCTGGCACATTCAAGAATGATGAAAGTGATGCACATTCATTTGTAGCATGGTTTATCTCATGACAAATTTTACACACCTCCATTGGGTCCTCTCTAAAGACAACACTAACATTCTTCCTTCCTTTCATTTTGAGTGCCTCTATTTCTTTAGTTAACATGCTGATTTTTGCACTCATGTTATAATCTTCCCTCAACTTGAAAGCACTTCCACTAGAAGTGGTAGCGTTAGTTCTAGTCCTATCAGTGGAGTCCATAGGGTTAGGTTAAGTCCATGTGTTAGAGTTTTTAACTATCTCATCAAGATAATCCATTGCATCTTCGGGTTCTTTTTGTAAAAAGTCCCTTCCGCATGAGAGTTGAACAAATTGTCGATCCCTAGGTGTAAGTCCTTCATAAAAATAGCTAACCAACCTCCAATCTTCATACCCATGAGTTGGGCAGAAATTGAAAAGATCTTTGTATCTTTCCCAAGCTTGGTATAAGGTCTCATTTTCTCCTTGGACAAAACTAGCTATCCTTTTTTTTACTTGCTGGACTTTGTGGGGAGGAAAATGTTTCTTAAAAAACTCTTGGGCCATCTCCCCCAACTACCTATAGACCTAGGTTTCAAGGTGTAAAGCCAATTTCTTGCCTTATCCTTAAGAGAAAAAGGAAAGAAACATAACTTAGTAGTCTCAATAACATTTTGTGCATAGAAACTACTAATTACCTCTTTAAAAGCTCTAACATGGACATAAGGATTTTCATTTTCTTGTCCCCTGAAGTCAGGAAGTATTGCTAATAAACCTTGTTTTAGTTCTACATGTGGTGCATTAGGTGGAAACATGATGCATGAAGGAACAAAATTTTGTGTGGGATGCAACAATTCATACATAGTTCTTCTATTCTCCTCATGATTATTATGTGTTTCATCACCCATGATTGATGAAGAAGGTGAAGGCAAAGGTGTGTCAAAAAGATTACCAAAGTAAGTTTCAAAATTTTCTAATCTGCATCTCTTGTTTCTAACCCAAATGCTCATGCAACAATGAATGCCAATCAAATAAAATAAATTAAAAACAAACAGAAAAATAAAAACAAAATAAGGGAAAAAAAATGGAACGAAGTTACCAATAGAAGAATTACCACCGGTTGTTCTTTGCTCCCAAAAATTGCCTCTGAACACGCAATAGCTCCTCGGTAACGGCGCCAAAATTGCTTGCTCACTCCCAAGTGCAGGAGATCGTAGCAATATAATTCTCGGAGTACCGAGGTCGAACCACAAGGAGCAGGGTAAATTCAAAGACAATGTAATTAAAAAAAAAAAAAAACTTTTGGTGAAGATGAAGAATAATTTTTGTCTGGTAATTGTAAACAAGAATAACAATGATAACTTATTTAAGTCAATAATGTAAATACTAGGTCATCAGGGTGTTTCCCTATATTGATATGAAATTCTTTGTGATCTAAGAAATTATATATTTCATAATTGATTGTTCTTATATAATTAAATTCTTATGATTCGGTTAAACTGAGACAATTCAAGAACGCATGATAACCTAGATTAATAATGCAGTTAGAAAAGTTTTCAGAAAAACTCATTCCCTTTAAAACCTGATTTCTATTTAAAACTATTAGAAATTCATCTAAACAATAAGAAAAACATGATTGAACTTATTGAAAGCATAGAAGAACTAACACATCAAAAGAAATCTAACTGAACAATCAAATATATTGTTGACAAAATCCTTGAAGGAATCATATTGAATATTCATACCGTATAGAAGAAATATAACCCCTGGCCCTAGCAAAGAGTTTAGGCTGCCATTAGAGAAAGGAAAATACAAGTTTTTTTCTCCAAAATTCGTTCTACTAGCCTCTCTTCCAAAACCCTCACGTCTAAGTGTCCCAAGAAAATAAAACTTTTACTATTTTAATTTCCGTCAAAGTTTACAGCAGTAATTTGTGAGTTAATTTCGGCCTTCAAAAATTGGGAATTTCGAAAACCTCAAAACTGGAAAGTTGTAGATATTTAAGTCACGGTTCCAAACCATCTAGCCTTGTATCAATTGGATTTTTGAGGAGAGAGATACACCCAAAATACTGATCAGTGCTCAAATCAGATTTTTCCTTTTCAAATTCTGCCTCTTTGATTTCTTTCCTTATTTGAATCTTCCAATCATGGTAGACGATCCAAGCACTCCAACTTCACCTCCTTAGAAATTTAAGCATGGTCATTTAGCTCCACTTTAATTCTAGTTTGGCCTCCATTCTCTCAGAAATTCCTATAAACTCATCTTTCTCACATGATTTCCTGAAAGTAGAAAATTATACACAATGAATAGCATCTTATTCAAGAAATTATGTAAAAATAAATAATAGGGACTAATGCAAATCATGACTTAATTATACAAATTAAGCATAGTAATAAGGAGATAATGCCTACATAAATATATAACAAGTATACATTTTAAGGCATTATCAACTCCCCCTTTTTGACACGAATTGCCAAAGGGAAATCATGACTCATCATCAAAAGGAGATGGTGGAGAAGACTGTCGAGCACTCACCAAATCAGCACGTAAAGCCTGAAGCTCCGCAACCACATCCACCAAAATCTGTCCATGTGCCGCCTAAACAGTCATGACAGTGTCCAGCATACTCCGTAAAGAAGCATCGCTCGATGAAGACGGTGGAGGATCAACAACGGCGGTGGGATCAACAAACTCCTCAACAGACGGATCACCCGATGGAGGAGGCTAAGATACGTCACTTGTGGAAGGCTCAACTCTAGGGCGTTTAAAGCTAGCTTTCATCTGAGCTGTTCTTTGCCTAAGAAAGGTGGCACCTATGGGAGCAATGATATGGATGAGCTCAAATGTAGGAAAATCCTCTAATCCTAAATGTAACAAAACCCTATGAATAGAGACCGGAAAGAAAAGACCATGTGATTTAGAACTACTCCTATGAACCTCAACTAGAGATCGAATGAAAAGAGTAGGAAAACTCATAGGAGCATCAGTCACAAGAAAATACAAAAATGCACATCTCTCAATAGGAATGGTGTACAAGTGAGAGATAGGCCAAATAGAATGACAAGCAATCCGGAAAAACAGATAATTGAGCTTAATAAGCTCATGAGTAGTGATACGAGGATCGAAACCCCATCTAATGGTAGTACCAGTAATGTGAGACATGATCTCATCAAGGGTAGGGGCCTCGGAGTAAGGATAGACTAACTACCGTACCAAAGGTACACCAAGAGCAGAGGCCACTACCTGAGGTGTAATGACATAATCTTCACCCCTTATCCAACTCAATGTCCATAAGAGGTAACCAACCCTGACTCTCAAAATTCCTACCTATCTTAGGGTCTAACTCTACGCTCAACCCATACAAATCTATATATATAGAGTTTCTCATAGTTCTCTTGGTTTTTCTCAAACCAAAACCTATCACTCTCAAAAAAAGGTTTAGAGGAATAGGTGGTTTTCTTATTTGCTCTAGTTTTCCTAACTATGATGCTAAGAGATTAGAATGAAAGGAAAATAGAAACAAAGCAAGAAACACAAGAGTAGACTGCATTAGAAAGGGTTAGAGAACAAAAATCTCAATAAATAACAATCTATATGATGCATGTAATGAATGCACATATGATGCATGCTCTAATGCATTGACATTTATTCAATTTTATTTCATAAACCATCAATTGACTTGAACACAAAGTTTTAGAGCAAAAACCCCAATTTTTGAAAAACCCAATTTCAAAAATTAAACCAAATTGAGAAATTTATCATCATACTAGTTAGAAAACATCATATAATGAGTTAATCAATCAATTACACAAGTCAATTTTACCAATTTTAGCCCAATTGAACAAAATCCCCAATTTCACAAAGTTTCAAGCCCTAGAATTTCAAAATTTTCTCAAATCACAAAATTAATCAAATTAATGCGTAGGAATCATGTTAATAACATCTAAGAACAAAAACCCATTAAACAAAATTGATTAAAAACAATTGATTTGAACAAAAATCCCAAATTCCCAAGGTGCAAAATTTTCAATAAAAATGCATGAAAATTGTGATTTTAATGAAAAAGAAGGGGTAATTAGGTCTTACCTACAATTGAGGACAAAAATCCTTGAGAAATTTGAGGAAGAAAATGACAAAAATGGTTTAGATTGGATCGGTCGAAGAAGAACAGTGAAAAAGTGTTTGAAAAGTTTGAAAAAGTATGAAGAACACGTGAAAAAAAGACTTTTTAAAACACCTTCTGACCGAATTTCGATTGGTCGAAAATAAGCCTTGATCGATCGAAAAATAGATTTGATCGATCTAGCATCAATCAAGCACGGATTGAGCCACGCAGATTCAAACCTAAATTTTTATCGCATTTTCGATCAGTCGAGCAACAGCTACGATTGGTTGAAAATCTGGAAAACTCAAATTTTTGTAAAACAGAGCAAATTAACGCAGAAACTCCTTAAAGCATAGTGCTTCATAAATGAAATGTAGGAGTATGAGATTAAAAACTTTTCAAAAACACTTGAATTCAACCCAGATCTTCCAAAAACAAGTTTTTCAATTAAATTGTCCTAAAAAACACAAACATTAAACACATTTTGCATTAAAATCAAGGAATATATAATCTTGGATGGCCAAAAAAAATTACACACAATATCATTTACTAAGTTTAGCAAAGAATAACTTGTGTAGCGTGTGCAACTAGCAATAACTTGAGATACATGTGAGGTGATAAGTAGATAGTGATCAATCATAATTTCTATAAAATTCATCACATAAGTTTGAAAGAGACTATCACCTAAAGAGTTACATCATATAACTCTCCATCTTCTAGAAACCAAGCTTGCAATCATGTAAGTTTCTTGTTTTGCCTCATAATGTACGCACTAATATTATTTTATTTGAAAATTATTAGATTAGCCAAGTAATGTACACACCAATTTTATTTCATTGTGAATTTATTATAGCCCAAAAATGTACACACCAATTTTAGCTTTAATCCGAGGCTACACCTTATGTTCTTTTTGTGCATGTGCTACACTTTCTCGAGCACAAAATCTTATGATATGCATTAAGGTGTTCATGATTGGCTAGTAAATAGTGGTGAGATAGTTATTTATGCCTTTCTTTTAGGATTTTTTAGTCATTACAATCAAAAGCATGTGACTTCAAAATCAAGATCATGTGATCAAAAACTATAAACAATTCCCACACAACATGCACTACATAGCCAAAACTAGCAAAGTGCAGTAAAATTAAGCTCATCCAAGCTAAACAAGGTATACAAGCATGTTATGTAAAAATACTATGACCAACCTTGATTATAAAATCCAAGATATATAATGCAAAACACATTTTTTCCTTCCTTTCCCCTTTTTTTTATTTATTTTTTTAAATGAATAACAAAAACAACCTATCATGAAATGCATGAATGTAATGCAATGCAATTCCTAAAAGCAAAAAGGAAAACAAAACAGCAAAAGAAAATGATCGCAAGGAATATAGAGATGAAGCACAAGGACCATGAGAGCTAAGGGTGACTAGGGACATAGAATCACACCAATCACTTGACGAAGGGTCTCGAACTTACTTCTATCAAGAGGTTGGTAAAGATGTCAGCATTATGACGTTTAGTAGGGATATATTCAAGTGTCACAATTTTTCTTTCAACCAGATCCCTAATAACATGCACTACATAGCCAAAACTAGCAAACTGCAGTAAAATAAGTTCATCCAAGCTAAACAAGGTACATAAACATGTTATGTAAAGATACTATGGCCAACCTTGATTATAAGTCCAAGGAAAATAATGCAAAACACATTTTTCCTTCCTTTCCTTTTTTTTAAAAAAAAAAAACAAAAACAACCTATCATGAAATGCATGAATGTTATGCAATGCAAATCCTAAAAAAAAAAAAAAAAACAACAAAGAAGAATGGTCACAAAGAGTAGAGAGATGAAGCACAAGAACCATGAGAGCCAGAGATGACTAGGGACACAAAATCACACCAATTACTTGACGAAGAGTCTCAAACTTACTTCTATCAAGAGGTTTGGTGAAGATGTCAGCATTCTGACATTCAGTAGGGATATATTCAAGTGCCACAATCTTTCTTTCAACCAGATCCCTAATAAAGTGATATCTAATCTCTATGTGCTTAGTCTTAGAGTGTTTAACAGGGTTTTTAGAGATATCGATAGCACTAGAATTATCACAATAGACAAACATGGTGTCTTGTGATATCCCATAATCACTCAAAAGCTTTTTCATCCAAAGAAGCTGTGAACTGCAACTTCCAGCAGCAATATATTCTGCTTATGCAGTAGACAGAGAGACAGAATTTTGCTTTTTACTCATCCAAGCAAAAAGATTGGCCCCTACATAAAAACACCCACCAGTGGTGCTTTTTCTATCATCGGCATTGCCAGCCCAATCTGAATCAGAGAATTCAGTAAGAGACAAATTTGACTTTTTGCTATAAAACAATCCATAATCACAAGTTCCACTAACATATTTTATGATTTTTTTAACAGCATTCAAATGTGAAACCTTAGGACTAGATTGAAATCTAGAACATATACCAACACTGAAGGCAATATTAGGACGACTTGCAATTAAATACAAAAGACAACCAATCATGCTTCTATATAATGTAACATTGACAGACTCACCTGAAGGATCATTGGTTAGCTTTGCATTAGCAGCCATTGGTGTTCTAGCATATGTAGCCTTTTCAAGTCCAAATCTCTTGACAAGATTTCTAGCATACTTTGCTTGGTTAATGAAAATTTCAGAATTCGTTTGTTTCACCTGAAATCCCAAGAAATAAGTTAGTTCACCAACTATACTCATGTCAAACATCTTCTTCATTTCATCTACAAAAGATTGAGCAAGAGAATCATTAGTAGCACCAAAAACAATATCATCAACATAAATTTGAGCCACTACAAATTTATATGAATAGAGTAGTATCTGCGAATCTTCTTTTGAATCCATGCTCAGTGAGATATGCAGTTAACCTATCATACTATGCCCTGGGAGCTTGTTTCAAACCGTAAAGGGCTCTCTTCAACTTGTAGACATCATTCGGTCTGTGAGGATCAATAAAAATCTTTGGTTGTTCAACATACACCTCTTCTTGCAACATCCCATTAAAAAACGCACCCTTGACATCCATTTAATACAACTTGAAATTCAAATGACTTGCTATGGCCAAAAGTATCCTAATGGATTCCAATCTTGCTACTAGTGCAAAAGTCTCATCAAAATCAATCCCTTCCACTTGTGTGTATCCTTGAGCAGCAAGTCTTGATTTGTTTCTAATGACTGTACCATATTCATCCGACTTGTTCTTAAAAATCCACTTAGTTCCAAGCACATTCACTCCCTTTGGTCTAGGAACTAACTCCCACACATCATTCCAAACAAATTGATGAAGTTCTTCATGCATAGAATTAACCCAATCAGCATCTTGAAGTGCTTTATCGTCTTTCTTCGGTTCAAATTAGGATAGATAGCATGTGTGAGTAATTACATTCAAGGCTTTGGACCCCGATCTCATATTATCATTCAGACTACCCAATATGTTTGAGACAGGATGATTTAACTTTACGCTAGCAGATGAACCTTTGACCAAAGAAGTAGAGGTACCTTTGTTTCATATGAGGAACTAGGCTCACTTTGTTTTTGTTGAATTTCACGAGCAAGAGTGGATGGTTTTGAACTTGATGGTTCTGAAACAACATCATTCAACAATTGTAGATCTTCATCACTATGCTTCCTAACATAATCTTCAGGAAGAGAATCATCAACCTCTATAGTCTTTTCTTGAACTAGAGAAGTGTCTTCTGAATGAGATTCTGAACACTATTCATCATTGATCACCACATTTGAAGACCCCATGACTGTTTTAGTTCTCAAATTGTACACTCTATATGCTCTATTGGTGGAGGAGTATCCTAGAAAGTATCATTTGTCGCTCTTTGCATCAAACTTTTCTAGGTTCTCCCTATCCCGCAGAATATAATAGTAACTGCCAAATATCCTGAAGTATTTGACAACAGGCTTCTTTCCTTTCTAAAGTTCATAAGGAGTTTTCTTGGAATCAGGTTTGAAATACACTCGGTTGAGTGTATGACAAGTAGTGTTAACTGCTTCTCCCCAGAAGAACTTGGGCATCTTCTTGTTATGTAGCATGACACGAGCCATCTCTTGAATAACCCTATTCTTCCGTTCCACTATTCTATTCTGTTGTGGTGTCTTGGGTATGAGAACTCTTGATGTGTGCTTTAGTCATTGCAGAAGGTAGCCAGTTTTGTGTTTTCAAATTCTCTCCCATGATCACTTCTAATTCTGGCTATCACAGTACATTTTTCAACTTGCAATTTCTTGCACAAGTGTATTATCTTTTTAGGAGCCTCAGCCTTATCTCTCAAAAGCACATCCTAAGTATATCTAGTGAAATCATCTACAACTACTAGAATATACTTCTTTCCACCTAAACTCTGAACTCTGGTAGGACCCATGAGATCAATGTGCAACAACTCTAGAGGTCTTGAAGTTTGAACTTCAGTTACAGACGGATGCTTGGACTTCACTTGTTTACCCATCTGACATGGTCCACATATGCACTTCTCTATCTTTTCAAACTTGGGCAAACCAATAACTGCATCACACTTGGAAATCTTCTCTAATTGCTTGTGACTTGCGTGTCCCAACTGTTGATGCCATAAGTCTACTTGATTGATCTTTGCACTGAAACACTTGTTGCTTATACTTGGTGTTATACCATAACAGTTGTCAACTGTCCTAACACCAATACACATGCAGTCACCTCCTCCATCAAGTATCTCACATTCATACTTGGTAAAGAGAACATTCAGTCCATTGTCACAAATCTGACTGATGCTGAGTAAGTTAGCCTTCAGCCCATCAACATACTAGACATCTTCAAAAACCGGCAACCCTAGAATGTCCACAGTTCCAATGCCTCTGATCACAGATTTGCTTCCATCTCCAAACGTGACTGTCCCAATCTTTCCTTCAAAAAGTGTCTTTCCTAATTATTAAATTATATAAAGTTATATCTATTTCCTAATTATTAAATTATATAAAGTTATATTATATTTATACTGTACATACAAACATCCACACACATCATTATTCACACAAATAATATTATAAGAAAAAGTAATGCACATAATCAATATTAGACACACTCACACACATAATATAAACTTATAATAAAGAGTGACACTTACAATTCACAAACACTTACTCTTACTTGTAGAGTGAGAAATACTTCTAATAAGAGTGTAAGATTTAAGTCAAGGTGTGCAAAAAATATTTTTAAGAATAAATTAAAGTACTAAACTAAAAAAAAAAAAATTTATATATATAATTTTTTTTTAAGTCAAGGGGTTCATTTGAACCCCCTGAATAAAGCATAGTGCCAGCCCTGCCTTGTTCTAATTTGTACCCTTAAATCTAAGTTGTTTAACATAATATGATTAATAAAATGTTTAATTTTCTGAGACTATTTGTGCATGAATTAATTAATTGTACATTAATTTATTATAGTCCATAAAATGCATTGAATGTGATTTACTTATGGAATATCTAAATTACAAATTCTTTGTAAACTCAAAATCCTAGTTCGTAGTCAATGATAAAATTGACTTTTTTATCTGTAAAGCCTGTAACGTAAGTATTGACTAAGATGTTTTATCTTGATCATAAAAGTGGAGACTTCTATGAATAAAATAGCGACTTACAAAATGAAATTATATTTTATAAAATATAAGTATAACTAACAAATTATACCAAGTACTCTATAAATAAAATAGCAATTTGCAAAGTGAAAGTTGTTTATGATTTTGTATCACTATGGATATTTTCATGGAGAGGTCAATTGTTTGAATAATAGAGTCTTGGGATTTTATTTAATTAATAAAACCTAAAGTTTAATTATATTTTCATAGTAGCGCTAAATATAAGGCAAAAATATCATTTTGGTCCCTACATTTTGAGGTCACAATCAATTTGGTCTTGTTATTTTCAACTTGAAGCTAATTTAGTCCTTATCACTAACTCACTAATGAAAATTTCCTACATGGTTAATGAATGACACAATTGGCATGCTTGAAGCTTACATGTCTTATAAAATAATAATAAAAAATTAGGCTAAAATGCAAAACCTATCCTCTATGTTTTACAAAAATTTATTTCAATCCTCTAACTTTCCTTTCATTCATTTCAATTCTCTAACTTTCAAGTTTAATCAATTAAGACTTTTCCTCTAACTTTTGTTATATGTTGTGATTAAATTTCCAATTTTTTAAATTTTTCTTCAAAATTTTTAAATTAAAAAATTTTAATTAATGATTGAAAAGTATTTTCCAGATTTATTTTTTCAAAATTTTTTCAACAAAAGTTGACGGAAATGCCTTAATTGAATAAATCTGAAATTTAGAGGATTGAAATAAATGAAAGCAAAAATGACTAAAATGAGTTTTGAAAAAACTTAAAATGTGGATTTTACATTTTAGTCAAAAAATTATTTGGCATTTAAAAATCTCACGTTATCATTTTAATAAGTAAAAAAGGCCACCCATATAATTGAATTAAGTATTATAAAAAAGCCCATATTTAAAATTAAAAAAAAAACCCGTAAAATAATTAAAATAATTTCTTAAAAATTTCCAAGAGACTTTTTTTTTTTTTCAAATAAAATAAAGATTAAGAAAATTTTCAGTTTTTCTTGCATTTTCTTGGTAACCAAACAGAAAACACACAAAAATTAAATTTACAAATCTCCTACATATATAGACACACCAAAAAAATAAAAAATCAAAAATCAAAACCTAATTCTTAAATCAAAACCCAAGCCGAGTTGAATAATGGAAATGGAGTTTAATAGATATCCTCTTGTTCAGGATACCATCCCTTTTGTGCTTTGTAAATTTCATATATTAAAAGACGACTTTGTCAAAACACGTTCAATGTATAACTTCTCCTTGAACCTCAATTAGTACTTTATGGTATTTTCAGCGGATATATGTACGATTTAAATCATCCCACCTTCATTAGCGATGTGTCAAAGAAAAATGTACAATCATCCATTACATAAACACCCATGGATGAAATATAAAATAGTTTAAGTCCTAGTTGTACACATGTGATGACCTCCACCTTTTTTTTTTTTTTGATAGGAACCTCCACCTTAAATGTATATTCAAAAAGGAAACCAACATACCGATATCAAAGTAAGTGTTGAGCCACCTTAATCAAATGAGAAGGTCTAGGGTTATAGCAAAATGCCATATAATATTTTCACAACACCCTTACAGTAGTAGATTGTCTTACTTTATTTTTATTGTTCTCGATATATTGTGTGGAGCCTTTTAAAGTGGAATTGCTTTGAAACTTTGAATGGTTAGTTGCTAAAATTTTATAAAATCAGTTTATTATAATGTGAATTGTAGCGCTGACCTGTGTGCATAGTATGTATTTTGTCTGTATTTGGATCTTTTCATTTGTACAATTATTTGTTTATTTGTGATTTGTCTTTACCTATGGAAAATCAGTTAGTACAAATTTAATATTGATCATATTTCTGTTATTTAAAAGAAGGTCGTGTTCTCTTTTAATAGATAAATTGCATTTTAATATATTAAGAAAAAATTATTTTTTGTTTTTTCATTTGTTGACAGTTTCTTAATACTAAATAGATGATATATATTTTTTGTTTATATTTTAATCCCCTCAATCAAACTTCTAGCTTCATCTTTGAATCCAAAACAGCTGAAACACATCAAAATGACCAGAAATTATTCCTGGGATGGAACATGGGGTGTTACATTGTTACTGTTACATTGTTACTGCCAAAACAGAATTGTAATATAATAGCTATTTCTATGGTTCTACTATTGTTTAAGCTTAGTGTCCATTTACAGCTTATTTAGCCGTTTGCTAAATTTTTTGCTGAAAGTGTGCTAAATTATACTTGTACTTTGAAAAAATTTGAAAAGGTAAAAAATAATGCAAGAAAAAGTGAGGTTTTAAAAAGTTGTACATAAAAATTAAAAGCTAAAAACTGAAATTGATGCCAAACAGACCCTTAGTCTCTCTAAAGGTTTTATTTTTTTGCATAATTTTTTTTTTCTTTCTTAGATAGTTGTGATAAATAAAAGAGAGAAAAAAATGCTCTAGAATTAAATAATTTAGCAAGCAATAAATGTGCAATAATACCATATTTTTATTAGAATCCAACAATAACTCCCTAGCTACAGTGTGTGTATGTATATTTTGCTAGCACGTAGAGTTTTAGAAGAGAATTTGACCCTACGGTAGATTTGTTAATATTCATATCCAACAAAAAAAATATTGAGTGATGTAAAATAGCTTAGAGTTACACAAAGTGTAACTAGGACCCAAATTCACATGTATATCATACTCTCAAATCTCACACCGTCTCCATCTAAATAGTCTCCCCTTGATCTAGCTACCTAAAGATTAAGCTAACAAACTCACATTCTTGTGTATTTTTTTTTTTTTAACACATCTATTTTTCCTACATCACCAAACAAAAAACATGAATCTATTATTTCTCACATTACTTTGGATTCCGACCATCTTTCTCGTACTCATTCTCATCCTTTCTTTGTCATTGATTTTGAAACAAAGAAAAGTCAAGAAAGCAGCCAACCTTCCCCCAGACCCTCCAAAGCTTCCCATCATTGGCAACCTCCATCAAATTGGAAACACCAACCACCATTCCCTCTGGAATCTCTCTAAAAAATACATACCTACCATGCTCCTACAATTAGTATTTGTTCATTGTATCATGATACAAGATTGTGTCCACAAATATGAGATTATAGTTTTATTGAACGAGATGAAATTTGATGAGTTTACATTAAATTTGGCCCCACCCCACGTTCAAATCTTGACTCCATCCTAGTCTCTATCTCTTCATCTTGAGTAATTAGTAGCTTTGAAACTACTATACATTGGGTACAATATTTTCACATGAATTCTCCACACAACACAACATTTAATTTGTTAGATATCAGTCATTTTCGTGTCACCAGACCACAAATCAATCATTAAATGATAATGAATAATAATTTAGAGGTATGGACTGGAACGTGTGGAGGATATTGAAAGAGAGCAAAAATGAAAAACCTAGATAAATATTCTAAGTATTGACTGTAAGATAGAATCGATGGAGGAGTAAAGCAAAGAAAATTATGTTTGCTATATGGTTTCATTAATCTTTCTGATGAGTGGATGACCTGGACTTTTGGGGTTCGTTCTTAGAAGATTGGTGGTTCCCTCCGAAACTGCTATTTGTTAATTTGATTTTAAAAAAAAGGAATCTTATTGTGTTAGCCAGTGTTCTTAAAAAGTTCTAGCATATGAAAAAACAATGCAATTGAATCTAAGGTTACCCCTTCTGGCACATTGATAAGCCAAGAATATATTAACCCCTTGTGATAAATTAACCAATTGATTTAGCCAAGTTAATTAATTAATTCAATTAATATGCAAAATGCGTGGTAGCACAAACAAATCACCAATTAACTAAATGCAGCGAAAATTAAATTGACACGGTGATTTGTTTACAAATGAGGGAAACCTACACGGTAAAAACCTCACCGGGTGATTTTAAGGTCACCGCTCCCGATAATCCATTATTATCAAAACAAGCGGTTACAAGTAAATGAATCTCAGTACCTTATACCAACCTATAGTTGAACTCTTACCCCAATACCCAATTGGACTTGCTTTGTAGTGACAATCTCACATTTTCAATGCACGACTCCCAGTACGTGACTAACCAATAGATACACGGATCCCAATACGCAACTTAATCACCAACTTGAGAAAGATGTTGGTTGCAAAGTTCTTCAGTTCATCACACAATAAATATCACGAAACTCCATGGTCACAAAACCCAAAGGTGTATAAATACATCAGCTTCTTCAAGAGAAAGATGAACTAGGGCAAATTCTGTCTTCGGTCTCAATTTGCATGAACAAAACTTTGCTTCACACCTGCGTAACCTTTTACGGCCCTTAAAATAATCCTTATATATGTTTAGGGTTGTGAGAAAAGAAAGTCTAAACACGTACTAACAGATTGGAGTGAAATCAACTCTAAAAAACTGAATTTCATAAACCTCGACAGATAGGGTATCTATCAAGATAGCTGTCGAGTTTCGAGCTTTAGCAGCTTTTTATACCTCGATAGATGCTAGCTGTCGAGCTTTAAAATCCAGCACTTTCTCACTTATTTCTTGGACAGACTTGCATGGCTTTAACACTTGAACTTGAGACCTTGTTCCTTGAAGTATTAAACACATCCTAGATCTACCCAATTACAAGTAAAGTGCGTTTTGTCAAAGGACTAGCCAATTCTAAATTTGACATATGTTCCTAACAGCAAATCACATATGTCCTAATAATCTCCCCCTTTGGCAATCTGTGACAAAACCACAACATACAAATGAACATATAAGAGAAGTCATAAATCAATCAACTCATATTCACTTGTTGAATACAATAAAATCTATCCTAACACAAACCCTTGAAGAACTTTGCAAGAAGAGAGTTTATGGCAAGTAGACTTTGACAACCTGTATTTCTAAAACACTTTAAACAAAACTCATTAAGGCATCTTAGTGTGAAACAAAAATATAAGATTGCATACATGAATTAAGAAACATGTGCATAAAGAAAGAAAAGAAACAATACATGGAAAGATAGGTGAAAGAAAGTAATAACAACCTCAATATATATATCAACATAAGTACAAGGTGTGCTATCACTAAGTGGTCACAAGACCAATGTATAAGAGATAATGTATCTAAAATAGAAAAAAAAGAAAAGATACATAAATCCTCACTACATCCCTCATATACACTCTCCTTATCACAAAATCTCCTATACTAACCCTCCCCCAATGAGTATGACTACTCTCATCTCAAAACTACTCCCTCTTTTTGTCACGAGTGACAAAGGGCAAGTATATCAAGTAGACATCTCATCATCATTGGGCAAGCTAGCATTGTCATCCTCATCAGTGTCCTTAGTGCCGGAACCATCGTCACTCTCATCCTCAGAGGTTGGTGGAGATGGAGAGGAGGCAACAGTGAAACCACCCATGACAGCCTGTTTTGATATTTCAAGATAAGTCGGACCCTCATATCTCCCTATCGGTGATGACCCTCATATCTATGCAGGACCGTCGATGTAGAAATATGAAACCAATGCTGGTAGTCTCTCTACTCCATCATTTTCTTCACTTTAGCTAGCTACTAGCATAAGATATAAAAGTGTAATAATAATAATAAAAGGGTGCACTATCAGCTTTATTCTACTCGACACTATTTATTTAAGCTACGCATCATCAAGTTCATACCAAGGTTCTTCTAAAAAAAAAGTTCATACCCAGGAAAAGCCTACTTTAATATATTAGCTTTCTCGACAATGGCTGAAAGAATTGGCGGGTTGGATCAGGTTGCTGAACAGGGAAATATTGATGAATTTTACAAATTGATCAAGAACAATGTCAAACTTTTGGAGCACATTGATGAGCTCCCATTTGTTGATACTCCTTTACACATATCTGCATCTGCTGGGCACATCCCATTTTCCATTGAGATGATGAAATTAAAGCCCTCTTTTGTCAGCAAGCTAAATACAGATGGGCATAGCCCCATTCACCTTGCTCTACAAAATGGGCATACAGAGATGGTGTGCCAGCTTCTACAACATAATGCGGACCTTGTTCGTGTCAAAGGAAGGGAGTGTATGACTCCTTTGCATTACGCAATAGCAACAATAGATAATCTCCATGATTTATTAGACAAGTTTCTATCAGCCTATCCAGATTCTATTACAGATTTGATGGCACAAAATGATACCGCTCTACATATTGCCCTCAAATACAACAAGTTTGAGGCTTTTAAATTCTTGGTGGGATGGCTCATAAAGAATTCGCCTTATTGGAAGAAAATCCTGAACCATAAGGATATGGAAGGCAATACTATATTGCACATTGCAGTATCCAATAATCAAACCCATGAGGCAAGCTCTCCCCTTTCCTTAACTATGATTTTAATTCCAAACTAACATCTAATTTTAAAAATAAAATAAAAAAGAACCAATAAAAACATCTACTTAAGTTGCGTTTGTACGTATAAGTTGTTAGAAAATTGTGTTTTATTGAATTTAAAATGAGCATTTGTAAAAAAAACTATGAGAAGTTGTGGTTGCAAAACAGAGTTTTGGGTTTTTAAAATGCTACTTTAATCTTCCAAAATGCCTATTAATCAAACGAACCCTTAGTATTAAAAAAAATATATGAATAAATAAATAATAAAATACAAAATAATAGTTTCTTAATACATTTCAACTCAATTTTTTGCCAATAGTCTTGTAATTCAATTGTTGGTTGGCATCTTGTGGTGTTTTTAACTGAGACATTCAAGGTTGAAATTCCCTTTCTCCCAACCATTGAAGAAAAAAAAATATAACAAAACAAAACCTCAATATTCTATTGCACTAAAATGAATAGTAATTTCCCTCTTAATGTACAAGATCAAAGAGTCTGGAAAAAAATAACCATCTTTCATTTAATTATGAAACCTATTTTGACAACATTTATGGTTGCAATACTCAAATATTTTAGATGGGTTTTCCATCATTCACAAATCAAATAAAAATTATATTTATTATCTTATTATATTTTATAAATTATTTTAACTAAAAAACTAATTTGTGTTACAAAGTTTTAAAAATAAAATAAAATGAGAGAGAAAAGAAGAACTCCCAAACTAATTAGTGTTACGAAGTTTTAAAAATACAATAAAAATTAAAATTAAAATTAAATGAGAGAGAAAAGAAGAACTCCTAAATTGATAGGCCAAGAATGTATTGACCCCTTGTGATAAATTAATTGATTAATTAGCCGAGTTTATTAATTAATCAAATTAACATGCAAGATGCATGATAGCACAAACAAATCACCAATTAAACTAAGTATGCAACGAAAATTAAATTGACACAGTGATTTGTTTACGAATGAGGAAAACCTACACGGCAAAAACCCCATCGGGTGATTTTAAGGTCACCACTCTCGAGAATCCACTATTATCAAAACAAGCGGTTACAAGTAAAGGAATCTCAGTACCTTATACCAACCTACAGTTGAACCCTTACCCCAATACCCAATTGGACTTGTTCTGTAGTGACAATCTCTCCTTTTCAATGCACGGCTCCCAGTACGTGACTAACCAATTGCGCGGATCCTAGTACGCGACTTGATCACCAACTTGAGAAGAATGTTGGCTGCAAAGTTCTTCTGTTCATCACACGATGAAGATCATGAAGTTGCTTGGTCACAAAACCCTATGGTGTACAAACACAACAGCTTCTTCAAGAGAAAGAAGAACTAGGGCAAACTAGGTTTCCGGTTACACTTTTCTTCACACTTGTGGAATTGTGCTCTTGTGCAACTGTGCGTAACCTTTTACGACCCTTAAAATAATCCTTATATATGTTTAGGGTTGTGAGAAAAGAAAGCCCAAACATACATTCACGGATTGGATGAAAATCAGCTCTGAAAAACTGAACTTCATAAATCTCGACAGATACCCTATCTGTTGAGCAGCTGTCGAGCCTCGGGCTGAAACAGCTCTTTTAAACCTCGATAGATACTAGCTGTCGAGCTTTAATGAACAACACTTCTTCACTTGATTCTTGGACAGACTTGCATGACTTTAACACTTGAACTTGAAACCTTGTTTCTTGAAGCATTAAACACATCCTAGATCTACCCAATTACAAGTAAAGTGCGTTTTGTCAAAAGATTAGCCAATTACATAAAATAGTGACATATGTTCCTAACATTGAATCACATATGTCCTAACAATCTCCCCCTTTGGCAATCTGTGACAAAACCACAACAAACAAATGAACATATGAGAGAAGTCATAAATCACTCAACTCATACTCACTTGTTGAATACAATAAAATCTATCCTAACACAAACTCTTGAAAAACTTTGCAAGAAGAGAGTTTATGGCAAGAAGACTTTGACAACCTGTATTTTTGAAACACTTTAAACAAAACTCATCAAGGCATCTTAGTGTGAAATAGAAATATAAGATTGCATACAAGATATAAGAAGCATGTGCATAAAGAGAGAAAAGAAACAACACATGTAAAGATAGGTGAAAGAACTATAATAACAACCTCAAATATATATATCAACAAGTACAAGGTTTGCTATCACAATATGATCACAAGATCTAAGGTACATGAACAATGTATCTAAAATAGAGAGAAAAGAAAAAGATACATAAAGTCCTCACTACATCCCTCAAAATATGAACACTCCCCCTAACAAAAATCTCCTATACTAACCCTCCCCCTATGAGTATGACTACTCTCATATCCAAAACTACTCCCCCTTTTTGTCACGAGTGACAAAGGGTAAGTATATCAAGTAGACATCTCATCAGCATTGGAAGAGCTAGCATTATCATCCTCAACATCAGAAGCATCACCATCACCATCATCATCCTCATCCTCAGAAGCAGTGGAGAAGGAGAAGAAGCAGCAATGTAACCACCCATGGCAGCCTGGCGTCGTGCAATACAACCAACACGGGTGTTCACCTGACATAACTTATCACTGAGAGTGTCGAGGCAAGCATCCATATGCACAAGCTGTGCCATGATGTCCTCGAGAGTCACACCGCCCGTAGAAGAAGAGGGAACGGATGTGGATGGAGTTGTAGAAGCTAGAGGAATCGCCGCCCCGAACTGCGTCAAACGTAGCTGTACCTCGTTCCATTTAATGGTAGCATCGTCTATGGCACACATGACAAGGAAGTGGTCGGAAACAAGAAAAGGGACAGAAAAATGGCATAAAATCCTCGTGATAGCGGAAGGGAAGATGAGCTTATCACAGGTCATCGAATCTCTATATACATCTATGAGTAAAAGAATAAAATGAGAGGGAAAATCTATAGTAATATGCTCTAAAAGTGAAAGCAAAAATCAAGCACGAGGCTCTGTAATAGAGTTATAATGAGATAAAGGATACAAAACAAAAGTCATAACCATGTTTATGAACCTAGGACCTTTAGCAAAGGCCGTACAAGAAGTGAAACGATCACCCTAATAAGAAGGACGCTCACAAAAAGAGGATACAAGCTCGTCTTTAGACACGGTCTTAAGACGATCACAACCAGGGTAGTCAGGATGTGCTACCCTAGGGACATGGAGCACATTGGATACAATATCCGGAGTGACCACAATGTGCATACCTCGAACGTGAGTGACAAAGAGAGAGAGAAAGACACGCAGAAAAGCACCAATCACAATCAATATATAAGAATATAAAGAATGTAAGGTACGTATGCATGAAAATGCATGAGAACATCACAGGCTCAGCCCAATCCAATCCTACCGGCACACATCATTTCAACAAAGTAAACACAAATCTAAAATGCATGAAACAGTGTTATAATGCAAATGTGATGCAATGCATGATGATTTAAAGCCATTTTCACAAAGTCCATCCCAAAAATTTCACAAAAACTCCATTAATTTTGAAAAACCCCAAAGTTTATCAAAAATCCCAAAAGTTAGGTCAGAAAACATGAAATGCATGATAGAATGAGTGAAAAAGATCATACCAAATGAAAGAAGATGATCTTTAGGCCGAAAATCTCTTGGGAATGAAGAATTGAGTGAGAAAAATGTGTTTAGGAGGTGAAAAGTTTGGGAGGTGAAAAGACACAAAAGTATGGAGAGAGATCAAGAGAAGTGAGTCTGAAATTGCGTGGACCCTATACATAGAACCTCTTAAATCTCGATAGATCAAGAGGTGTCGAGGTTTAAACTTCGATGGATGCATCTATCAAGAAGCTATCCAGAGGTGTCCACAGCAAAAACAAGCTCGATGGATCGAGGAGCTATCTATCAAGGAGACAAAAACTTTCTCGATGGATCGAGGAGCTATCAAGATCACGATAAAAATAAGCTTAAGAGCTCGATAGATATCCTAGTTGTCTAGAGGTGTCGAGGAGCTGTCGAGATTGCTTAAAAACAGTTTTCCAAGAAGAGAAAAACACAGACATGAATGAAATCAAACAAGCAACTCAACCAAGGATCCAAACAACATTTTAATCTCTCAAAAACATCTCTCAACAAGAAAAATGTTAAGCACATAGATCCCAAAACACACACACACACACACACACACACACACACACACACACACTAAACAAGTCTAATCAATTTTATATTTCAAAAACAAGTTAAGACAGTTTAGTGAGCATACATTAACACATGTAAACCTTGTGATGGCCAAATCACATTGTACCTGCACATGTATCAAAAGTACCAAAGAATATTGCGTGTTGTGTGTGAAGAACATCGCAAGATTGCATAAGTGTCTACATGTTATGACGATTTGAGATATGAGAAAATCAATTTAACTCACACATAATCATAACTGTTTGATGGGGACTATCACCTTCGAGGTACATCCTATAACTCCCACATCTCTTAGAATACACGCTTGTAATCATCTATAAAGCATTTTGATCTTTTTTTTTTTAATTATTTTTCTTTTAAGCAAACCATGCATGGGCATATAAGAGATAGAAAAGAAATACCCAATGATGTTAAGCATTTGACATTCCACTTTTGCTATGCCGAAGCATACAAATGTCATTTCATGATTGGCGGGCAACAGTGGTGAGATGGTTATTTATGCCTTTCTCTTAGGATTTTCTAGTCATTCTCGTCAAAAAGAGTGATACGAGTGTTAAGTACAAGAGATTACTTAATCTTACTCATCACAAACATGAGCCACAAAGCTCACTTGCTTAGTTGTGCATAGAGATGCTCATCTAAGCTACAAAAGATACAAAGTTTAGAAAACTTTGTTTCAATGGCCATCCAAGGTACACAAGTACCAATGTACACAAACACACACTGTTTTTGTATTTTTCTGATTTTTCAATTTTTTTTATATGAAAAACAAAATAAACCAAAACTTAAAAGAAAACAAACAAAAACAAGTTAAACAAAGCAATGCATAAAACTAGACTGACTCAAAACAGTAAAGCAAAACACACAAGTAATGCAAAACAAAAACACGAAGGGGAGAGAGAGAAAAAGTGACAGAATCACTTGGAGCCCTTTTCCTTCCACACCTTGGAAGAACCTTTCTGTTTAGCAAACCCTTGATCCGGTGGTGAGGGGGAAGAATTAAAACCGTTCAAGTTCGAAAGGAACATGAGGGCTTTGAGAAGATCTCCAAGAGGAGCAAAAGAGGATGAAACCTAATTCTGGTCTCCCGACGCGATCATGGTGTTGCTCTTTTGAGTGGCTAACCACTTGTAGCAATTAGGTCGAGTATGTCCAGCTGCACCACAGTGATGACAGAAATGCTGCTTTTTCTGCTTAGGCTTTTGAGAGTTTCCCTTCTTAGCCCTAGGGTTTTTAATCTCTTTCTTATCAAGCTTAGGGGGTGCTCCTAAGATAGATTTACCCTTGTCTATGTTCTCACTAGCTAATTCATTTTTAACATCATTGTTCTCAGTTTCAATATTATTAGCAGGAGGAACAAAAACAGTAGTACTAGTAGAAGCAATACTAGGAGAAGAGAAATCATACCCTAAACCGGTTCGATCGGAAGCAGATTTCTGAAGACTGAGCATCTCATCGAGCTTAGCGCTTGAAGTCCTTTCCAGCTGAGCTCTGACTTGGAACAGTTCTGCCTCAAGCTTCTTGGTCTTCTCAGCCAAGAAATTATTCTCAAATCTTAGTGCTCCAATAGTCTGATTGGCTTCATCAAACTTTGTAGAGATTTCTTCTCGCTCAAGCTCCACATCACTAAGCTTCTTGGTGGCCAACCTATACAACTTCTCATGCTTTTCTGAGACCTTGTATAACTTTGCATAGGCTGTGTGGATGTCATCTTGCTCATCTATCTTTTCAAACTTAGACTCCACCAATTCCTCTTCTTCATCCACATCTTCAACAATCCCTTTAGTAGGATTTATGGTGGTAGTGAAGGCATTTAGAATTCCATCATCCTCATTGTCAGAATCATCCTCAGGCTCAGTGTCACTCAACATAGCAGCAAGTGCCTTGCTCTTCCCAATGGTTTTGAGATGCGTAGGGCACTCTTGTTTCATATGACCGAAATCTTGACACCCAAAGCACTTTGGTCCTTGTGAACAGTGTACTGATCACCATCCTTAGCATCCTTTTTCCCTTTATCTTGGCTTTTGAATTGTGAGGAACTGGATTGCCTTCAATCCTTGTCAAATCCTTTCGCTTTGGCATTCTTCATGAACTTCTTGAATTTCCTTGTAATGTAGGACTTCATTCTAGAATCTTCATCATCTGAAGACTCATTGGTATCACTGCTTTTGGCCTTCAATGCCATACTCTTGCTTTTGCTCGATTTCTCGATCCTTGTCAAACCCAACTCATAGGTCTGTAGATTGCCAACCAATTCTGTCGAAGGAGTTTTGTCAATATCCCTTGATTCCTCAATCGCGGTGATCTTGGCATGGAATCTCTCGGGTAAAGATCTAAGCGCCTTTCTTACAATCTTGGGTTCAGGAATGGTTTCCCCAAGATTAAAGGTTGAGTTCACTATGTCTTTGAGCTTGGCATAGAACTCATCGAACGACTCATCCTCCTCCATCTTGATCTCTTCAAAGCTTGTAGTAAGCCTCTGAAGCTTTGAATCCTTGACAGCCTTGATTCCCTCATAGGTTGTCTGGAGGATGGTCCATGCTTCCTTTCCAGTTTCAGTGGAGGATATCTTCTTGAATTCCTCATTAGTGACTGAACTGAATAGAGCATTTAGTCCCCTGCTGTTAAAGTTTGCCGCCTTAATCTTAGTATCATCCCAGTCGGCCGACGCTTCTGTAGGCTTAGTCCAGCCTATCTCCACAGCTTGCCACACCTTCTCATCTAAAGACTGCAAGAAAACTCTCATGCGTACTTTCCAATATGCATAGCTAGTGCCATCAAATAAATGAGGTATAATAAGAGACTGTCCTCTATCCATGACAAACAGGGGTCAATGGATCACACACAAAGATTAAAACCTAATCAGAGTGTGCCTACTCTGATAACACATGATAGGCTAAGAATGTATTGACCCCTTGTGATAAATTAATTGATTAATTAGCCAAGTTTATTAATTAATCAAATTAACATGGAAGATGCGTGGTAGCACAAACAAATCAAAAATTAAACTAAGTTAAATTAATTGACACGTGATTTGTTATGCAGCGGAAATTAAATTGACACGGTGATTTGTTTACGAATGGGGAAAACCTACACGGCAAAAACCCCATCGGGTGATTTAAAGTCACCACTCCCGAGAATCCACTATTATCAAAACAAGCAGTTACAAGTAAAAGAATCTCAGTACCTTATACCAACCTATAGTTGAACCCTTATCCAAATACCCAATTGGACTTGTTCTGTAGTGGCAATCTCTCCTTTTCAATGCACGGCTCCCAGTACGTGACTAACCAATTGCGCGGACCCCAGTACGCGACTTGATCACCAACTTAAGAAGAATGTTGGCTGCAAAGTTCTTCAATTCATCACATGATGAAGACCGTGAAGTTGCTTGGTCACAAAACCCTACGGTGTACAAACACAGCAGCTTCTTCAAGAGAAAGAAGAACTAGGGTAAACTAGGTTTCCGGTTACACTTTTCTTCACACTTGTGGAATTGTGCTCTTGTGCAACTGTGTGTAACCTTTTACGATCCTTAAAATAATCCTTATATATGTTTAGGGTTGTGAGAAAATAAATCCCAAACATACATTCACGGATTGGATGAAAATCAGCTCTGAAAAACTGAACTTCATAAATCTCGACAGATAAGGTATCTGTCGAGTAGCTGTCGAGCCTCGGGCTGAAATAGCTCTCTTAAACCTCGATAGATACTAGCTGTCGAGATTTAATGAACAACACTTCTTCACTTGATTCTTGGACAGACTTGCATAGCTAGGAATTTGATCTTTGAATAGGCTTCGGTTAACTCTCCATTCAGCGTCTCAACTTCACACCTAGTCTCCTTGAATCGCACCAAAAGACTCTTATAATCTTGCTCTGCTCTCTTCATTTTCTTAATGGCTGCTTTAGCCACTCTTACATATTCACCAGTCTTCTCAAGGAGGGAATTGTAGGTCTCTTGCAATCTCGTTGTTCCTTTATCTTCCTCAACATTAGATTCCTCTACAATCCCCATCGACTCCACGTCAGTGTGCTCGCCAAGCTCATCCACTAACAAACTTAAATCATCTGAAGATTATATAGGAGCAATGGTCATAAATGCAGAGTGGTTTCCTTCTCCGTCACAGCTTTCTTCTGAGTCTAAACTAGAGGAGTCTGAGTTACTAAGAGTAGTGGCATACATTTTACCTTTCCTTCTCAAATAGTTGGGACACTCCTTCTTGAGATGTCCATGACCATTGCATTCATAGCATGCATTCCTTGAGAGGATTAAGAGTCCTTCCCATCTTTCCTTTTCAGATTATCCACCTTATCACACAATATTCTATTTCTTCTTTTATACTTCTTAATCGAAGAATTAGACTCACATAGACCATTGTGTAGAATGTGATTCTCATTTTCAAAAAATTTCAGCATGTGAACAAACATACTCATAGAGTTATTATCACAAACATTTAAACCACAATTCAACATAGCCTTTTCCATAGCTTCATCCATAGCTAAGGGGTCTAGGATCGCACTTAGGTAATTAAACCACAGCAAGTGCACCTGCTTTGATACCAATTGAAAGTTCAAATAGCGTTGAAAACACCCTTGAACGTTTAGACCCCCAATTACAAAATTACCAATTCAAGCTTTATATCAAACAATGTATGTGCGGAAAATGATAACAAGCTTATAACAAAATTGATAAACAATCTAAACCATAAATAATCACAATCACAGCAGTAATTAAATGGTAAAGATAAAGGGAAGAGAGATGCAAACACAAGGACAACACGCGATGTGTTATCGAAGAGGAAACCGAAGCCCTCGGCGTAAAACCTCTCCGCCGCCCTCCAAGCGATCAATAATCCACTAGAAAATGTAGTTGGGATACATGAACAGCAATAGACCCTCCAAGCCTAATCTACCCAGGTACCTAAGCCCTCCAAGCTTCCTGCTCCAACGAGGTTGCGCCGAACCTTTTTCTTTTCTAGCTTACCAGATTCCGCTATAGCCCATAGCATCAACCAATAACCATTGGTTCCTTCCCAAACTGCTTCCCTTAGCACCAATATACCTTCTCATAGACGTGGGTGTAGTGAGAAAAGGATTTGGTCAATGACCTCTCAAGGATGTATCAATGGAGAGGAAGAGAGTAGAGGAATTTGTAGAGTCTCTTAGTGAAGATTGGGGATGAGGCAATCTTGTTTTTCTCTAGGGTTTCTCTCAAAAAATTCTCTCTAGAAGCTCTCTCAATTTCGTGAGTATAAGGGTCTATATATAGTGGTGTGTGTTTGGAATACGAAGAGTCAGTTTTTGTCAAACAAGGTAAGTTGGCGGCTTGGCCTCGCGGCTTATCCAAGTCGCAAGTTCAAGTCGCGAGGTAACGGCCTGGCTAGCCTGAGACTTTTATCCTGTAGTGCGACAGCTGGCGTGACCCTTCACCTTCCCGCATGCTTCTCACGTGCACAGCATTTGGCGGCTTGCAAGCCGCGAGTCAGTTGCGAGTCCTAGCCGCGAGTCTCTGCTTCTTTGCACAAAAATGGACAATTCTTCACACTCTCTTCACACACTACCCTTACATGAATCCCACCTAAATACAGGGTTACTAAGTGCTAAATTACAAGTAAATTGTCGCGGAATAAAGCCAACAAGATGGTTGATAAAATTTGACCTTACAACACAGACACACTAAACAAGTCTAACCAATTTTATATTTAAAAAACGAGTCAAGACAGTTTAGTGAGCATACATTAGCACATGTAAACACTTGTGATGGCCAAATCACATTGTACCTGCACATGTATCAAGAGTAGCAAAGAATATTGCGTGTTATGTGTGAAAAACATTGCAAGATTGCATATGTATACATGTTATGACGATCTAAGATATGAGAAAATAACTTTAACTCACATACAATCATAACTGGTTGATGGGGACTATCACATTTAAGGTACATCCTATAACTCCCACATCTCCTAGAAAATACGCTTGCAATCATATTTAAAGCATTTTAATCTTTTTGCTTTTTATTTTCTTTGCATATTTTCTTTTAAGCATATCATGCATGGACATATAAGAGAGAGAAAAGAAATACCCAACATGTTAAGCATAGACATTGCACTTTTGCTATGCTGAAGCATACAGATGTCTTTGACACTGCACTTTTGCTATGCCGAAGCATACAGGTGTCTATGAAACTGCACTTTTGCTATGCCGAAGCATACATGTGTCATATTATGATTGGCGGTCAACAGTGGTGAGATGGTTATTTATACCTTTCTCTTAGGATTTTCTAGTCCTACCCGTCAAAAAGAGTGATATGAGTGTTAAGTTCAAGAGATAACTTAATCTTACTCATCACAAACAAGAGCCACAAAGCTCACTTGCTTAGTTGTGCATAGAGATGCTCATCTAAGCTACAAAAGATACAAAGTTTAGAAAACTTTGTTTCAATGACCATCCAAGGTACACAAGTACCAATGTACACAAACACACTGTTTTTGTATTTTTCTGATTTTTCCTTTTTATTTTTATTTTGAAAACTAAACAAAATAAAAACTAAACAATCAAACAAAAACAGATAAACAACATGAATGCATGAAAGAAAAATGCATATGCATGAAAACATGATAGAAATATGCAGATGCATGAAAGCATGATTCCAAAAACAAATAAGAAATCAAGCAAAAAATCATACTTTAGATAGAAAGAATTAAATCAGAGGACAAATAGAAAAGACAATTAAGTCTTAGGCTCCTTTCTCACCCACACAGCACAAGTCTTTGGCTGTGAAGATGAAAAGGCACGTGTCCTAGTATGTCTACTAAAGGACATAGAAGAATTAGAATTCTCCTGAAATTGAGTTAAAAAGCTCAAAACTTTTAATAACTCTCCAAACAAAGGTGTAGGTCCTTGAGAGGAAACCTGTGACCGTTTGGACAATTGCTTTTGAGGATACAATTTAAAGCAATTAGGACGAATGTGTTTAGCAACACCACAATGATGACAAACATGAGGCTTAACAAAGGATTTAGAATTACCTAAATCAGTTTTGGATTTCATACATTTATCACCTTTCTCAGATTGTGGCACAAAGATAGTCCTTGATCCAGAAGCCGTGGACGAGGAGGGGTTGGAGGAAACAGCATATCCTAAGCCAGTCTTATCAAAACTAGGCTTTTGAGCACTCAAGACCTCATCAAGCTTTGCACTAGACATCCTCTCTATTTGAGTTCTAGCTTGACTAAGCTCAACTTCAAGATTCTTGACCTTCTCTTCTAATGAGGCGTTCTCCACAACAAGAGTCTCAACTAATCTTGTAGTCTCATCTAGCTTGACTAACAGATCAGTTTTTTCAGTTTTTACCTCATTAAGCTCTTTTCTACAAAGATGAGAAGTCTTTTTAGATTTTATGAATTCAGTGCATAGCTTATCATAGGCTTCTTGAAGGGTCAACTTCTTGGGTACTTCATCATCAGAAGAATCCTCACTGTCACTAGCACTCTCCACAATCACCTTATCGGTTGAGGCAACAAAGGCCATAACGTGACGACATTCATCCACAAACTCATCAGAAGAGTCATCCTTAGTATCACTCCAGGTAGCAACCAACCCTTTATCTTTTGATTTCTCGGTCTTTTCCTTCATGAGATAGTTTGGACACTCTATCCTCATATGACCAAAACCTTTGCACTCATGGCATTGAATAAGGGGTTTCTCATTCTTGCCCTTCCTAGAGGATTTAGGTTTCCTAGGAGGTTTGCCCTTATCCTTTTTCCTAAACTGAAGAAGCTTGATAATCTCATCAGTTATGAAGGTTAGATCCTCATCCTCATCTTCACTTTCATCTTCATCTTCAGAGTCCTCAATCTCTTCCTCTATACCCTTGAGAGCCAAGTTTTTACTCTTTCCACCTTTTCCCATTGAGCCTAATCCCATCTCATAGGTTTGAAGGTTCCCTATAAGCTCAGTCAAAGGAATTTTATCAATATCCTTTACTTCTTCAATGGCAGTGATCTTGGCATGGAATCTTTCAGGTAAGGACCTAAGGATTTTCCTAACAATTTTGGATTCTGCTATAAATTCTCCAAGGTTGAAAGCAGAATTCACAATATCCTTGAGTTTAGCATAGAACTCATCAAAGGTCTCATCCTCCTCCATCCTTATTTCTTCAAAACTGCTAGTGAGTTTTTGAAGCTTCACAGTCTTTACTGCCTTGGTACCTTCATAGGTGGTCTCAAGAATGGTCCATGCTTCCTTGGCAACTTCCGTGGATGATATTTTCTTGAATTCCTCATTGGTCACCCCACAAAACAAAGCATTCAAGGCCCTACTGTTGAAATTTTCCGCTTTGATTGTTTCTTCATCCCAATCCACGGGCGCTTCCTTTGGCTTAATCCAGCCAACTTCAACAGCTTGCCATACCTGTTCACCTAGAGCCTGCAAAAAGACTTTCATACGAACTTTCCAATACGCATAATTAGTTTCATCAAATAAAGGAGGAATCAAAAGAGATTGTCCACGATCCATGACAACGGGGGTCAAGGATCACACTTAGGAAATTAATCCAATCAGAGTGAACCAGCTCTGATACCACTTGTTGGAAAATTTTAGACCCCAATTGATAGAATTAACAAGTTTCAAACTCAAGTTGTTAATTAGATTTATTATGAAAAAAAACTTGTTAAAAATAAACAAACATCAATATCATGTCAAAATTATATGCAGCGAAAAAGTAAATAAGACAAGATATGATGACTCAGGAAAACCAATGAAACCAACCAGTTTCACAGTAAAAAACCTGGGGGGAAACCTTCCCGAAAAGCAATCCACTATAGTAAAGAGAAGTTTCAGATCTAGTACAAAACCTTTGTCCCTAGACTCTACAATCCCCGTAGATGAACTCACAGCAGAAACCTTCTACCGCTTCAAAACCTCTGAACTCTTCAATATATGAACGCCACCCTTTGATGATGCACGAATCCCAATACGTGACTAACCAATTGCGCGGATCCCAGTACACGACTTAATCACCAACTAGAAGAAGATTGTTGGCTGCAAAGTTCTTCACTTCATCAACAATGAAGATCAAGAAGCACTTGGTTACAAAACCCTAAGGCGCAAAAGACGCAGTAGCTTCTTTCAGAGAAAATAAGGCATCGGTCACCTTTTGCATATGTTCTCCTTGTATTCTCTTATGTGACGGCCTCTAAAATAAGCCTTATATAGGTCTAGGGTTGTGAGAAAAGAAACCCTACACAAATACAAAAGCCTGGCCCAAAAATCAGATCTGAAAATTTTGATTTCCGTAACCTCGATAGATAGCAGGTGTCGAGCAGGTGTCGAGCTTTAAACTTCGACAAATACAGCTATCGAGGAGGTGTCGAGAAGGTGTCGAGGAGACAGAAACTTTCTCGATCGATCCACCAGGTGTCCAGGAGGTGTCGAGATTGCGATAAGGAAAAAGCTTAAGAAGCTCGATAGATAGCCTAGCTGTCGAGAGGTGTCGAGCAGCTGTCGAGCTATCTGTCCGCAGGTGTCGAGCTATCTGTCCAGCTTTAATGAACACCTTTTCTTCACTTGTTTCTTGGTCCAATCTTCATGGCTTTAATACTATACTTGAACAACATGTTTCTTGAATTATTAAACACATTCTAGATCTACCCAAATACAAGCAAAGTGCATTTTGTCAAATGATTAGCCAACTACATAAAATATGTCATTAACAATGGCCAATTTGAATAGAGGGGGAGGAAGGGAGAGTAAAGGGATGTAGAATAGATTATAGGGGGCCAAAATTAAAAGTCAATATTAAAAATGAAATTAATCTAAAAAATATTAATTGATAATAATAACAAAATGATTATACAATTGTGAACAAGTGTGTATATGTTTCATATCATTAAAATAAATAAACAAAAACACCAAATTCAAAATTACTAACAATCAAAGTAAGAGATTTATTTAAATATACAAAATTTAGACATCTAATTTGATTTGTTAAAATAAATTGAGAAATCAAATTAATCTAGAAGTGTTATATATATATATATATATATATTTTCCAAAGTATTTAAAATTTGGGTATATAATTTATAAAATAAAAATTTAAAAAAAAAAAAAAAAAAAAAAAACCAAAGTTTAAAACATTGAAAAAGTCAAGATATAGAATAGAAATTAAAAAAAGAAAACGGTATTGGTGATACATCATCTTATAAGACTAATTTAGTGAAATTTATAATATTAGTAGCATCAGTCATCAAGAAAAGTGATATGAATAGTGGGGGAAAAAAAAAGCAAAACAAATCACTGGTGAAATTAAAACGTGGGACATGAATAGTGAAGAAGGTGAAAAAGTCATATGCTTTGCTACCAAAGGGAAGTCTTTTTCCTATTTTTATTTTATTTTTTTATTTTTTTATGTTGGTGTCAAGCTTTGTTTATTTGGAGTGTGAGTCTTTTGTTTTGTTTTTTCACCATGTTAGGTAGGCAACTTAAGAAGAGAAGTAACTAAAGATTTTTTGAGACAAGTCAGGGGGGCAGTTGGCCCCTCTCGTCCCCCATTAGCTCTACCCCTACATTGATTAGTGGAACCAGGATTTCAGTCTAGGGGGCCAAAATTAAAAGTCAATATTAATTGATAATAATAACAAAATGATTATACAATTGTGAACAAGTGTGTATATGTTTCATGTGGGGGAGAAAAGCCCAACCAAGCGCATTGGGCCCAAGGCCCTATCTGAGGACCATTGTTGTCCGAAGAGATGAAAAAGCTCAGTTAGAGGCCTTGAGAAAGGAGCATGTCTGGAGAAGAGCATGGCCGTGATCCGAGGAGATGTTCAATGGGCCGAGGAGTCCAATACCCTCGAATCCGAAGAGTCTTGGTCTGACATGCAACCCTTTGCAGCCCAAGTGATCCTCCTGACAGATGTAATGACGGGAATGAACCTCGGACACGAATGAAGATAACTGGAGCAGAGAAATATCTAAGAGACAGACTTCAACCACCGCATTAAATGCACTGCACCTACTTCTCTGGCCGCATTTATGTGGAGAAGACCCCTGAACAGTATCAGCCCAGCTACCACCACTCACACAAGGCTAAAGAACACCTCTGATGGGACAGGCACTCAAGTGGATGTCCGGATGATGAACAAGTGGACGATCAAGATGAAGTGAGGGGATACTATATAAGAAAGAAAGCCCTCTGATAGGGGGGGATCGAAAAATCAGAAAGAGAAAAGAGTGTATTACATTACTGTAGCTCCAAGAATTGTAACCCAAGTTCATCAATGAAAAGCAACTCTTCGGACGTGGCACCTACATCCGTCCGAGCACATATTAATACAAATTCTCCCACTAGCATTGCTGTTTAATACTGTTATTTTATTATTAGCCTAGCTCTTTCACCCACTCTCTACAAATTTTATTGTTTGGGGTTCAGTGGGCTCAAAATCCACACCACTTTGGGCTTGGGCTACAAAAATTGACCCTACAATTGGCGCCGTCTGTGGGGAGAGCTTGTGCAAGAGTGAAGACAACAGTCGATGATGGCAGGACAAGGTGAACAACAAGCAGAATCCAGGGCATCCCAGCACGTGGACCATTCTGTCAACTTAGAGAGGAGGCAAAACCATGAGGGCAGTGTACACACTTTGCGCCTTAGCCAGAGCCAATCACAGGGCGGAAGTCACATGTCCCATGCAGAGAGGAACCGTGATTTACAACTGGAGGTGGAAAAACTAAAGAGAGAGCTGCGTCACGCAAAGAGAAAACGGGCTTCCTCGTACTCTGAGGATGATCTTGATGATGAGAGGGATGCCTCTTATCAACACCAATCTAGGGCACCAGCCAGTGAGTCCTACACTTATGAGGAGGAGTTCCATCCCAAGAGGCAACGTAGGAGTCCGTTACGTGGGGATATGGAGAACGATGCCATGAATAGGGCTCTGAATCAGATATCTAAATCACCCTTCACGCGCAGGATTGAGGAGGCCAGACTTCCTCGGCGCTTCAACCAGCCCACGTTCACCGTCTACAATGGCAAAACTGACCCTGTGGAGCATGTAAGTCATTTTAACCAGAGGATGGCTGTCTACTCCAGGGACGAAGCTCTGATGTGCAAGGTTTTCCCCTCCAGCCTTGGGCCAGTTGCCATGAGATGGTTTGACGGCTTGAAGGCAGGCTCCATCAACTCCTTCAAAGAACTCACTCAGGCATTCGGCTCCCGTTTTGTCACATGCCGAAGAGTGGCCAAACCCTTCTCTTCGTTGCTATCCTTGTATATGCAGGAAGGCGAGTCATTGAAGGCATACTCGGACAGGTACTGGGAGACGTTCAATGAAGTGGAGGGCAACAATGACGCAATGGCTCTCAGCACGTTCAAGCTCGGTCTCCCCACTGACCATGGTTTGAGGGCATCTCTATCTGGCAAACCAGTCACGAACGTGCGTCAACTAATGGACCGCATAGAGAAGTATAAGAGGGTTGAAGAAGATCGGCTGCAGGGCAAGGGAAAGGACAAGGCTATCCCTCAAGAGAGGAGGGATTCGAGGTCGGACCGTTATAATTACAATAAACCGCGGAGGGACTTTGCCGGGCAATCAGGATCGACGAATCCTCAAGCGGTCAACACCGTGTTCAAAGAGCCAGTGCATCAGGTCCTGGAAAAAATTAAGAATGAATCATTCTTCAGGTGGCCGAACAAGATGGTAGGAAACCCCGAGAGACGCAACCACAATCTCTACTGCCAGTACCATCAAGACCATGGGCATACCACGGAAGATTGTAGGAGTCTGTGGGATCACTTGGACCAACTGGTTCGTGACGGCAAACTGAAGCACCTCTTGCACCCCTCCAGCGGCCGAGGGCAGGCGGGCTCAGGACCTCGCAGGGAGGACCCCTCAAAGCCGCCGCTAGGCACTATAAACGTCGTCTTCGCCGCGCCGGGGAGAACAGGGTCCTGGCCATTGAAAGTCATGTCGGTAGGCCGACCATCCATAGCGGAGTCAAGCCGAGGACCGAAGAGGGCTAAGTTTGGTGCCCCGCTGGTTATGGGATTCTCGGACGAAGACATGGTTGGCACTATCCAACCCCATGATGATGCATTAGTCATCACCCTCAGAATAGGAGGGTACGACGTAAAGAGGGTGATGGTGGACCAGGGCAGTGCTGTGGAGATAATGTACCCAGACCTCTACAAAGGGCTAGGCCTAAGGCCCCAAGACCTGACGCCATACGACTCCTCCCTCCTGAGCTTTGAAGGAAGGCCTGTCATCCCGAAAGGCCGGATACGTTTACCGGTGTAATCCGGCTCCGAGGTGGTGGAGTTGGACTTTATAGTTGTGGACGCATATTCGCCCTACACGGCACTCGTGGGCAGACCCTGGATTCACGCACTTGGGGCTGTTCCCTCTACTTTGCACCAGAAGGTCAAATATCCATCAGGAGGGCAGATACATGAGATCCGAGGAGACCAGTCTGTTGCTCGACAGTGCTTGGTAGCTGCCATTCAGCATAAGGCCCCAGCCGAGTCCTCGGACGTAGCTGGGAGGGATTTATAGCAACTACAGTCTCGGGGATTGCCCGTCGAAGAACCAGATGAAGGCACTCGATGTGAGGATCTAACGAAAGTGGTCATTGGAGATGATCCTGATAGGTTCTTTCAAGTCGGATCTCAGCTGCCTCTTCAAGAGAAGGAAGAGCTAATAGAGTTCCTCAAGCGAAATCTCGATGTGTTTGCCTGGAGTGCTTACGAAGCCCCAGGGGTAGACCCGGAGTTTATATGCCACCACTTGAAGGTGAATCCACTAGTCACCCCCAAGAAACAGCCTATTTGGCGCCCATCCAAGGAACATGCTGACGCAGTGAGAGACGAAGTAGCGAAACTCAAAGAAGCTGGGGCTATCAAAGAAGTTTTTTATCCCGAATGGCTGGCAAATACCGTGGTGGTAAAGAAGAAGAGTGGGAAGTGGCGAGTATGCGTAGACTTCACGGATCTGAATAGGGCATGCCCCAAAGATCCGTTCCCTATGCCGAAAATTGATCAGCTGGTCGATGCCACTGTCGGCCACCCTCGGATGAGCTTCCTAGACGCCTTCCAAGGCTACCACCAGATACCATTAGCCCTGGAGGACCAGAAGAAAACTGCTTTTGTCACCCCTATTGGCAACTACCACTATAAAGTGATGCCGTTTGGCCTGAAGAACGCGAGAGCTACCTACCAGAGGATGATGACGAGGATGTTCGAGCCACAGCTGGGCAAAAATATCGAGGTTTACATAGATGACATGGTGGTGAAGAGCAAAGTTATAGCTGAGCATGTGAAGGACCTTGAAAGTACCTTTGAGATTCTACGAAGGTACAAGCTACGACTAAATGCTTCTAAGTGCTCATTTGGGGTAGGGTCCGGCAAGTTCTTGGGATACATGGTCACCCACAGAGGAATTGAGGTCAACCCCGACCAGATAAAGGCCATTAACAATCTCCGAGCTCCTCGGAATCCCAAGGAGGTTCAAAAACTAACCGGAATGACTGCTGCCCTCAATCGGTTCATCTCTAGATCAGCAGACAGGTGTCGGCCCTTTTTCTCTCTGCTCAACAAGTGGAAGGGATTCGAATGGACTGAGGAATGTGCTTTGGCATTCCAGCAACTCAAGGATTATCTGGCTCGGCCACCTATCATGTCCAATCCGGAGCCTGATGAGGTACTGTTCGCTTACATCGCTGTAGCTCCCTATACGGTGAGCCTGGTGTTGATACGATCAGACTCTGGTGTGCAAAGGCCCGTTTATTACGTAAGCAAGTCGCTGCATGAGGCTGAGATTCGTTACTTGCCTCTGGAGAAGGCTATCCTAGCAGTAGTGTTTGGCACACAGAAGCTACCTCACTACTTCCAAGCCCACACGGTCATCGTTCTCACACAACTCCCACTCAAAGCTATACTCCGAAGTGCTGATTACACTGGTCGGATTGCCAAGTGGGGTACAATCTTAGGGGCTTTCGATATAAGATATATGCCCCGCACATCAGTCAAGGGACAGGTCCTTGCAGATTTGGTGGCTGAGTTCACGGAGCCCCAGTTAGAAGAAGTAAAGCCCACGTCAGGCATGGATGAAAAATCAGTTGGCATGATCGCCCAACAGAATCCCTCCCATTGGGAAGTGTACGTTGATGGCGCGGCAAACCAAAGAGGTTCTGGAGTTGGGCTGGTATTGATATCCCCCGAGAAAATCATTATCGAGAAATCGTTAAGGCTGGACTTCTTGGCAAGGAACAATGAGGCGGAGTATGAGGCCTTATTGATGGGAATGACTATGGTCCGTAGAATGGGTGGGAAGTCCGTGGAGTTGTTCTCGGACTCAAGATTAGTAGTAGGTCAAGTACAAGGCGAATTTGAGGCAAAGGACGAAAGAATGCAGGGGTATTTGGGTCGTGTTAAGCAACTGCAATCAGATTTCGACTCTTTCAGTTTGACGCACATCCCCAGAAGTGGCAACTCACATGCGGACTCCTTGGCCACGCTTGCCACCTCTTCGGTGCAAGACCTGCCGAGGATCCTCCTCATCGAGGACTTGCACAAGCCTACGAAGGCGAAAGTAGAGGCAGTCCAGGTTCACCAGGTCAGGGCCGGGCCGTGCTAGATGGACCCCTTAATCAAATTTCTCAAAGAAGATATATTGCCTGAAGAGAAGGGAGAAGCTGATAAAGTTCGGAGGAAGGCGACCAAGTTCTGGTTATCCGAGGACCAGAAACTATACAGACGCTCCTATTCGGGACCATACTTGCTATGCATGCATCCCGAGGCAACTGAGACATTGCTAGAAGAGCTGCACGAAGGAATCTCTAGGAGCCACACCGGAGGTAGGTCCTTGGCTCACCGAGCCCTCACCCAAGGCTATTGGTGGCCTAACATGCAGAGCGAAGCCCACGAGTATGCCAAAAAGTGTGATCAATGTCAGCGCTTCGTCCCAAACATTCACCAGCCAGGAGGAAACCTCAATCCGCTATCTAGCCCATGGCCCTTCGCCCAATGGGGCTTGGACATTGTGGGGCCCTTCCCCAAAGCCGCTGGGAACAAGAAGTACCTCCTGGTCGGCACAGATTATTTCACCAAATGGGTTGAAGCCGAGCCGTTAGCCAATATCAGAGACGTTGATGTGCAAAAGTTCATATGGAAGAATATTGTTACTCGGTTTGGAGTTCCTCACACTCTCATCTCGGACAACGGCTTACAGTTCGACAGCAAGGTCTTCAGGAGTTACTGTAGTGAGCTGGGGATTACGAACAGATACTCCACTCCAGCTTATCCTCAAGGTAATGGACAAGCAGAAGCTTCTAACAAGGTCATACTGAATGGCTTAAAGAAAAGGCTGGACGACGCAAAGGGCAAATGGGTAGAAGAATTGCCACATGTGCTCTGGGCTTACAGAACTACGCCCCGCAGGTCTACTGGAGAGACCCCCTTCTCGATGACCTATGGAGCTGAAGCTGTCATTCCTCTGGAAACAGGGTTCCCAACACTCAGAACTAGCTCGTTTAGTCCGACCAGCAACAACGAGCAACTAGAGAAGAGTTTGGACCTGATTGAGGAAAGAAGAGAGAATGCAATGGTTCGGCTGGCACACTACCAACAAAAGCTCAGACAAGGCTACGACGCTAACGTGAAGCTGAGGCCTCTAGAGCCTGGTGATCTGGTGCTGAGGAAAGTTGTGGGCACCGCAAAGAACCCAGCTTGGGGAAAATTAGGACCCAATTGGGAAGGACCATATCGCATCACTTCAGGCGCTGGCATTGGAGCATATTTCTTAGAAGACCTGGATAGTCATGTAATCCCTCGCCCTTGGAATGTAAATAACCTCAAGAGGTACTTCTATTAATCAAGTCTTTTCTTCAACCGATATACCAATTCGTTGCGTAAAGCTCTCTCAAGTGTTTAAACTTAAACCCAATCATGCCTGTAGTCCTCGGACCAGATGATCAGGGTTAGTTAACACTCATTCACCGCTTTCTCTCAAGTGTTTAAACTTAAACCCAATCATGCCTGTAGTCCTCGGACCAGATGATTAGGGTTAGTTAACACTCATTCACCGCTTTCTCTCAAGTGTTTAAACTTAAACCCAATCATGCCTGTAGTCCTCGGACCAGATGATTAGGGTTAGTTAACACTCATTCACCGCTCTCTCAAGTGTTTAAACTTAAATCCAATCATGCCTGTAGTCCTCGGACCAGATGATTAGGGTTAGTTAACACTCATTCACCGTTTTCTCTCAAGTGTTTAAACTTAAATCCAATCATGCCTGTAGTCCTCAGACCAGATGATTAGGGTTAGTTAACACTCATTCATTGTTCTCTATAGTGTTTAAACTTAAATCCAATCATGCCTGTAGTCCTCGGACCAGATGATTAGGGTTAGTTAACACTCAGTTACGGTTCTCTAGTGTTTAAACTTAAATCCAGTCATGCCTGTAGTCCTCGGACCAGATGACTAGGGTTAGTTAACACTCCGGTGCAGTTCTCTAAGTGTTTAAACTTAAATCCAGTCATGCCTGTAGTCCTCGGACCAGATGACTAGGGTTAGTTAACACTCCGGTGCAGTGCTCTAAGTGTTTAAACTTAAACCCAATCATGCCTGTAGTCCTCGGACCAGATGATTAGGGTTAGTTAACACTCGAATACATTCGAATCCCATAATCCTTGAACCAAACGACAGGTTAGTCAATACCCCCACGCAGCTATTGCCACTGGGGCTTAGTGCAAAAATTCCTGATTGCGTTTAAATTGATGCTAACTTATAAATGTCTTCCTTAGTTATGTTTAATTCGAAACCGAGGGGTAATAACTTATGTTTAATTTGGAAAGATATGCGAAACTCACAGAAATACTCATTCCAATCATTACTCATCAATAACTCTTATTCGGCCTATCCTTTTCAATATTAATTTCGATTACTCACACCATCAATATAATGTATCAATCAAGATTATTTGCGTTATTGTATTATAATTGCAATGTACAGTCATACGCAGCAATAATAAGCTATAAAGACATGTAATGAAAACGCCAGACTTAAGGAAAACTGTTTCATTGATAAAGGAAATAGGGGGGGTTTACAGTTCATTAGATAAAAGCAAAAGTACAAGTACAAAGCAAAAGCCCTATATATCTACTCTTTCGCTGGAGGGGCCACAGGGTTGGCAGCTTGGTTTGTCCGTGCAGCTGCTTCAGGGGCTTGATCCTTGGGCTCAGCAGGAGTTTTCTCTTCATCCAACCCTAGGCCTTTGCTTTTGGCTGGTTCAGATGGTTTACCCTTGTCACCTGGCTGGCCAGCCTCTTTGGGGGCGTCAAGGGTGGATTCAGGAGCTTGACTGACCGAGTTTGGCTCCGGGACCTCTGGAAGCTGTGGGGCAAAAGAATCACCCACCGGGAGCTCTCGGATCTCAGGATCGTAGTACACGCTCCCGGGCAGCCTTAGCTCAGAGTCAGCAGGGACTCCAGCGGCATCCAACGCCTTACTCTAGGTTATGCCACAGTAATCTCGGCTAACCGAGGCAAACTGCTCTATAAGCTGGGACGAGGTCTCCTCCACCCCCAACTGGTACGCCGCCTTCCTCTCTGCCTTGACCGAGTCCTGGGCCAGTTTGGCATTCTGCTCAGCCACTTGAGCGGTCGCTTTGGCCTTTAGCAGCTCAGCTTTGAGACCCTTCACCAGCTCCCTCTCGGTCGCCAGATTGATCTCTGCCGCGTTTAGATGTTTACGCTGCTCCTCAGCCTGTTTTTCAGCATTTTTAAGCCCGGCGTCAAGACTCTTCTTCTGACTGGTCATCTCTTTGAGGTCCTCAGACAGACGGGCATATTCCTCCTTCATCTGGCCGAGAGATGCCTCCACTTCTGACTGGGATTGGGCTGCGGCTTGGGCCTTGAGGTAGGACTCCTTGTTCCATTCCTCGACCACGTAAATCTGCTGAGTAATCTGTATGACAACGTTTTCAACATTGGGTTAAGAAAGGAAACAAAGCCAATTAAGGATAAAACTCGAATTAAGGAATGGTTCACTTACCATGGCCATATCCCTTTTAAGGGACAAGAATAGCTCATGTTGGCTGAAGCGCCTGAAGGAGTCCATGTCGTGGGGAAGAAGGAGTGGCTGCTGCAGGGCCTCAGCAACATAGCCTGCCCTCCCTCCGTTGTAGTTCCTGAGAGAGGTTTCCCAGAGGATCGGGGCACCATTCAGCTCCAGCTTTGGAGACCAGATTCGTGGCCCTCCCCCTCGGCGGACATCAGCCAAGACGTTTTCTTCCCGGCTCTCAGTGGAAGAAGCCCTCCTGTTTCATTGTTCTCTCGCCACTCTTTGCTGCTTATTCGCCTTCGGTGGTGCCGCCACCTCCCTCTCTTCAGGCTCGTGAGGCCTCTTCTTCTGCAAGTTTGGTATGGGTTTCAAACCTGGGTCAGGGACCTGCGTAGGCACCGTAGGCAGGGTCACCACTGGTTTAGACGTCCCAGCATCTTTCGGCACGGGCTTTTTGCCCCTGCCCTTCATTAAACTCCTCAGGTCCATGTCGTCGTCCGAGGAGTCTTCGGAATGAGTGGCTAATAAATTAAGGTGGGCGCCTGACTGTTCGTAGGCCTCTTCCTCGGCGTCTGAGACCTCTATCACTTGGTTCACTCCTGAAGCCTCTCCCTCAAATTGAAATCCGTCTATTTGCTCTTCTAGCGAGGAAGTGGAAGAGCCGACCGTCTCACCCTCAACCGCTTGTCCGAGGGGAACTTGCTGGAGCAGCTGGACAAGAGGAGGCACACCCCGAGGATTTGGACGGGGTACGGGTTCAAGATCGTCTGGCGCCAAGAAACCCCTTCCGACCAACGTCAATACGTGCTAGGCGATGGTCTCCCTGGACGATTGCGTTGCCGACTGGTTGGAAACCCTTTGGCTTCCCTGTATATCCCAGAATAAGGGGAGCAGACCGTAGTTGCCCGTCCTCGCTCACGAAGATCTCTGACCTTAAAAGGTAATTGAGGGCGACAATATTTGTAAGGTTGAGCCGAGGAGAAACTTGTCTCTTATCTGTTACAAGTCACAGCAAAAAAAAAAATGGTTAGAAACTCAGAAGTAGCAACCGAAGAGAAATCAGAAACCGTTAAAAGACGGGAACCCTAAGCCTATGGTTAGTGTGCCTAAACCTAACATGTCCCACCTGGCTTCCCATGCTTGGTTGGGCAATGATGGCCATCGTGCCATGCGCCCGAGACGATCACATAGTCGTCTTTCATCCCTTTGTTGGATTTGGGGAGGCAGGAAATGAGCCTGACAACGTCCGACCGGGATTTTAAGTAATATCCCGCATCTTGCTGGCTGTGGCACTCATACATATGTACTACGTCGAGCCAGGTGAGCCCCAATCCTAGGTGACGGTCAAGGTCCTCAATCGCTCCTAGGATCCTAAACATATTGGGCGCGCACTGCCAGGGAGTAAGCCTATGGTTCCGAAGGTAACTAGTGGTGATGGGACCCATGAGGATTGTCATTCCCCCTTCTTTGAAGGCAATGAGGGGGATAACCACCTCTCCCGTCTTCCGGTCTGTTAGTATCTTTTCTGGGGGGCAATACCTCACACCCACGTTAGGGGGAATGCGATATGCGGCCCTAAACGCCTCCAGTTGCTCAGGGCTATCTACCAGGTACTCGAGTTTCCCCATGGTGCTTAAACAAAAATGACTGGCCGAAGAGAAAACTAAAGGATTCGGTGGGCGACAACTTACGAGGGCTAGACCGGAGAAGTGATTGCAGGCTTGTAGGAGGATTCGTGAGGACTCTGGGTAAGATTGGTACCGACGACTGGGAAATTTGGACGGAGTCGTGTGCTAGAGCTTGCTGGAGCGTCTGAAAATTCGCAAAGTGAGAGAAAAGTAACTTCCTCTGAGGTTTTATACGGGGTCAAACGAAGGGTCAGGGGCACTCCCGCCCAAATTCCGAAGAAAAAACCACAGCCGTTGGATCGATCATTCACCGTTGGATACGAAGGACAAGGCACCACCTGGTGCACTTAATGCAACGCCTTGGGAATATGGAAACCGCAGCGGCATTAATGAAGCGTCTATTCCTATGCCCACGCACGTGCCAGTTCAAATTTGCCTGCACTCAAGCTTTTTGTTCCGTGGCAGGTCAAAATCCTACTTTTTCTCTTCGGATGTGAGGAAAAAACTACAATTTTGAGGGGCTATTGTGGGGGAGAAAAGCCCAACCAAGCGCATTGGGCCCAAGGCCCTATCTGAGGACCACTGTTGTCCGAAGAGATGAAAAAGCTCAGTTAGAGGCCCTGAGAAAGGAGCATGTCTGGAGAAGAGCATGGCCGTGATCCGAGGAGATGTTCAATGGGCCGAGGAGTCCAACACCCTCGGATCCGAAGAGTCTTGGTCTGACATGCAACCCTTTGCAGCCCAAGTGATCCTCCTGACAAATGTAATGACGGAAATGAACCTCGGACACGAATGAAGATAACTGGAGCAGAGAAATATCTAAGAGACAGACTTCAACCACCGCATTAAATGCACTGCACCTACTTCTCTGGCCGCATTAATGTGGAGAAGACCCCTGAACAGTATCAGCCCAGCTACCACCACTCACACAAGGCTAAAGAACACCTCTGATGGGACAGACACTCAAGTGAATGTCCTGATGATGAACAAGTGGACGATCAAGATGAAGTGAAAGGGATACTATATAAGAAGGAAAGCCCTCTGATAAGGGGGGGATCGAAAAATCAGAAAGAGAAAAGAGTGTATTACATTACTGTAGCTCCAAGAATTGTAACCCAAGTTCATCAATGAAAAACAACTCTTCGGACGTGTCACCTACATCCGTCCGAGCACATATTAATACAAATTCTCCCACTAGCATTGCTGTTTAATACTGTTATTTCATTATTAGCCTAGCTCTTTCACCCACTCTCTACAAATTTATTGTCTTGGGTTCAGTGGGCTCAAAATCCAGACCTCCTTGGGCTTGGGCTGCAAAAATTGACCCTACATTTCATATCATTAAAATAAAGAGAAAAAAAACACCAAATTCAAAATTACTAACAATCAAAGTAAGAGATTTATTCTTTCTCAAAAAAAAAAAAAAAAAAAAAAAAAAAAAAAAAAAACGTAAGAGATTTATTTAAATATCCAAAATTTAGACATCTAATTTGATTTGTTAAAATAAATTGAGAAATCAAATTAATCTAGAAGTGTTAAAGAATATACATGCAAAGTATATATATATACATATATATATATATGTATATATATATATATATATATATGTGTGTGTATATTCTCTCATGTATTTAAAATTTGGGATTATAATAAGAAACCAAAGTTTAAAACATTGAAAAAGTCAAGATATAGAATAGAAATTAAAAAAATAAAAAAAAAAAAAAAAAGAAGGTCGTGGTGATACATCATCTTATAAGACTAATTTAGTAAAATTGTAATATTAGTAGCATCAATCATCAAGAAAAGTGATATGGAAAAGAAAATAAAAAGTTATATGAATACTGGAAAAAAAATAAAAGCAAAACAAATCACTGGGGAAATTAAAACGTGGAACAAGAATAGTGAAGTACGTGAAAAGTCATATGCTTTGCTACTAGAGGGAAGTCTTTTGATTTGTTTTTTCACCATGTTAGGTAGGTAACTCAAGAAAAGAAGTAACTAAAGATTTTTTGGGACAAGTCAGGGGGCAGTTACCCCCGGCCCACTCACCCCTCCTTGGCTCCGCCCCTTGATGCTGATCTATATGAGGACTTTCAATAATTTTTAATGAATCTATATGTGGGACCCTTGTTGTGGAAATAAGAACTTTGCGATGACTTGAAGACCTTGACTTGCATCTCTCTAAAACCAAATTTCCTTCCCCAAATAAGAAACCAATGCAGGTTGCAAAAATACTCCATCATTTTCTTCACTCCAGCTAGCTGCTATCAGCCTATAACCATTAATTTCCACTATTTTAGATCATATATAGCACGGAAAAACCTGCCTTACTATGTCAGCCTACTCTATAATGGGTGAGAGAATTGTTAAGTTGAACGAGGTTGCTCAACATGGAAATATTGAAGCCTTTTACAGTTTAATAATTCGGGAGGATGTAAGAATTTTGGAGGACATCGATGAGCTACCATTTGTTGATACTCCTTTACACATAGCTGCATCTGCTGGGGGCCCACAACACATCCAATTTGCTATGGAGATGATGAGATTAAAGCCCTCATTTGCCAGGAAGCCAAATCTATATGGGTATAGCCCCATTCACCTTGCTCTACAAGAAGGGCATACCCAGATGGTGCATCGGCTTCTACAGGTAGATGGAGACCTTGTCCGTGTAAAAGGAAAGGAGGGTAGAACTCCTTTGCATGATGTTGCTGCAGCAGCAGCAACAGAGCAGCAACTTGATTTATTGGTCAAATTTCTATCAGACTGTCCCAGCTCTATTGAAGATGTGACGATTCAAAACCAAACCGCTCTGCATATTGCCCTGGAAAACAAAAACTTGAATGCTTTTAAATGCTTGGTAAGATGGCTCCGAAAAAACAAGTCTGAAAATGCCAGGGAGATACTGAACCGGCAGGATGAGGAAGGCAACACTGTGTTGCACGTGGCAGTATCCAAAAACCAAACCGAGGCAAGTTCTCTCCTTTCGTCAATTATTTACATACTAAAGAAACACATTTGTGTTGTGAATGTCTATCGTGCAAGTAATACATCATGATCATTTTTTTTCTTTAACGAAGAAAAAAAAAATCCTAATGCGTTTGTATCACTACAATATGCAGGCCGTGAGGGCGTTACTAAATTGTGGTGTTAATTTAAACCTTAGGAGTTTAGAGGGTCATACAGCACAAGACATGTTGCAAGAACAAAGACAAGGAAACAACAGCGGGATCAGGGATTTGCTAATACCCAGAAAAACTGGCTTATTTTTTGAGAGATTTCGACTACTCATAAAAACTGCTCGTGAAGGGTCGAGAATATCAAACGACGACCGCAATGCGCTTTTGGTGGTTGCTGCACTGCTTATAATAATCACCTATCATGTAGTACTCAGCCCTCCTGGGGGACTTTGGCAAGAAGACCAGCAGATTTCTAATTCTAAATGGAACTACGCAGGGACAGCCATTGCCCGGTCTTTTGTCAATTTTGAGATCGTCGCAACGATAAATTATATCACATTTACGCTCTCAGCCATAATCACTTTTCTCCTCCTTCCAAGCGGGTACATTTGTGCGCTGTTCAAGATTGCTCTAGTCCAATTGTGGGTCTCCTATTATTATTCATTGGCAGTCATATGCGAATCTAGGCTGGTTTTGCGTCACTGTATTATTAGTACGGGGCTTTGTTTTGTTTTGGTCCTCTTTGCATTCTTTGGCAGACAATTCTGTGGCCTCAGAATAAAATCCCTGAATCTTGACTGGATCTTATATATGGTTTATGCGGGTATAATGTTTTTCATGACCTTGATTATAAATTTTGTTTAGGTAGGTCACTAAAAACTTAAATTAAAAATTTTTTAATAAAAAGATAACTTGAAAATATCAAGTTATTAAAAAAAAAAAGTTATAACTTTCTTTTATAAGTTTTTAAATTTTGAATTGTTATATGATAGTTCATTATGATTATTTATTGTTATTATCCATTAGTTATTGTTTTTATAAAAAATATTTTTAAACTAAATGACTAAACTCAACTCATTGGCTCTGTATTAATTATTGACGCACAAAACCATACTCATTTATATATAAAATAAGGGAAATGCTAACGAGTGCCCTTAAGGCACTAGTTAATAATCCATTTAAAAAAAAAATTTATGGGAAATAAAAAAAAAGTAATTAATATTTTGACTGCTTTTTTCATTTATCATAAAAATGATATCAAAACTTTCCTAAAATGGATTATTAACTAGTGCCCTAAGGGCACTCATTAGCATTTCCCATAAAATAATACACTACGTGCTTACTTAACCAATCAAATTCTTGAACAATCACCAACTTACAATATTTTTCTTGAATTTTTTTAACTTTATAACAAAAAGTTATTATAACATGATAACAATATACATACATGTAACAAACACTCTCTATTTCCTAATTATTAAATTATATAAAGTTATATTATATTTATACTGTACATACAAACATCCACACACATCATTATTCACACAAATAAAATTATAAGAAAAAATAATTCACACAATCAATATTAGACACATTCACACACATAATATAAATTTATAATAAAGAGTGACATTTACAATTCACAAACACTTACTCTTACTCGTAAAGTTATAAATACTTCTAATAAGAGTGTAAGATTTAAATCAAGGTGTGCCAAATATATATATATATATATATATATATATTTAAATAAATTAAAGTATTAAACTAACAAAAAAATATTTTATATATATATATATATATATATTTTTTTTTTTTTAAGTCAGGGGGTTCATTCCTAAATAAAGAATAGCACCGGCCCTGCCTTGTTTCAATTTGTACCCTTAAATCTAAGTTGCTTAACATAATATGATTGATAAAATGTTTAATATTAAGAGACTATTTGTGCATGAACTAATTCATTGGACATTATATTATAGTCCATAAGTGTATTGTATTTGATTTACTTACTAAAGATCTAAATTACAAGTTTTTTTGTAAACTCAAAACCCTAGTTCGTAGTCGGTAATAAAATTAACATTTTCATGTGAAACCTATAACGTAGGTATCAATTAAGATGTTTTATCTTGATCATGAAAGTGGAGTCTTCTATAAATAAAATAGTGATTTACATGGTGAAATTAGATTTTATAAAATATAACTAGCAAATTATACCAAGGACTCTATAAATAAAATAGTAATTTACAAAGTGAAAGCTGTTTTAAGATTTTGTATCACTATGGATATTTTTATGGAGGGGTTGATTGTTTTTATAATAGAGTCTTGGGATTTTATTTAATTAATAAAACCTAAAGTTCAATTATATTTTCATAGTGGCACTAAATATAAGGCGAAAATATCATTTTGGTCCCTACATTTTGAGGTCACAATCAATTTGATCTTTATTATTTTCAATTTGAAGCTAATTTAGTCCTTATCACTAACTAACTAATGAAAATTTCCTACGTAGTTAATGGATTATACGATTGGCATACTTGAAGCTTACATTGTTTCTAAATTAATAATAAAAAATTAGGCTAAAATACAAAACCTACCCCCTATGTTTTATAAAAATTTATTCCAGTCCTCTAACTTTGCTTTCATTCATTTCAATCATCTAACTTTCAAGTTTATTCAATTAAGGGTTTTTATCAACTTTTGCTATATGTTGTGGTTAAATTTCCAATTTTTAATTTTTAAATTAAAAATTTTCAATTAATTGTTTCAAAAAAAAAAATTTCAATTAATTATTGAAAAGTATTTTCCAAATTTTTTTTTTCAAAATTTTTTTAACAAAAGTTGATGGAAATGCCTTAATTGAATAAATTTGAAATTTAAAGGACTGAAATAAATTAAAGTAAAATTATAGAACTAAAATGAGTTCTGAAAAAACTTAAAAGGTGGGTTTTGCATTTTAGCCAAAAAATTATTTGACATTTAAAAATCTCGTGTCATCATTTTAATAAGTAAACAAGGCTAACCATATAATTGAATTAAGTAATATAAAAAAGCCCATAAAAAACCTTTTTTTTAAAACCCTTAAAATAATTAAAATAATTGCTTAAAATTTTCCAAGAGACTTTTTTTTCAAATAAAATAAAAATTAAGAACATTTTCAGTTTTTCTTGGCAAGCAAACACAAAACACACAAAAATTAAATTTACAAATCTCCTACATATATAGACACAAAAATCAAACCTAATACTTAACTAAATCAAAACCCAAGCCGAGTTGAATAATGGTAATGGAGTTTAATAGATATCCTCTTTGTTCAGGATATCGTCCCTTTTGTGCTTTTTCCAGTAAGGGTTTTGTTGTGATTCCTTTCTCTTCCAATCTTGTTCCTTTGTCGATTGGGTTTCTTTGTCCTTAACTTTTCAATTTGTATCATGTAAGTCACAGATTGCATCCTCTTTGTTTTTCCCTTTCTGTCATTTTCCCATAGCGTGCTTTCACCTTCTTCCATTGGTTACGGCTTGGGTCTGATGCTTATTGGACCCAATAGCCACCATAGCAGAAAGTAGAAACCATATATAATTAAAGGCCCAAGGATTAAACTAAACCCTACTATGCTCCTTCGTTGTCGCTTTGTGGGTCTACGATGTGGGTTTGAAAGTAAAAGTCGTCGAATTCAACATACTGGGGGGGGCGGCAAATGAAGTCAGATCTGGTACAAATAGACACTAGAATCTACAGGAATTGAACGAAATAGATAATAGATCCGCGTGAGAAGAATGAACGGATTTTTACAGGAAATCTACAAAGTGGAATTGAACCCAGAGAGAAAGAGAGAATAGGGGAAAATTAAAAGATGGCTTCAGAAATTTTTTGTTTTTAATTTAAAAAAAAAAATTAAAATGCTGGTGTGGCATTTTTAAATTCCAAATAAAATTTATTATTATTATTTTAGTATCACATAAGCTTCAAGTATGCCAACTATGCAATCTGTTAGCCACATAAACATTTTTCGTTAATAAGATAACAGTGAGACCAATTTAGCTTCAAGTTGAAAATAACCGAGAGCAAATTGACTATTACTAAAAGAGAAATGATATGTCTACAACATTTTTACAACAAATCCTAAGTGGCAGGTTGTTACTAAAATGTAGGGACCGAATTGTTTTTGACTTTAAAATATAATGAACAAAATAGCATTTTCATCTAAAATATAATTGATGGTAGGCCTATCAAAAGTTGACAAAAGACCCAAAGTCCATTAGAGCTAATAAAACCTAAAATGCAATTATGTTTACATAGTGGTGCTAATTAATGGTAACTTTGGGCATATCAAGAGTTGACAAGATGCCCAAAACCCATTGGAGTTAGAGTTTATTGAAAGTGAATTTTGACATATCTACTGGATTATATTTTCTTCTTATATTCTTCATATTTACAAAATTTCTAGAAATTTAAAGATCAATAGCTATGTTATCGATAAGTTGTTTAAATTGCAAGTTTTTTTATTATTTTTTTTTTTTAGAATCAAGTTTTTGTAATTTAAAATTATGCATAAAATATAATCTTATAGATTATATAGTAAATAATATCTGATTGACACAAAATTTGATATGTGTATTAAAAGCGTAAAGAACGTGTAATCCAATGGTTAGGAGGGAATTTGCAGAGTAGACTGATGAGGGGGTTCTACGTAGTAAGTTAGGTAACATTTCAAAGTTTTAAGAAAAATAGCATCTCGAGTTTTAAAAACTTGAGATCCATATTAAAACTCAAGTCCTAAAGACTCGCTTTGCGAGTGTTTGGCTGGATGACTTGGACTAAAAAAGCCACATAGATCTCGAGTCTTTAAGACTCGAGTTTCATGCAAAATTTTTTTCCCCATATAAGGTTCAGGGAGCCCTATAGTGGCGTTTTTAAGTTCTATAGTGACGTTTTAAAACCCTATAGCGGCGTTTTCCTGCAATTTTTTTTTTATAAGTATGATTACCCCATACCAGGTTCAGGGGGTCCTATAATGGCGTTTTTAAGTCCTATAGTGACGCTTTAAAGCCCTATAGCAGCGTTTTTAAGCCCTATAGTGGCGTTTTTAAGCCTTATAGCGGCGTTTTCCTGCAATTTATGGAACTCTAGTCTTTAAAACTCGATTTCCATGTGGATTTTTTTCCACATTAGAGCCATCCTCTTACAAATCAAGACTTAAAAACTTGAGTTTTATCTTGGAACTCGAGTTTTAGACTTCGAGATGCTAGTTTTTAGCATTGTTTTGAAACGTGACAACTAACTAAATTTTTTGATATTTATTGTTATTTGGAAAGGGTGTTCCAATGGTTAGATTTTCGAAATATGTAGTAATATTTTTGATATTGAGTAAGGTTGTAACCTAAAACTACAACAAATTTTGTAGTTAAGTTTTGTCTTATTAATAAACCATCAACAAAGAAAAATACATAAAATTATTTTTTTTAATATATTTCAATGTAATTAATATATATAAATAGAACTCGCGGTTTTTTTAAATCTTCAAAATCTTTTATGATTGAATCTATACTAATTATCACAGTGATATCCCTTTCAATGATAATATTATTACACACAAGAGACAAGCACTATACACACAAGCACTCAACAACTAATTAACAAATTTCAAAGTTCCAAATAATCTCTTTAACTATTTACCAAAAAAAATTTCTTTAACTTCTTAAAAGACACTAACAGCCAAAAACACCATCTAATGCACAAAAGTGACAGAACATCACATGGTCATCGGTGATGTGTTACAATGATAGTCACAAGACTCACCACTATTACTTTTTTTTTTAAAAATTCCTTTTAGCTTTATTATAGAGAGAAAGAGAGAGGCAGACTCCATCTTTCTCTTTCTTTCCTTTTTTTTTTTTTTTAAGAGATAATTACAACATGCTGCTAACACCGCAGCTCAAACCCTTTCCTCCTAGACCCCCAAGCACTTTATGCATGAGGAGGTGCCAATTCAGCTACAAGGCCTTTGGCTTCTCTTTCTCTCTTTAATAAAGCTAAAAGGAATTTTTAAAAAAAAAATAGTGGTGAGTCTTATGACTAACATTGTAACACATAACCGATGGCCATGTGCTGTTCTGTCACTTTTCTGCATTTGAGAGTGTTTTTGGCTGTTAGTGTCTTTTAAAAATTAAAGAGATTTTTTTGGGGTAAATAATTAAAGAGATTATTTGCAACTTTAAAATTTAGGGCCCGTTTGGTTTAGACATGACTCAGTTGTCATAACTCAATACTCATAACTCATAACTCTAACTCAAATCTCATAACTCATAACCCAAACTCCACTATCACTCAAAAACTCCAAAATTTTTGTTTGGTTACAAAACCCAGTCACATATCTCAACTTTTAAATCCATTTTTTGCCAAATGGTGGAACCCACCCCACTGACACTACACAAGAGTTATGATTGCTACCCATGTCCATTCTCACTTCCCCTCTTTCATATTCTCCAAAGTCCATCACCACCATCAATGGCAAACTCAGAACCCACCACTATCATCACCACCATCCATCATAGGCCAAGCTTCAAACCACAACTACAAACATGGAAAACCCAAACACACCAACACAAAATCTTCAGATCGGTGATCCAAAATTGCCAACCCAAACCCACAAACATAGAAAACCCAAACCCAAACCCAGGAATCCTTACATTGAAGACCAAAATCACAGAAATGAGGAGTGGGTTTCTGTTGCTGGGTATATATTTATGTGTGGGTAAACATGGTGAGTGGGTCTGAAGAAGAAAAAAACATTGGAGTGCGTCTGAAGAAGAAAGAAGAATAAAGAAGAAGATGAGGAAAAAAAAGCCTTGAAGTGGGTCTGAAGAAGAAAGAAAGAAAGAAAAGGAAAGAAGAAGAAGAAAGAAAATGCCGTTGGTGATATATGAGTGGGTATGACTTGATAGTGACAAGTGAGGAGGGTAGGTCCTACAAGTTTGGTTTTTTTTACAACTTTGCCATCATAACTCATATTCCTAAATCTGAAAACATCAAAAATCTGTTTTCAGTTTTCATCACTCAAACTCAATTTTTTGAGTTTTGAGTGATGGAAACAAATGTTAAAAACCAAGCCAAACACAAAATTCTTTGTGGGACCCACGCATTTTGGAAACTCAGTGATGAAAATTGAGTGATATCACTCAAAATCTTGGTGGTAATCCAAACAGGCCCTTATTGTTTAGTTGTTGAGTGCTTGTCTGTTGTGTGTAATGATATTATTCACTGAAAGGGATATTGCTATGATAATTACTATGAATTCAATCATAAATGATTTCAAAGATTTAAAAAAACCGCAAGTTCCATTTTTATAAATAATTACATTTTAATATATTAAAAAATAATAATTTTGTGTATTTTTCTTTGTTGATGGTTTAATAATACTAAATGAATGCTTATTTGGAGTTTCATATATATATATATATATATATATATTTTTTTTTTTTTTTTTTTTTGTTTATACTTCTGCCTCTTAACTCTAAGTCCTAGCTCCATCTCTAGTGGGGTCCATTCTTGTGAGAGAGGGTGATACATGTAATGCCATGCCTTATCATTTTGGCCCACTTGCATGCATGAAAGTCCCAATACTAAGAGTATTCATATCAGGGCTTGCAAATGCCATATGTAGGCATATTTTAGCATCATGGCACTAAAAGTGAGCTTCATCCGGTCTGCTATAAGGGTAAAATTGTAAAAAAATTTGGCATTGTGCTACAGTGCCATCATAAATGTATGATGGCATTGTAGCACTATTATATCTCTTTTTTTAATCACATTTATTCTCTCTCTCCTCTCTTTTCTGTCTCTCCTTTTCATTCTCAACTCTCTCTTTCCTCATCTTTGTTTTGCTCTCTCCTCTTCAAACCCAAAACCCATGGTGGACGGTAACACCATCACCAAGCAGCCACCATGGCCGGACCACTGTCACAGGCCACCACAACCCAGCACCATCACAGGCCACCGCAAGCCACACCTCTCCGTCTTCTCTCCATAGGTCTCTCAAGTATGGCGTGGGTTGTGGCTCTTTCAAGTCAATGTGGGTCGTGGGTCTCTGAAGTCCGTGGGTATGGGTGATGATTTTATGGTTAATGGGTTGTGGCTCTCTTAGTGACGGTTTTTGGCTGTTGGTGTGTGGGTGATGTGGTGGTGGTTGTGATTGATGGTGGTGGAGGTGGTGATTTAATGGGTTTGTTGATTTCTGATTTAATGGCTTTTGGTGGTGGTGCATGATTTTTGTGGCTGGTGTAGTGGGTGGTTGTGGTGGTTGTTGGGGATTTAATGGCTTTTGATTGGGTTTTATTGGTTTTTGGTTTAATGGGTTTGATTTAATGGCTTTTGATGATTGGTGTTTGGTGGTTGGTGTGTGGCATGGTGGTGGTGGTGACTGGTTTTTGTGGCTGGTTGGGTTTGGGTGGTGGCTAGTTGCTATTTGCCGGTTGCCAGTGGCCAGTGGATGGCTTCGGGTGGTTGGTGGTTCAAAGAAAGAGACCGGGCAAGAGAAACAGAGAGTTGGGGGAGAAGAGAGAGGAAGAGTTGAATTAGAATATGTTATATTATTTTAATAGGTAAATATATTATTTTAATGTGTAGTATGGTAAATAAAAGTTGGGATGCTGAATGTATTATAAAATGGTATGGTATAATTAATAAAGTAATTTTTTGGGACGGTAAAATAGGATAAGATAGCATTTGACAATGTGAATGCTCTAAGTCAAGTCCATACTCCAGCTTGCTGTGCTACGCTCTAGAAATAGCGTAGTAGACCTTGCCTCAGGCATTTTTCAAAATAAACTTGTTGCTAGCCGTCAAAATTGTTATTGCCCACAAGTGTTCAACTCTGTATCCAGGGACGGAGCTATAGTTGGACATGAAGTAGTGCCCCCCTTACCCAAATTTTTATAAAAAAAATATTATTATATATGTGTGTGTGTGTGTCCGCGCGCGCGCACATGTGTGAGTGTATTATTTTTAGTAATTTGGTTCAATAAAATTAAACTTAGCCCTCTTAATAATCTCATTGATCTTTTTAAAAGCCATAAAAAAAATTAAAAAAAAATAGCCCCACATGCATGCTCAAAGACTTTTTTTTTTTGGAAAGGTTTATAGTTTTCATTCATCATAACATCTCTCTCCTTTTTTTTGTTTTTCTCTCACAATTTTCTTTTTTGCACGTTGTTCAACTCTATCAAAAATCCAAGTTGTTATAATTTCCAAAAAAAAAAAAAAAAGGGTTACAAAGTGTAAGGAGAGGTAGAGCTTAATTTTATGGGATATGGAGAAACATGGTGGAAAAAACTGTTTTTTTTTTTTTTTTAATTTACCTAAAATTTAGGAGTTTTATTTAGAGTCCATGGCTTAGACGACTTGGAAGCTCCTTAAATAGTAATATAAATTATAGATATAAAATTTAAAATAAAATTAACAAGGCCAAAAAAATTAGGCCATCCATAACAAAAATTACCAATAGCAAACTTAATCCCAAGTAACTACCCAAAATAAAGACATGCAAGGAACCAAAAAAAAAAATAGAAGAGGAAACTATTCCTACTCCTGCAGGTTTAGGCCCGGTGAGTATGGTGTCACTATAGTCACGTTCAGGTAGAAAACACCAACTCAGGCCACACCACTATTCATTTTTTGTTCATCCAAAAAAAAAAAAAAACCTTGTAAGAACTGTGAAAACCACAACATGCAAGACCACCACCCCTTGCCCCAAAAAGAAAAGAAAAGAAAAGAAAAGAAAAGAAAAGAAAATCTAAGCGGCTAACCGAGATAAGAGAAGAGAGAGTGACAGAGTGAGACTCTGAGACTCGAAGCAAGGAGAGGTAGATGATAGTAAGAACAACAGTAGCATATTTAGAAGCAGCACCATCAGTCCACTACCCCGAATTTGATCTCCTCTCTCTCTCTCTCTCTCTCTCTCTAATATTTGAATCTCTAGTGCAAAAATTTATTGAACTTTTTATTATTATTTTAGTACCACATAAGCTTCAAGCATGTCAAATATGCAATCTATTAGCCACGTAGACATTTTTCGTTAGTAAGATAATGGTGTGACCAACTTAGCTTCAAGTTGAAAATAACCGAGACCAAATTAATGGTTACCAAAATGTAGGGACTAAATTTTTTGTGACTTTAAAATATAATAAACAAAATAGCATTTTCGCCTAAATATAATTAATGATAACTTTGGGCCTATCAAGAGTTGACAAGAGGCCCAAAGTCCATTGGAGCTAGAGTTTATTGGAGGTGAATTTTGACAAATCCACTAAATTACATTTTCTTCTTATATTCTCCATGCTTGCAAAATTTCTAGAAATTTAAAGGTCAATAGCTACATCATCGATAAGTTGTTTAAATAGCAAGTTTTTGTAGTTTTATTTTTATTTTTAGAATTAAGTTTTTGTAGTTTAAAATTATGTATAAAATATAATCTTATAGATCATATAGTAAATAATATCTAATTGACACAAAATTTGACATCTGTATTAACAGCATAAAGAACATGTAATCCAACAGTTAGATTTTCGAAATATATAATAATATTGTTGATATTGAGTAAGGTTGTAACCTAAAACTACAACAAATTTTGTAGTTAAATTTTGTCTTATTAATAAACCATCAACAAAGAAAAATACACAAAATTATTATTTTTTAATATATTTCAATGTAATTATATATATATAAATAGAACTCGCTGTTTTTTAAAATCTTCGAAATCATCTATGAATGAATCCGTACTAATTATTGTAGCAATGTCCCTTTCAATAATAATATCATTACACACAAGAGACAAGCACTATGCACACAAACACTTAAGAGCATTAGCATTAGGGAATGCAAATGCCAAATGTAAGGAGAATTTGGCATTTGCAGCCCCAAAGTGCTCTGCATCAGAGAATTCTAAACCCAAGTATTGCAATTTTTTTTGCAATACTACTACAGTGCAATTCTAAAGGTAGAATTGCACTGTAGCAGTATTGTAAAAAAAAATATATATATATATATATATTTTAAGCTGCTTTTCCCCCAGAATTTCTCTCTCCTCTGTCATTATTTCTCTTCTCTTCTCTCTCTTCCTTCTCTCTTTCTCATCTGCTCTCTCCTCTCTTCAGACCCAAACACCATCCTCCTCCCAACATCAACATCACACATCACAGTGGAGGAAACGTTGATCTGGGTTTTTTTTTTTTTCCTTGTTGTGATGTTGTGATTCTCGCTGATGATGGGTTGATCTGGGTTAATCAATGATGGAGGAAACGTTGATCTAGCAGCGGCAGTGGCGGCGGTGTCTGGATTTTGATCGGGGTTGATCTGGTTTTTTTTTTTTTTCCTATTGTGATCGGGGTTGATCGACGGTGTCTGAGTTTTTGTTTCGGTGGGATTTTGGTGGGCTTGGTGGAGGCGCAATGGGATTTCGATTGTTTTGTGAAGATTTGATCCTCGAACCAATAATAATCAAAGAGCTTCATGAGTTCCTCTGCGTTCATCAATGGCTCTGGGCCTGCTGAAATATGTTTGGGTTTTCTAATTGTGTAATGTGTATGATGAGAGTCTGAAGCAGTTAGGCTAAAGCATTTTGGTGGTGGTGTGGTGGTGGTGGTGTGGTGATTGATGATGGCGGAGCCGTGGAGGTGGTGGTGTGGTTTGGTGTGGTGTTTGATGACGGTGAAGCCGTTGGAATCATGCCAAGTCTGAAAAAAAGTGATGGTTGGAAAGAAATAATAAAGAAAGATTAAAAAATAATATTTTAATAAAAATAGAGTTTTTGGATGTTGGAGGTATTGTAAAATGGTATGGTATAATGATAAAATGGTTTTGTGAAATGATAAAATAGAGTAGAATTGGAATTTCCCAATGCTAATGCTCTAACAACTAATCAATAAATTTCAAAGTTGCAAATAATCTCTTTAATTATTTACCCAAAAAAATTTTCTTTAATTTTTTAAAAGACACTAACAGCCAAAAACACTATCAAATGCACAAAAGTGACAGAACAGCACATGGCCATGGGTGATGTGTTACAATGATAGTCACAAGACTCACCACTATTATTAAAAAAAATAAATAAAATAAAATAAAAAAAAAAGAAAAAAAAAAGATCCTTTTAGCTTTATTAAAGAGAGAAAGAGAGAGGCAGACTCCATCTTTCTCTTTCTATGTCAGAATCTCATATCTATGTGGGACCCTTGTTGTGGAAATAAGAGCTTTGCAATAACTAGACGACCTTGACTTGCATCCCTCGAAAACCAAATTTCATCGCCCAATAAGATACCAATGATGCTAGTGCTTCCCTCTTAGATCATGACTCGACAACCTTGACTTACTAATTTAATTTACCCTTAAAAATGTTTTTATTTAATTTAAGATTTTAAATAACTCCTCAAAAGAAAATTCTTGGAGCCGCAACGGCTTAGATATTTTCTCCCCAATTGCTCAATCCTGTTTCTGGCTGCTATAAATAGAGGCAGTGTTAGCTCCTACAGGTTACGAAAATACATCATTTTCTTCACTCCAACTAGCTGCTATCAGCCTTTAACCATTAATTTCCACTGTATATCAATATCACATATAGCACGGAATACTATATCAGCCCTCTCTAATGGGTGAGAGAATTGAGAGTTTGAACCGAGTTGCTCAAGACGGAGATATTACAGCCTTTTACAGTTTCATTCGGGAGGATGTAAAAATTTTGGAGGACATCGATGAGCTACCATTTGTTGATACTCCTTTACACATAACTGCATCTGCTGAACCTGACGACCCCGTACATATTAAATTTGCTATAGATATGATGAGATCAGTGGCGACTCCAAGAATTTTTCTCAGGGTGTTCCTGAGTGGGCTTGCCCTATTACAATTTTTTTTTTCTTCAAATTCTTTGTTACAATTTTTTCTTTTTTAGATTTTAGTTCAAAATTTTTCTTTTTAGCTTTTTCTTTTTGCTTGAAAGCAATGTTATGTGTGGGGGAAGAACCTGGTGATCTGGTGCTGAGGAAAGTTGTGGGCACCGCAAAGAACCCAGCTTGGGGAAAATTAGGACCCAATTGGGAAGGACCATATCGTATCACTTCAGGCGCTGGTATTGGAGCATATTTCTTAGAAGACCTGGATAGTCATGTAATCCCTCGCCCTTGGAATGTAAATAACCTCAAGAGGTACTTCTATTAATCAAGTCTCTTCTTCAACTGATATACCAATTCGCTGCGTAAAGTTTTCTCTGAAGTGTTTAAACTTAAACCCAATCATGCCTGTAGTCCTCGGACCAGATGATTAGGGTTAGTTAACACTCATTCACCGCTCTCTCAAGTGTTTAAACTTAAATCCAATCATGTCTGTAGTCCTTGGACCAGATGATTAGGATTAGTTAACACTCATTCGCCACTAGCTTAAGTGTTTAAACTTAAATCCAATCATGCCTGTAGTCCTCTGACCAGGTGATTAGGGTTAGTTAACACCGTTAGCTCAAGTGTTTAAACTTAAATCCAATCATGCCTGTAGTCCTCGGACCAGATGATTTGGGTTAGTTAGCACTCGGTTACAGTTCTAGTGTTTAAACTTAAATCCAATCATGCCTGTAGTCCTCGGACCAGATGATTTGGGTTAGTTAGCACTCGGACCAGATGATTTGGGTTAGTTAGCACTCGGTTACAGTTCTATAGTGTTTAAACTTAAATCCAATCATGCCTGTAGTCCTCGGACCAGATGATTTGGGTTAGTTAGCACTCAGTTACGGTTCTATGGTGTTTAGACTTAAATCCGGTCATGCCTGAAGCCCTCAGACCAGATGACTAGGGTTAGTTAACACTGGCGCGGTTTGTGTTTAAACTTAAATCCAGTCATGCCTGCAGTCCTCGGACCAGATGACTAGGGTTAGTTAACACTCGAGTACATTCGAATCCTATAACCCTTGAACCAAACGACAGGGAGCACGGGGTCAGCAGCCTGGCCTATCCGAGCAGTTGCTTCAGGGGCTCGGTCCTTGGGCTCAGAAGGAATTTTCTCTTCGCCTGACCCTTGGCCTTTCTCTTTGGCTGGTTCAGCTGGCTTATCCTTGCCACCTGGCTGACCAGTTTCCTTGCTTGCACCAAGGATGAGTGGAGGAGCATGGCTGACCAAAATTGGCTCCGAAGCCTCTGGAAGCTGTGGAGCAGGAGGGAGATCAGTTCCTGGGAGCTCTCGGATATCAGGATCATAGTATACGCTCCCAGGCAGCCTCAGCTCCGAGTCGGCAGGGACTCCAGCTGCATCCAGGGCTTTGCCCCAACTTATGTCGCAGTAATCTCGGCTGACCGAGGCGAACTGCTCTAGAAGCTGGGACGTGGCCGTCTCTACCCCCAGCTGGTGAGCTGCCTTCTTTTCAGCCTCAACCGCCTCCTGGGCCAACTGGGCTTTCTCCTCGGCATATCGGGCGCTGTCTTTGGCCTTTCGGAGTTCATCCCTTAGCCCGTTTACCAGCTCCCTCTCGGTCTTCAGATTGGCCTCTGCCGCCCTTAGCAACTTACGCTGATCCTCAGCCTGCTTTTCAGCATTCTTTATCCCAGCGTCAAGGCTTTTCTTCTGGCTTGTCATCTCCGCGAGTTCCCCGGACAGACGGGCATAATCGTCCTTCATCTGGCCCAGAGTTTTCTCCGCCTCGTCTCGGGAGCAGAACGCCGCCTGGGTTTCAAGGCGATTCTTCTTGTCCCACTCCTCGGCTACGTAAATCTGCTGAGTGACCTGCATGATGGAAACTCTAAATGTCAAACGCAGAAAAATAGGAAAGGCAAAAGTCAGTGATTCAACTAATCGGACTGAGGTTACTTACGATGGCTAAATCCCTCTTGAGGGATCGAAAGAGCTCCGGCTGATTGAAACGCCTGAAGGACTCCATGTCATGAGGGAGGAGAAGTGGTTGCTGCAGGGCCTCAGCAACGTAGCCGGCCCTCCCTCCATCATAATTCCTGAGGGAGGTCTCCCAGAGGATTGGAGCGCCCTCCAACTCCAATTTTGGAGACCAAATCCGCGGTCCCCCTCCTCCTCGGCGAACCTCTGCCACTGTGCCCTCGTCTCGGCTTTCAGTAGACGGAGCCCTGCGAGTTCGGTTGTCCTGTGCCACCTTTTGCTGCTTGGCCCCCTTGGTTGGTGGCACCTGTTTTTCCTCAACCTCAGTGTGGGGTCTCTTCTTCTGCAGTTTTAGCATGGGTTTCAAGTTTGGGTCAGGGATCTGGGTAGGCACCGGAGGAAGTGTCACCACTGTTTTAGATGTCCCAGCATCTTTCGGGTCAGACTTTTTGCCTCTCCCCTTCATCAAATTCCTTAGATCCATATCTTCGTCCGAGGAGTCTTCTAAATGAGTGGCTAACAGATTAAGGTGGGCGCCGAACTGCTCGTAGGCTTCTTCCTCGGCGTCTGAGATCTCTACCACCTGGTTCACTCTTGAAGCTTCTCCCTCAAACTGAAATCCGTCTATCTGGTCTTCTAGCGAGGAAGTGGAAGAGCCAGCCCCCTCACCTTCAATCTCTTGTCCTAGGGGAATTTGCTGGAGTGGTTGGATAAGGGGAGGTGCAGCCCGAGGAATTGGACGAGGTACAGGTTCAAGATCGTCTGGCGCCAAGAAGCCCTTCCGACCAACGTCAATACGCGCAAGGCGATAGTCTCCCTGGACGATTGCGTTGCCGACCGGTTGAAAACCCTTTGGCTTCCCTTGATATCCAAGAATAAGGGGAGCAGATCGTAGTTTCCCATCCTCGCTCACGAAGATCTCCGACCTTAAAAGGAAATTAAGGGCAGCAACATTCGTTAGGCTGAGCCGAGGAGAAACTTGTCTCTTATCTGTTGCAAGTAAAAACAAAATGGTTAGAAGCTCAGAAATAGCGACCGAAGAGAAATCAAAAACAGTTAAAAGACGGGAGCCCTAAGCCTATGGTCAGTGCGCCTAATTCTACATGTCACACCTGGCTTCCCATGCTTGGTTGGGCAACCAGGGCCGTTGCGCCAGGCGCCCGAGACGATCACATAGTCGTCTTTCATCCCTTTGTTGGATTTGGGAAGGCAGGAAATGAGCCTGACAACATCCGACCGGGATTTTAAGTAGTACCCAGCATCTTGCTGGCTATGGCATTCGTACATATGTACCACGTCAAGCCAGGTGAGTCCCAACCCCATATGACGCTCAAGGTCCTCAATCGCTCCTAGGATCCTAAACATATTGGGCGCGCACTGCCAGGGAGTAAGCCTATGGTTCCGAAGGTAACTGGCGGTGATGGGGCCCATGGAGATTGTCATTCCCCCTTCTTTGAAGGCGATGAGGGGGATAACCACCTCTCCCGTCTGCTGGTCTGTTAGTATTTTTTCTGGGGGGCAATACCTCACACCCACGTTAGGGGGTATGCGGTACGCGGTCCTAAACGCCTCTATTTGCTCAGGGCTATCCATCATGTACTCGAGTTTTCCCATGGTGCTTAAGTGAAACGGTTGGCCGAAGAGAGAACTAAACGATTTGGTGGACGATAACTCACCAGGACTAGACCGGAGAAGTGATTGCAGGCTCGTAGGAGGACTCGTGAGGATTCTGAGTAAGATTGGTACCGGCGACTGAGAGATTCGGATGGAGAGATTTGGACGGAGTGGCGCGTCTGTTCTTGCTGGAGCGTCTGAAGATTTGCAAAGTGAGGAAGAAATGACTTCCTCTGAAGCTTTATACGGGGTCAGGCGAAGGGTCAGGGGCACTCCCGCCCAAATCCTAAAGAAAAACCACAGCCATTGGATCAATCAGCCACCGTTGGATGCGAAGGACGAAACGTCACCTGGTGCAATTAATGCAGCGCCTTGGGAATAAGGAAACCGCAGCGGCATTAATGAGGCATCTGTTCCCACGTTTACACACGTGCCAGCTCGGTTGTGCGTGTGTCCAAGCTTTTGCTCCGTGGCAAGTTAAAATCCTACTTTTTCTCCTCGGATGCGAGGGAAAAACTACAATTTCGAGGGGCTAATGTGGGGGAAGAAAGCCCAACCCAACATATTGGGCCCAAGGCCCTATCCGAGGACCACTGTTCGTCCGAGGAGACCAAGATACTCAATCAGAGGCCCATGTAAAAGGGGAATGTCTGGAGATGAGTACGTGCACTGTCCGAGGAGACGTTCATATGTCCGAGGAGACCATACCCTCGGACCCGACGAGGTTTTTGTCCGACACGTGTCAAGCGATCTATTTGACAAGTGTTAAGGGAGGAGAGGAGCCTCGGACACACAAGAAGGTAACAGGAACAGAGAAATATCAAGGAGACAGACTTCAACCACCGCATTTAATGCACTGCACCTACCCTCTTGGCCGCATTTATGTGGAGAAGACCCCTGAACAGTGCATCCTCAGCTACCGCCACTCAGACAGGGCTAAAGGGGGAGTGTGATGGGACATGCACTTAAGTGAGCGCCCAGATGATGAACAAGTGGACGGTGGAGATGTAGAAAGGCAGTACTATATAAGAGAGAGGGGTCTCTGATAGTGGGGGATCGAAAAATAAGAAAGAGAGAAGAGCATATTATTTTACTGTAGCTCCAACATTTGTAATCTAAGTTCATCAATGAAAATCACCTCCTCGGACGAGACATTCACCACTGTCCGAGCACATATTAATTCAAGTCTTCCTGTCATCATTGCCGTTTAATACTGTTATTTTCATTATTAGCCTAGCTCTTTCACCCACTCTCTACAAATTTATTGTTTTGGGCTCAGTGGGCTCCAAATCCACATCTTCTTGGGCTTGGGCTGCAGAATCTGACCCTACATTATGAATACCGTTTTGGACCCTATTTCGGTTTATTTTATGGAATGAAATATTTTGGTACCGATCTATTTCGACGAACCGTTTCAGGGTTCTAAAAAAAATTAAAAATAATATATATATTTATATTTTCTTATACAACATAAAATTATTGATCCAAATAAGAAAACCTCAAATAAAACAAATCATTTAGTTTTTCTTTTTTGACACTCAAATCATTTAGTTATTACATAACAATTACTATTTTAGAATATTAAAACATAAATATGTAATTAAATAATGAAAAACAACAACTAAAAATAGTACAAAAGTGTATATATGTATATCAAGTATCAACCCACTGCAAAACTGCTTAACATAGTTTATTTTTATTTTTTATTTTTTTGTCTTTTATAATGTGTATTCACTTACTTTTAAGGACCACAGACCACTACCCCAATTCAATGCCACGGCCCCATCCACCCCCACACTAAGAGATAAGAGACAAAAGCCGATCAGCAATTTCAACAAAATTACATATTTTTATATTTACCTACACTTACCCAAACAGTAAAAAGCTAATCAATTTATATTGTCAAAAGAAGACAAACAGTAAAAAGCTAAGCAATTTATATTGTCAAAAGAAGACAAAAGCCTTATCAAAAAAAAAAAAAAAGACAAAAGCAAAAAAGCTAAGCAATTTATATAATTATATTGTCAAAAGATAAGTCTAAACACAACACATAAGTCAGACACTCAAACTATGAGAGAGAGAGAGAGAGAGAGAGAGAGAGAGAGCAGAGATGAGATAGGAAAACCGGAAAAGGAAAGAGAACTGAAATACCGTCGCCAATCTCGCTTTTGCCGTCGCCGATCTCTGCGTAACGGTCAAGCTAACGGTCCAGAACCGTCAGGCCAAGGTGTCCGTGGTGCCCTCCGCCGCCGCGCTAGTCATCAAGGGGCTGAAGGAGCCGGAGCACGACCGGAAGAAGACGTGCTCGATATGGGTTTGAACTTTGTGGTGGTCAGATTCGTGGGTGAGGACGTGCTCGATGGTGTCGTCGTCGGTTTGGCCATGGGTCGTGGGTGACTGTGCTTCGATGGTTCTGATTGGTTCGTGGGTCCGATTGGTTCATGGTTCGTGAGTTTTTTTGGCCGTGGATCGTGGCTGATTTGGCCGTGGGTTGTGGCTGATTTGGTTCATGGGTTTTTTTGGCCGTGGGTCGTGGCTGATTTGGCCCTGGGTCGTGAATGATTTGGTTCGTGGGTTTTTTTTTTTTTTTTGATAAGTATGGCGAAGGATGTTTGTGGGACTGTGAAGGAGATTATGGGAGCTTAGGGTTTGCTTTAGCCTTTGTTGGGGTTTGGTTTTTTTTTTTTTTTTTTTTTTTTTTTTTTAGAATCCATGGGCTTGCCGTTTGCTCTGTTACAATTTATTTATTTATTTTTTTTTTTTCAGATTTTAGTTCAAATTTTTTTTGGGCTTTTTTTTTTTCCTTGAAAGTATAACAAATAATTTTTTTTTTTTAATTTAAAGGGGTTCCTAATTTTTGTTGAGGGTGTTCCTACATTTTTTTTAAGAGTAAACAAATAAAAAAAATTAATTATTATATATAAATTTTTTTTTTTTCAGGTCAGGGTGTTCCTGGGAACACCCTGACCATAACGTGGCGTCGCCACTGGATGAGATTAAAGCCCTCATTTGCCAGGAAGCTAAATCTAAATGGGTATAGCCCCATTCACCTTGCTCTACAAGAAGGGCATACCCAGATGGTGCAACGGCTTCTACAGGTAGATGGAGACCTTGTCCGTGTAAAAGGAAAGGAGGGTAGAACTCCTTTGCATGATGTTGCTGCAGCAGCAGCAGCAGCAACAGAGCAGCAACTAGATCTATTGAAGATGTAACGATTCAAAACCAAACCGCTCTGCATATTGCCCTCCTGGAAAACGACAACTTGGATGTTTTTAAACGCTTGGTAAGATGGCTCCGAGAAAATAAGTCTGAAAATGCCAGGGAGATACTGAATTGGCAGGATGATGAAGGCAAAACTGTATTGCACGTGGCAGTATCCAAAAACCAAACTGAGGCAAGCTCTCTCCTTTCCTTAATTATTTACATACTAAAGAAACACATTTGTGTTGTGAATGTCTATCGTGCAAGTAATACATCATGATCATTTTTTTTCTTTTTTCTTTTTTTTCTTTTTTTTACTTTTAACGAAGAAAAAAAAAATCCTAATGCGTTTGTATCACTACAATATGCAGGCCGTGAGGGCGTTACTAAATTGTGGTGTTAATTTAAACCTTAGGAGTTTAGAGGGTCATACAGCACAGGACATGTTGCAAGAACAAAGACAAGGAAACAACGGCGAGATAAGGGATATGCTAAGCTATGCTGGAGCTTTATCTTGTTCGTGTTCATTTCTTCCTAAAGTTAATTGTTATGAATATTGCATAAGGAAACCCAAAGTCTTATTTTATGAGAGATCACGAATACTCAGAAAAACGGTCTTATTTTTTGAGAGATTTCGACTACTCATAAAAACTGCTCGTGAAGGGTCGAGAATATCGAACGACGACCGCAATGCGCTTTTGGTGGTTGCTGCACTGCTTATAACAATCAGCTATCAAGTAGTCATCATCCCTCCTGGGGGACTTTGGCAAGATAACAAGAAGATTTCTGATTCTGAATGGTACTACGCAGGGACATCCATTGCCCAAACAACTTTTCAGAATTTTGAGATCGTCGCAACGATAAATTATATCACATTTACGCTCTCAGCCATAATGACTTTTCTACTCCTTCCAAGCGGGTACATCAGTGCGCTGTTCAAGATGGCTCTAGTCCAATTGTGGGTGTCCTACTACTATACATTGACAGTCATATGCGAATCTGGGCCGGTTTTACTTTACTGTATTATTAGTACAGGCTTTGTTTTGTTTTGGTCCTCTCTGCCTTCTTTGGCAGACAATTCTGTGGCGCCAGAATTAAATACCTGCACCTTGACTCGATTTTCTATATAGTTTATGTGGGTATAGTGTTTTTCATGACCTCAATCGATTTTGTACAGTTGTGATTTACAACGATGTTTTATGTTGGCTTTATTCTATGACAAAAAATATTGTATTTGCATTATTTTGTTCCTTGTATTTTGTGAGATTTTATTGTATTAGGTTTAGTATTAAGTTAGTAAAGAATTGAGCATGAAATGAAGAATCAGTGCAATTTCGCGACTAGCTCGCGAGAAGTTCGCAAGAAGAGTAACCCACAAAGAGGCATGTGAGAAGCACATGACTGGAAGTTGAAGAGTCGTGCCAGACTGTTAGTTTCGCGAGTGTCTCGCGGGTAAGGCCTTCCTGCGAGGTACTTGCGAAACATTCTGCCTGGAGGATTTTAAGTGTGACTTTCTTACCCTTCACCCATACTATATATACCCCCATTATCCACAAAAGTATGAGAGACCATTCAAAGAGAAAAATCCCTAGATAGGTTTTCTACAACACACACACACACCCATCTTTTAGAGAGAGAGCTACTCATCCTTAGTGAGAAATCATTCTAGTCTCTTCTCCTTTCCTCTCCCATTATCATACCTTTAGAGGAGATTTGTACCTAAACACAACCCACACCTTTTCAGAGTGTAGAGAGTGTTTTGGAGTTTGGGAAGCTTTGGGAATTTGCCAAAAGAAGCCGGTGAGGCTTGGCAGATGCAATCGGGCGTATTGCGGGATTCAGAAAGCTAGAGAAGACATGAGTCCGAGAAGTCCGTTGGTAGCAGGAGCTTGGAGGGCTCAAGTACATTGGGTAAATTAGGCTTGGAGGGTCTTTTGTTATTTGTGTACTCCAACTTATCCTCTAGTGGATCGATTTACCGCTTGGATGGCGGTGGAGAGGTTTTTCGCCGAATTCTTCGGTTTTCTCTTTGATAACACGTCTTAGTGTTATCTTGTGTTTGCATCCTTCTTCCCTTACTCTTGTGCTTTACTTTTATTATTTATTGTTCATGTGTATGTACTAGAGAGTAGATCCGGTGATTGCGATTCATTTACTCTTGTTCCGCACTTAGATAAGTTAGAGTAAAAGTAATCTAGCCATAATTTTAAAATTGGGGTCTAAACAAACTCTTGTGTTTTCACACAAATCCGAGCTTTCAGGCTCTACTTTCTGATTTGGAATCTGATTTGGAGAATCAAGTCTATTTGTGTTGACTCTCGAGTTCTCTTGGCATCTTCTCCTAAGGTTTCGGTTTGTTGGGTGCCCTGGTTGTGCAATGTGGTTTCCCATTCTCTCGCAAAGTGGTCTTTAGCTTGTAATTTTTTTTTTGGTTCTTTTGATTTTGGTAATAGTCCCCCCTTTATTTTGTTTTTGTTATTCAGGGTGAGGCTTGTTTGCTTGTGTAGTTTGTTTTCTCTCTTAATAAAATTTCTGGTTCATCAAAAAAAAAAAAAAAAAAAAAAGACCTTGATCGTCTAGAAATTTTGTTTAGGAAGGTCATTAAAAACTTAAATTTCAAAAAATTTAGTAAAAAGAGTATTTGAAAATATTGAGTTATCGACAAGAAAAAAAAAATGAAATTTTACAATTTTCTTCTACGAGTTTTTAAATTTTGAATTGTTACATGATAGATTATTATGATTATTTATTGCTAATGTGAGTAGTAATAAATATTTTATTTTTTTAAGTTTGTTTAATGTTTTTGTTTTATTGCAGTTGCTTTTACATATATTTGTCATTGTTTTTATAAAAAATATTTTTAAACTAAATGACTAAACTCAATTTATTGGCTCTGTATTAATTACTGGCACACAAAACTACACCAATTCATACATAAAATAATACACTACGTGTTTACTTAACCAATCAAATTCTTGAATAATCACTAACTTAGAATTTATTTTCATGAATTTTACTAACTTTATAACAAAAAGTTATTATAACATGATAACAATTTACATACATGTAACAAACTCTCTCTATTTCCTAATTATTAAATTATATAAACTTATATTATATTTATGCTTTACACACAAACATCCACACACATTATTTTTCACACAAATAACATTATAAGAAAAAGTAATGCATACGATCAATATTAGACACACTCATAAGGTATTGCATAAGATTATTCCAATGTTCTAGGAAACTATAAGCATATCCGTATGAGTTCTGAAAATTTTGGTTAAATTGGTTTTTGTCAATTTGTTGAGTATTTTAGTTAAATTGATTTTGGGTACCTATCAATGGCTTTTGTAAGAGCATCCACAACAGTGGAGCTAAAAATTTAGCTTTTTAGCTCCACCAAAAATTACTTTATCTATTTTACCTACACACATACTATAGCAGTGAATTTATTTTAGCTTTCAACACAATAAAATAATATAACCACTACAATAAAATAATATATCACACTACCTAAAAAAACATCCACAGCACCAACCACAACCACTCTACCATCAGCCACAGCCACAACCACAACCACCACCAGTCCACAGCAGGGAAAAAAAAAAAACCCACAACACCACAAAACACAACACAACCACCGCCAACACAACACCACAAAACAAACCCACAGCCACAAATCACAACCCCGATACCAACGCACACCGGAGCACAACCACGACCTAGTGGCGGAGTGGAGGTGAGGGAAGCCACTTCGATCCACAGGGCCGGAGGCGATCAGCGGCGTGGGTCTGAGGCGATCGGCGCTGGGCAGGGGCTTGGGTCGGCGGCGGTGAATGAGGGAGCTTGAGAGAGTGACGGTGAAGCGATCGGTGAGAGATTGAGAGAATCTTGGGAGAGGATGAGAGCTAAGTGACTGAGAGAGAGAGAGGGGCACAGAGTGAAAGCTTGAGTTTCAGGTGAGATGGTGGGGAGGGCCGGCGGCGGTAATAGAGAGGTGAGAGCTTGAGAGAAATTTCAGATGGGAGTTTGAGAGTGACACTGAGAGAGAGCACAGTGAGATGAGAATAAAAGAAATGAAAAAAAAATAAACCAAGTAGTGTTATTTTAATCCAGGGTGAATAAAAAATTAATTTTTTTTTTTAGATGTCTGCTATAGTGCACATCTATAGATAGATGTGCAATGTAGCAATTTAGCTAAAAATTATAAGAATGACTCCACTACTGCATGATTGTTTTTAGTATTTTGGTGAAGCTAAAATAACATTATAGCTATTTAGCTCCACTGCTGCAAATGCTCTAAAATAGATAAAAATAAACATGATTATGCTTTTCTTTTCCTTTTTTTTTTTTTTTTTTGGATTCAATATGGTGATTATTGAATATATGGTGATTATATTGATTCAATCAATGTATATTATTTCATATCCTTATTGTTTATGTTTAAGTCCATATTATCATTGTTAAAATTTTCATTTTATAACTTTATATAATTTTTTTTTATTTGTATGTAATTCTTTAGGCAATTTCATGCAAAATGGCACGAAGTATTGGTTTATCAATAAAATTTTCTTACCTATAAAAAAAATTGTTAAAATTAGTGAATATGCACGGGTTTTGATCCTATCCATAAAGTGAATAGAGAGGGTTTGTAAAGTTATGCCTTTTCAAGATAGGCAAAACCTCTCTTTGAAAATGCTATGGGAATATCCTATCCAGTGTAAAGTAGGTAATATATGATCATCATAAAGTTAGAACAAAACAAAATGATGTCTGTATATTACACCACTAAGGCATGGGAGAATGCATATGTAATTGGATCTAGACCCCATACATGGAGCGGCTGTGAGCAAAGGAAGAGGAAGCGTTGGCTAAAAGATCCTATTCTTGTCCTGTGCCAAAGGCGTGACTACCTTAGGAAGGAAGTAAGATATGTATCTGACATGGTACTCAAGCACTCACAAAAAGGGAAATAGTGACTTTCCAAGGTCAGCAGCAATGAGAACACCCCTTATTGGTTGAATGCATGACCACTTCAGAGACACGTGTATCATTCACAGTATTCCTGATGTCCCTCTCATTGTCCAGGGCTTGTTTTCCAAGCAGTGGCTAAGTCACCTACCCACAGGTTACAGTGCCACGTTGGCGCGTTCTGTCTCCTCCAGTCACCAGATAATAGTACCACAACTGTGAAAAGGTCCAAAATAAGGTAATGATAAGTTAACACCTATCTTTGTACTCAGCCATATTTCTCAAATTATAAGAGGAACATGTAGATATATTTTGAGGGTAAGAACCTAAGTAGATCTTTTGAGAAGAGAGTAGAAAGTTGATAAGATAAGAATGTAGAAAACAAGGTCTCTCTTTAAGGAAGAACACCCTTATTGCACAAGAGTTACCTCTTCTTCCCACATAATACAAATCTGAACAGAGCAAGAATATTTCATTCTTGCTCAAACCCTGGTTTTTTATCCCTTTCTTACAGTTTTCCACGTATATCTTGAGTCATTTTTACATTCTTGTTATCATTTTCTTCTCCTCTGGCTTTTATCATGTCAAAGCTCGTACCTTTGTCACTTAGAGGCTTTTTCATTTAGATGTACTGTTAAATAACTTATTTCATTTCTTTATATAAGCTCAAATCTAACTTGCACGTACAATGTCCTATGAGGCTTTTAACTTTTTTAAAGAAATCTATGCCGGACCCTTAAATCTATGTGGGACTCTCGTTGTGGAAATTAGTAAACTTTGCGATGACTCGATGACCTTGACTTGCATCTCTCTAAAAACAAAATTTCCTTTACCACAAATTACTACACAACTTTTTAAGGCAACTCTAACGTAGTAGGCTGTGTAATAATTTGTGTAGTATATTTTTTTGATTATAAAACCAAGAATCTTGCTATAAGTAGGTGACCCCAAAAAAAAAAAAAGACTCTGAGTGTAGTTCCACCATGGTCAAGAGGATCCTTGTACATCTTTAAATAGGTTATAGGAATCTCCTGATCTAGACTTGTCATGCGTAGATATATGGCTACTTTAGTGTGGAGTAGGCAATATATTATACGGGTCATGTTAATAGGTGCCCTTAAGACAATTGTTAATAAATAATATTAAGAAAGTTTTAATACTACTTTCACGAAAAATATATAAAGCTGTCAAAAAAATTAATTATTTTATTATTTTCTCATTAATTTTTTTCTAAAAATAGTTCTTAAACCAATGCTCTTAGTATATCTGTTATCATTTCTCATATTATATATGTGACCAATAACTTTGCCTAATGGTTAGTCCTGTTCACATTAAATATTTGTGAAAATTATTGACAACTGTTAATCTGTTAAATTTGATTAGAAGTCAAAAAATAATAATAATAAAAGTTGTAGGCTGCACTCAAGAGGCTTTTGGGTTGGGCTAGCTTCATTATAAGATATCTTAGATGTATTCTTTCTTTTTTCTTTTTTTTTTGGTATTGGTCAGATATGGAACTTATGTATATAGAAATTCCTTAACTTGGAATATAAATGATCTGTATAGATTGATGTAACTGGGTCATTGTTTTAGGTGGCATTTGTGAAGGTTAGGTAACATTTTCTTGCATGGTTATATTTTGCATAAAATAAAATGTTTTATCTATCAAATTTTCCTTGGTCTTTCCTCACAAATCTTATTTAATTGTTTGAGCTACATTGATTTAAAGAAAGGAACTAGATTTCTCCCTCATTGAAATTTTTTAATTTGATTTGATTCAATTGGTTATTTAGAAAGTTCTATTCACTTCAAACATGGATCAAGCAAGTGCCGATTTTGCGAAGGCAACCAAGAATGTGAATGAAATATATTTGTCTTAACTAAGTTTATGAAATATAATTTTGGATATGGACTGAAATAAAACTAGTAATTTATATGTGCAATTTGACTATGCTTTGGACCTAGTCAATGAGAGTTATACATTGGCACATAAACTAGTTTCTTTTGGCATATATCACTCACCTACATGTGATTCGGGCCTAGTAATTGGGGTTTAGCATGACCATAGTAATATAAAGATTGTTATGAATACAAAATCTGATTGAATATGTGAAGTGTGAACCATTTTGAGTCCAAAGAATATTTTTAAGTTTTTGAACTCCTTATAATTTATACGCATTGCAAATATAATTGATGTTTTAAATTCATTACAAATTATAAGTCAATTTTATCATTTGAATTGAATTGCAATTTTTGAGCTTTGTAAACACAAAATCTCAAGTTTGTAAATCAAAAAATTGAATATGTTTCACAAATGTAAATTTGTATTTGATGGAAATTTAGACCCCTTAAACAACCAGATTGCGTAGCCTAGATTAATTAGCCAAGTTGTTACTTAGTCAAATTATGCGATTCTAGGTTAAAGCAATCAAATAATCATATCAAGAATAATAATGCAACGGAAAATAAATGAACACAAGATATGATCACCCAAGAAACCACACGGTAAAAACCTGGGGAGAATTTGACCCACCGATCCTCAAGGCATAACAGAATTCACTATGAAAGAATTGAAGTTCTTACAAAAGGACTACAAGCTCCCCGCTCGACTTCCTAATGCTACCCACCAGTAGAACTTCCTGACACGACCACGCGCAGGCTCCGAATCCACGGACTACTTCTTTCTTGAATTCCTAAATCAGCTACAAGCTCTCCGCTTGCTTTTCTTTTAAGTTCCAATGGTTGCAACTATAATGATCTTCAAGATGTTGAAATCATCTTTACCTTGAAAACCCTAAGTTTTGTGTAAAGGAAGACTCCTCAAAGATCTCACACGAGATTCACACAAAACAGCAATGTATGAGCAATAAAGCAATATGGACAACCTTCAAAAACGTGGCTAGGGTTTTGTTTATATACCTAGGGTAAAAACATAAAACCCTAAACGTTTAATGAGGTAGGGCTGAGTTGGAAATTCTGCAGAATAATCAACCTGTGCAATTTTCGATCGATCGTGTCTATTCTTCGATCGATCGAGCCAGGCCGAAAGTCCCAAGTACTTCTGCAGCCACTCGATTCCAACTTTATAATATTAAACCAACTTTGAGCAAGTCTAAACAAGACTAAATACATTGTTTTGATCATGGTTTGCCAACATTACAAATTAGAGTTCTAAATACATAAAATCCTAAGACCTTAGAACCTAACAGTATTGATAAATTTGTTGGTACAATTCTTTATATTTAGATTTTAATACAATAGGATAATTCTCTAATTTAATTTCCTTGGAAAAGTCTTCAATTCAAGTATTACGTCAATGTAGTCTTGATCCAAACACAAAATGTCCATCACTTGGATTGAAAAGTGGATTGAAAGGTCTTTGAAATGAAATTGCGATGAAGCTCTAGCTATGTGCTTGTTAGAGATTTCTTGTTCTTCGCGTTCTTCGAATGTTCTTGATCTTGGAAGATTTGTGATGAAAGTTCTTCAGGGATTTAGAGCTTGAATTCAATGAAGTTTTGATGGATCAAAGTCTTTGAAATTTCTGGAGTCTTTGAAATTTCTAGAGGCTTTGGAGCTTGATTCCAGTAGAACTTTGAGACTTTGAAGAATGATTTGGATGAACGTTTTTCAAATGTTCTTTTTCTTCAAAGATTAATAATGGAAGTTCTTTAGGGCTTTAGAGGTTTGGATCCATATAGCTTCACTAATTTGTAGTCTTTTGGTATTTATGAAGACATTTGAGCTTTATTTTAGTGAACTTTGAGATCTAGAAGGATGATCACTTGAATGATTTTGTTTTCATGAATGTTCTTTGTAATAGAAGGTTGAAGTTCTTAGAGGCTTTGGAGCTTGATTCCTACAAAATTTTGAGACTTCTAAATGTATCTAAATGTGTTCCGTAAGACTGAGTAAGGCCTCTATATATAAGTGTCTTAAGGAGGTGTGTTGACACATAATTGGCTATGAGCAGTAACACATGTCATAATTTAAATGGAGAGACTTTATGTCTTACTCTCCAAGAAGCACATGACTTTTTTTGATTAGCCAAAGTGTTTTAATTTAAAATAGGGATAATTACACTTTACCCACCTGTGGTTTGCCTCTAATTCGATGTGCCTACCCGTGATTTCAATTTTGACACTTTGCCCACCTGTGATTCTCACCGTTACTATGTCGTAACCCACCTCTCTACTTTCTGTTACTCTAACACGGAAAATGTAAAAAACAAACCCCAAATGGATCAAAACACTCTCACTCAAATATTGAACATGAAGAACATGAAGAACATACCCAAAAATCTGAAAAATTACAGATTTTTTCAATTTTGATACACAGGGGCCATAGCAGCGTTACCACAATTTCAATTTTATTTTAGCAAACTATGTTGTGCAATCATGTGATCTAAACCAATATAAATCTGTGTTGACCGAATAACCTATCAGAACAGTCCATGCATCATATGATTATGTTATAGCTTCATCAATTCTTATTTCTTTTTTAAAAGTACACTAGAACTATACAAAATGGTTTAGGTTTGAAATATTATGGTTCAAACGAAATATTTTGGGTTTGGGTTTGAAATAATCTCGTTTGAATATTTTGGGTTTGGGTTTGAAATAATCTCGTTTGATGGAATAATCTCGTTTGAATCAGAAAGTACACTAGAACTTATTTCATTTGAATAAGTCTCATGATCTAGAACTGTACAAACGAAATATTTACATCTCATAAGTCTCATGATCTAGTAAAAATAAAAGACAGACAAACACATGATTATCATAATCATCAGACAGTGAAGGTCTCATCTGGGTCTTAAAAGTTGGGGTTCTTGACATCAAAAACTCCTCCAGATTCGAACCCAATCTCAGGCTAAGAGAAGCCATCACCAACCCAAGTGAACTTGCCTCCGTGACCCCTCTTCTTCGGCGACCCATTCATGCCTGTCCCTGATTTCTGATCTTTTCTATCCTCTGATTTTCCATTGGGCTTGTAGCTCTTCCCTGTCTTCTTCATTTTCTCTCTCTCACTCACTCACTCGATGACTAATGGTGATGGGTTTGGACTGGGTGTGTGGATCTGTGGTTTCGTTGGTTTTATATAGGGCGCTGTTAAGAGATTCTTTTTCCCGTGATTACGGGGAGCGTGTAAGAATGTGATTGTCAGATTTTTGGGTATGTTCTTCATGTTCAAGATTTGAGTGAGTGTCTTAATCTGTTTGGGGTTTTATTTTTTACATTTTCTGTGTTAGAGTAACGGAAAGTAGAGAGGTAGGTTACGGCACAATAATGGTGAGAATTACAGGTGAGCAAAGTGTCAAAATTGAAATCACGGGTAGGCACATCGAATTAGAGGCAAACCACAGTGGGTAAAGTGTAATTATCCCTTTAAAATAATACATAGCAATATTTAATTTGATTGCTTATGTCATTAAAATTAACATGTGTCGACATGCGATTGGCTCTTAAGCATTCTTTGTAAATGTGCATGTTTGTAAATTTTTGTTTTTGTTTCTTCTCCCACTAAGAATTTTTAAGTATAAAATTTAATTAGCTTATATTTCCAAGGCAAGAAACCAACGTCATCTATTCAAAATTTGCAATCCACATGATATTGCTTCTATGGCTTTATAATGAGCAAAGTGGTCTTTGTGCCTAATTATATATTAGGCCAAAATAAGTCATTAGTCCCTAAAATTTATCTAGTGAGCACTTTTAATCAATATTTTGAAAATCATTTTAGACGTTTTAGTTTGTTCAAACAGAACATTTTTGCATTGGACTATTTTGGTCGGTGTATCCGGGGGTGGGTCCGAGAGAGGGTAATTACATTTAATACCACTTTGTCATTTTGGCCCACTGGCGTGCATGAAAGTATTAATACTAAGGTTGTGTTTGTTTCGGGTGTAATTGAAATTTGGAAAATGTTTTATACCGTTGATGGTGTTTGGCAACACAGGAAATTACGGTCAAACTGAAAATACATTTCAATTAACCGTAAAATACCCCCCTCCCCCCACACCTATAAATCATTTTACACATTCAATTTACCTTCAATGCATTTCTACTCTCCTTAGAAAATTCCTCTCCTCTCTCACTCTTATCACTCATGCCAAGCTGAAGCTGAAGGAAGGAGAGAAAGAGCTACCGCCGATGAAGCCCAGAAAACCTCCCCAATCCACAGCCTCACCATCGTGCCTGCAAGCCTAACCGCCGGTGAAGGTACTTTCCTGTCTTCTCCCTTCCTCCTCTCTTCCGCCCCTGGTCATGGCCTCCCTAGCTAGCCCTTGGTCTATGTATAATTCCGTCTCTGATAACATATAAAAAAAGTTATCTTATCCTATAATGATTCATTGGCTTTGCAAATTGGAAGTAATAAAACATGATGAAAGATAGATGTTATGAATTTGGAACAAGAAAAGGGAGGACAGATGACCTTATAACTTAAACAGGATCTATTATTCTATGGCTCATACGTCTATATCCTTGATCTCTCAAAGAAAAAAGGGATGGCGGTGGAGACTATTGAGTAATAGTTTACATATAGATGATGAGATTAGTGACAGTATTGTATCACTACATTATGCATGCAGGCTGTGCGTCACTTAATTATTAGCTTAGGGTGGGACATCTTTCAAGATAAACGAGAAGAATTTAGAGGATAAAACAGAGTTGGACATCTTGGAAGGACAACAAACACAAGTAGACATCAGCGAGATGAGGGTTATACTAGACGGTGCTGGAGCTTTAACAGCTTCATCTCTTATTACAGTTGCTTATGTTAGGCATATATATGGTTTGATTTTTTTTTTCTTCTATTAAGAATTAAATCCTTCATCAATCAATATTTCACTATGCAAATGGCTCAATTTTGCTAGATAATATATTTATGGGGCTTTTATTGATGTTTTGTGTAGATAAGCATCGTGCATGTTCTTTTGTTTGTTTGTTTGTTTGTTTGTTTGTTTGTTTTTTTTTTTTTTTTTTTGGGGGTGGGGGGTGGGGGGTGGGGGAAATACACTTTTGATCCCTAAATTGATTTTACTACTAATGTATTCTCTAAAAAAAAAAATCAATTCTATTTTGGTCCCTGCTGTTAACCCACTAACGGAAATCTCCTACGTGGCAAACGAAATGTCCTGCTTGCTGACATGACGCTGACGTGACCATTAAAATATTATCAAAAAAATTATTTGGCATTTTTAAATGCCAAGTCAACATTTTAATTTTTTTAAAAGCCACATCAAAAAATTTATAATAAAAAAAAAATTAAATTAAAAAAAAAACCTTAAATCTAATTTAATTAAAATTATTTCTTAAAAAAACAAAAATAATTATCTTTTTAATTCTTTTTTCTTTTTCTTTAACCTTAATTCTTTTTATTTTTCTTTAACCTCATCAGTCATCAAATTTTAAAACATCTCGAAACTTTCTCTATCTCTAATTCTCTCTCTCTCTCTCTCTCTCTCTCTCGATGGAATCTCTCTCAAACCCAAACTCTCTTTAATCTCAAAATCTCATCTCCGCCGATCTGACCCAAACTCCGATCTGACTCAAATTCTCTCTAAATCTATTGCTACCTCGTGTAATAATTTACTAACACAACCACGTGCAAGCTCCGAATCCACAGATTCCTTCTCTCCCTGGATTTATAGCAACACAAGCACCCACACTTGTAACTTTGAGATCTCACTCAAAGGTTTCAGATCACCATCAGTAATGATTTTGTCGCAGCAACTAGGTTCTACCACCGCTTGATTGTAGATCTTGCTTCGGTAGATTCTTGTGTAATTAGAAGGTACAAAACCTCTCAGATCTCACAAAGAGTAACACACAAGTCTTCCAAAAGTTTGAAAATCGTAGTTAGGGTTTCCCTTTTATATGTGGACAAGTTAGAATGAAACCCTAAACATTTTCGTGGGTTTGGGCCTTCATTAAAAATTCTGCAGAATCTGATTTCTGCGATTCTCGATCAGTTGAGCCTAATTCTCGATCGATCGAGTTTGGCAGAATGTATCTTTCCTTTTCTGCAGTCAGCTCAAACTTGAAGCTTGAAACCTACACCTTTAAGCATTGCCTAACACATAAACTAGACATGTTTTGTTCTTGGTTTGCCAACACAAATAAAATATGATTCTAAATATTTAATCCTAAATCTTCAAAACCTAACAACAAGATTGTGTCCACAAATATGAGATTATAGTGTTATTGAACACCATGAAATTCAATGAGCTTTCATTAAGTTTGGCCATGTCCTCCATGTTTGAATCCTAGCTCCGTCCTAGTCCCAGTCTCTATCTCTTTAGTCATGACTGAATAGTAGCTTTCAAACTACTATACATTGGGTACGATATTTTCACATGAATTGTCCACACATGACACAATGTTTAATTTGTTAGATATCAGTCATTTTCGCGTCACCAGGCCGCAAATTAATCATCAAACGATAATAAATAATAATCTAGAGGTATGGACTGGAACGTGTGGAGGATATTGAAAGAGAGCAAAAACGAAAAACCTAGATAAATATTTTGAGTGTTGACCATAAGATAGACTCGATAGAGGACTAAGAGGAGTAAAGCAAAGAAAATTATGTTTGCGATATTGTTTCATTAATGTTTCTGATGAGTGGATGACCTGGACTTTTGGGGTTCCCTCTTAGAAGATTCGTGGTTCCCTTCAAAACTGTTATTTGTTAATTTGACTTTAAAAAAAAAAAAAGGTGTTAGGTTCTAAGACTTTAGGAACTAAATGTATTAGAACTTCAATGTGTAATGTGTTGGCAAACCATGATCAAAACTTAGAGTCTAAATTTAGGTTGCTCAAAGTGTGTTTATGTGTAAAGTTGGAATCGAGTGAATTGCAGGATTTATTGGCTAAATCTGCAAGGCTTGATAGAACAAAAACTAGGCTCGATTGATCGAACCTCGTGCAGATTAATTTTATGCAGATTTTTTCAAACTCAGCCCAAACCTAGTTTGACGTGTAGGGTTTTATATTTTACTTCAAGTATAAAAGGAAAAACCCTAGCTATGTTTTAAATGTTGTTGATGTGCTATGTGTTGAATCTCTTGTGAGATCTAAAGGTGTTTACCTTCTGTAAGGTTGAATTTATTCAATCATTTTGTTGGCTTTATTCCGTGCCAAATTTGCTTGTAATTCAGCATTTAGAAACCCTGTATTTAGGTGGGAATCATGTAAGGGTAGTGTGTGAGAGAGTGTGAAGAAAAGCTCAAGAGTGTGCACTCAAGAAGAGTCTCGCGACTAGATCTCGCGACTAGCGAGTCGCCAGATGGGCACACGTGTGAAGCATGCAAGGGGAGCTGAAGAGTCATGCCAGCTGTTGCACTACAGGACAAATCTTCCAGTCTGGCCAGGCCGTTAGCTCGCGACTCAAACTCGCGACTCATTCTAGTCGCGAGCTCGAGTCGCCAGAACACCCTGTTTGTTACAAAACTGACTCTTCGCATTCCATACACACCCTACTATAAATACCCTTATACCCACATATTGTAGAGAGCTTCCAGAGAGAATTTTGAGAGAGAAACCCTAGAGAAAAACAAGATTGACTCATCCACAATCTTCATCCTTTGATTCTCCAAATTCCTCTACTCTCACCCTCTCCATTGTTACATCCTTGAGAGGTACATTAGCCAAATCCTTATCTCACCATACACATATCTGTGAGAAGGCTTTTTGGTACTTGGGAAGTAGTTAAGAAGGGACCAATTCATTTTGGTTGATGCAATGGGCTATTGCGGGATCCGGTAAGCTAGAGAAGACAAGGTTCGGCGTAACCCTGTTGGAGCAAGAAGCTTGGAGGGCTTAGGTGCACTGGGTAGATTAGGCTTGAAGGGTCTTCTGCTATTCATGTATCCCAACTTTATTCTCTAGTGGATTATTGACCGCTTGGAGGGCGGCAGAGAGGTTTTTCGCCGAGGATTTCGGTTTCCTCTTCGATAACACATCGCTATGTTGTCTTTGTGTTTGCATCTCTCTTCTCTTAATCTTTGCCTTTTAATTACTGTTGTGGTTGTGATTAAATTCGGTTTAGATTGTTTTACCAACTTTGTTCTAGCTTACTTTCATATTCCGCACATATATTGTTGGATTATAAGCTTGTGTTGGTAATTTGTAAATTGGAAGTCTAAATGTTCATAGGTGTTTTACACACTATTTGAACATTCACCTTCATACACACTTAGGGTTATCAAGATTCATGTCAAGAACTTGGTGATCATTTCAGTTGCTGCATAAAGAATTTCAAAAAAATCTGAAACCTTTGAGTGGAGTCTTAAAGTCACAAGTGGGAGTACTTGTGGTTGTAGTGGATCAAGGAAAAGAGTAGTTCGTGGACTCGGAGCTGTCACGTGATCGTAGTAGTAAGTTTTCTACTCGAGGTAGCAATAGGATGTTAATGGTCTAAGTCTTATTGTACAAACTTCAATTCTTTCATAGTGGATCTGTTTTACTTTGAGGATAGCTAGGTTAAATCCTCCCCAGGTTTTTTACCGGTTTGGTCTTCCTGGGTTATTATATCGTTGTGTTATTTACTTTTTCGCATTATTTACATGATATGATTTGATTGTGTTAACCTAGATCTGAATAATTTATCTAAGTAATTACTTGACTAAATAACTAGGTTAAACAACTTGTGTTTTAAGGGGTCTAAAAACGTACAAAAAGGCTTAGTGAACAAATCAGCCTTCTGATCATTAGTGTGAATGAACTCAAGAGTGAGTGTGCCATCTTCGACAAGCTCTCGAATGAAGTGGTGTCAAATCTCTATATGCTTTGTTCAAGAATGTTGAACAGGATTCTTAGAGATGTTAATGGCACTGGTATTATCACAATAGATGATAAGATGTTCTTGACGAATATCATAATCAAGGAGGAGTTTTTGCATCCACAGAACTTGGGTGCAACAGCTACCGGCATTGATGTATTCAGCCTCAGCAGTGGATAAAAAGATGGAATTCTGCTTTTTGCTCATCCAGGAGACAAGATTATTACCCACATAAAAGCAACCCCCTGAAGTACTCTTTCTATCATAGCATTCCCAGCCCAGTCTGAATCAGAATACCCAGCTAAGACATTGATGTGCATTGATAATAGCTTAATTTTGTATATTTATATCATTGTTAGAAAGCATTATCATACTAATTTTGAGTTAATTCATGCATTTTATATTTGGTTTTGGAATAATGCTGAATAATCAAATTTGTGATTAATTGAATTTTATTGCATGAATTTTTCTTTTGTAGGAGAATGGAATTAAATAAGTGGATTTGTGCAAAGAAGAAATCTAATGGACTTTACTTTTACAAGGGCCATGATGAAGTCAAAGAAGGCCAACCGAATTAAATTTAAGTCCAATTGGAGCAAGAAATCAAAGGAAATTTGCACCAAATCCAAGTCCAATTTGGATTAGGATTCTAGCCTGCACATCAGTTAGTATGTTGGGCATAACTTTCGGCTTAGATGTCCAATCGAAATGATTCAAGTTGGACTGGAAATATAACTTAAAGGGCTACAACTTTATAGTTTACCAAAAGTCTGAATTCTGGCGTTAAATGGGCCAAAACCGTCGGTTAAGTGAAGCCTAAAAATCTGGGATTTTCTCCAAATGGGAATTCAACTTGTAATAGGATTCATTGACCTATTTAAAGGCTCTTTAGGGAAAAAATTAGTGGAGGCGAGTGCTAGGGTTGAGGGCTGAATGTATAGAGAGCTGCGGCTACCTCTTCCATGACAGTTAGTTTTGATTATTTTTCTAGTTTAATGTTTAGTATTTTATTTTTGTGTTTTCTTTCAATTACTATGAGTAGCTAAATTTATAATTAGGGTTGAGGATGAAACCTTACTAAGGATTATCAGTAATATTTACGTGATTTGATTTTTTCCACAATAGTTGTTCTTTAATGATTTAAATTATTTTTGCTTCATATCAATTGTCTAAAATGAGATTCTAGATATGAGTTCAATCATATTTTTCTCATTTAGGATTTGTCTTAATTAATTGAATGCTTGGTTTATTATTTCTTGAATTCAAAATTTGATATCTCTTGTGATTTTTTTGGCTACGGATACAATTGATGATTTGATTTTATTCCTAAGAAGTGAAGAAGAACATGCTTTTGATTTAAAACACAGATTTTAATGATAATATTTTCCATAATAGCAAAATTGATTTCTAGATTATCATGCAGTAATTGGGAAAAATTAATGATCATAAATATATGCTGATATGACTTACAAGGCGGATTCCAAAACCTTAATTCCTTTTTCTAGATTGTTTACATATCTTTATTGCTCTATATTATATCTTTGCTTAGTTTAATTATTTGTTTAGTTTATTTAATTGCAAACAACCAATTTTTATTAAACTAGATTAGGATTAATTTGGTTAAGGTTTAATTAATTTTCCTACATTCATTCAAGTCCCTGTGGGTTCGACCTTGTTCTTGTCAAACTATACTTCGATACAGTTCATACACTTGCGAGTACTTTAGAATTTCACAACAAACATCATTGGTGTCCTTGCTATACCACACTCCAAAATCAGCAGTGGATTTGACATATTTGATGATTCTTTTCAAAGCAATCATATGAGACTCTTTGGGGTTAGCCTGATATCTAACACACACTCCCACATGTAACTAATGTCAGGTCTACTAGCAGTAAGGTAAAGAAGACTATATATCATGCTTCTATATAGGGAAGAATCAACACTTTTGTCTAACAAATCAACAATGAGTTTAACATTTGGGCTCATGGGGGTTCGAATAGAACTAGCATATTCCAATCCAAACTTTTTCACAAGATTTTTAGCATATTTAGATTGAGATATGAATATACCTAACTCTTGCTGGCGAATCTGCAATCCAAGGAAGTGATTCAACTCTCCAATCATGCTCATCTCAAACTTGGCCTGCATAAGCTTCGAAAATTCAAGAGCAAGTTCATCCTTTGTAGACCCGAAGATGATATCATCAGCATAGACTTGAGCAACTATCAGCTCACCAGTCTCCCTTTTGATAAAAAGAGTTTGATCAGCTTGTCCTCTTGTGAAACCATGTAAGACAGGTATTGTCTAAGCTGGTCATACCAAGCTCTGGGTGTTTTAGCCCATAGAGAGCCTTTTTGAGGTACAACACATGATCCAGAAAGTGTGGATCAACGAATCCTTTAGGCTAAGGAACATAGACATCTTCTTTAATGAACCCATTCAAGAATGCAGTCTTCACATCCATTTGGTAAAGCTTGAACTTTAAGTGACAAGCTAGGGCTAGGAGAACCCTAATGGATTCCATGCGAGCTACAAGAGAAAATGTTTCATCAAAATCTACTCCTTCCACTTGAGAGTATCCTTGGGCCACCAGACGAGCCTTGTTTCGAATCACATTTCCCTCCTCATCAGTTTTATTACGGAATATCCACTTTGTGCCAATGATGTGCTCTCTTTCTGGTCTAGGTACTAGGGTCCAGACATCATTCCTTTGAAACTAGAGTAGTTCATCATGCATGGCCTCAACCCAGCTTTCATCCTGGAGAGCATCCTCAACCTTGGTGGGTTCAACCTACGACAAGTACCAAGAATAAGACACTAAGTTAGCAACACATTTATCAATTGTACACTTTCTTAGTGTAAGTTCATTCATATTTCCCATAACAACTTCAGGAGGGTGATTTAGCTTGATCCTTGAGGAAGGTCCTTTCTCTACATGAGATTCAAAATCAAGTGATGTAGGAATATCTGCTGAGACCTCTACAACACTTGGAGTACTTGGAAAGACGAGCTCTGGATCAACTACTTCTTGAACAGCCTTAGGCTCTGGAGAAAGAATTTCCTTGGGTATTTCCTCACTAATTTTCTCAAAACCAGAATCTGAAGCTTCATCAATAACAACATTGACAGTTTCCATCACCTTCTTGGTTCTTTTGTTGTACACCCAATAAGCTTTGCTAGTGGAGGAGTATCCCAAAAATATCCCTTCATCACTTCGGGAGTCAAAATTTCCAACATTCTCTCTATCTTTAAGGATGAAACAAGTACTTCCAAAGATTCTAAAATACTTCATATTTGGCTTTCTTCCCTTCCACAATTCATAGGGAGTCTTCTTTGTACCGGGTCTGAAATACACCCTGTTAACCATATGACATGTGGTGTTGACTGCTTCTCCCCATAAATTCCTAGCCACATCCTTGTTGTGCAACATGGCTCTAGCCATCTCTTGAATAACTTTGTTCTTTCTTTCTACTACACCATTTTGCTAAGGAGTAATAGGGGTAAAGAATTCTTGAAATATACCAGATCGAGTGCAAAAGGATTCCATGTATAAGTTCTCGAATTCTTTACCATGATCACTGCAAATTCGATCAATCTTCAAGTTCTTCTCATTTTGCAATCTTGTATACAAAGCTCCAATGTGCTTAGGAGCATCCGACTTAGATCTTAAAAGAATGACCCAAGTGTACCTGGTGAAATCATCTACCACAACCATGATGTATCTCTTTCCTCCAAGAGATTCAGTTTTAGTTAGACCCATAAGATCTAGATGTAGTAGCTCTAACGGTCTAGATATAGCTAATGTCTGAGTGCCTGGATGTTTTACTTTAGTCTGTTTCCTAACCTAACATAGTCTACACACAACATTGTTAACTCTGCTGAGCTTTAGTATTCCCAAAACTAATTCATGCTTAGATACAATTGACAGGTGTTTGTAGCTAGCATGTCCCATCCTTTGGTGCCATAGGTCTTCATTTGGCAAACGAATACTATTGCACACAATATCAGCATTAGGTACCAATCCATAGCAGTTTTTCAAAGTGCGGACACCGCTTATGAGTTTCTTCCCAGACTCATTCAACATAAGGCATTTCCCTTTTGAGAACGGCACCATGAAGTCTTGTTCACATATCTGACTTATACTCAACAAGTTCACTCTCAGACCTTTTACATATAACACATTCATAATGTCTGGCAGTCCAGGTAGAGAGATGATTCCCTTCCCTTTAATCTGTGATTTGCTCCCATCACCAAAAGTGACATTTCCACCTTTCTTAAACTCAAAAAACTTAAACAGATATCGGTCTCCAATCATGTGTCTTGAGCATCCACTGTCAAGGTACCACAAACATGTGTCCATTACCTTAAATGCAAATTTCATCATAAAGCACACCTCATGCTTGCCTGACAAATTAGTAGGAATGGTTTTCTCTCTCATCTGCCACTTAAGTAAGTTTCACCCTTCTCAGATGAACTCCTCTGCACATTATCATTCTAAGACAGTCTAGTTTCTTCTTTGTTATGCTCAGACTTTTTTCAATAATCCTCAATATAGCTTTCAAATAACTTTTAAACTTGCAATTTTTGAAACACTCAATTAAATAAAGATTAGAAAGGCAAGATGTATTTGAAATACAAGATCTTTTCATGCCGTTTGTAGCCATGACAACAGGGGTCAATGGATCACACAACAAATATTAACCCTAATCAGAGTGTGCCTGCTCTAATGCCACTTGATAGGCAAGAATATATTGACCCTTTTGGTAACTTAATCAATTAATTAGCCAAGTGAAATTAATTAGATTCAATTACATGCAATAAGCGTGGTAACACAAAAAAATCACCAACTAAGTTAAATACAGCGGAAAATAAATTTGACACAGGTGATTTGTTTACGAATGGGAAAAACCACCGAGATAAAACTCCACCGGGTGAATTTAAGGTCACCACTCCCAAGAATCGACTATTATCAAAACAAGCAGTTATAAGTAAAAGGAATCCCAGTACCTAATACCAAGTTACAGTTGAACCCTTACCCTAATACCCAATTGGACTTGTAATGTAGTGACAATCTCTCCTTTCAATGCACGGCTCCCAGTACGTGACTAACCAATCGATGCACGAATCCAAGTACGTGACTAACATACTAACTTAAGGAAGATGTTGGCTGCAAAGTTCTTTAGTTCATCCAACGATGAAGATCAAGAAGCTCCTTAGTTACAAAACCCTTGGCGCAAAGACGCAACAGCTTCTACAAGGAATATGATGAACTAGGGAAAATTCTATTTCTGGTCACAATTTGCATGCACAATCAATTTGCATTGAGTTGTATCACTTTGCATCACTTGAGACGGCCCTTAAAATAATCATTATATATGTCTAGGGTTGTGAGAAAAGAAACCCTACACAAATACACTTGGATATGCGTAAAATCAGACCTGGAAATCTATCGAGCAGTTGTCGAGCATCAACATTAAATCTCGATAGATATGAATCTGTCGAGCTATCTGTCGAGCTTTAATGAACAGCACTTCTTCACTTGTTTCTTAGATAGTTTTGCATGGTTTCAATACTAGACTTGAATTCTTGTTCTTTGAAGTACTAAACTCATCCTAGATCTACCCAATTACAAGTAAAGTGCATTTTGTTAAAAGATTAGTCAATTTACATAACATATGTCTCTAACAATATCCACATATGTCCTAACATCCCCCTCTTCTCCTTCGTCCTCACTCACTGGCTTTGCAGAATATTGCATTACATATTAACATATGGACTAGTAATCAACACCTATGAGATAATAAACTAAAACATTTTGCTCTAGAAACCACAAAAAAAAAACAAACAAAACAAAACAAAACAAAATTTTGTTTTAGAATTTTCCATCCAAAACTTGTTAAATGGGTTCTCTTGCTTTTCCAAATCCTTCACTGTACCCACTTCCACTTCTGATAAATTAGCAAACAACTTTGATTTCCCAGTAAAGTGATTCGATAATCCCCTCCTATGTACCAAATACCAAACCCAAATCACAACTTGTTCAAAAATCATCACTTTTTCATAAAGAAAAAAAGCAAAACTTTCACAGGATAGAAATGAAATAATTGTTTGATGGGAAGAGAGTCTTCCAAAGAAGACACAGAACCAAGTCCTGGAAATTGCTTTGAACCTCTGTTGACAAAACGTCATCATTTAGGATCGCATCCACATCATTTTATAGCAACTGATGAAACAGCACCGTACTTTGTTGGTGGCAAAGATGACACCTCGATCAACCACACAAACAAACGGTCTTCTCAAGATTGTTTTTTGATTTTATAGATTTACCCTCACCCTTGTCCTCTTCGTCTTCTTCCCCTTTTAGGTTTCCAGATTATTGAGTTGCTTCTCATCATTTACAAGAAAGACAGGGTGGGATGCGTAGGATAAGGAAGTAGTGGGTGTAGGTTAATATGAGAGGGAGATGCAATTTGGGAGAGAGGGATTTTAAAATTTTCTTCGAACTTGAAACCTCGTGGGAACAGTGGAACACACAATTTGGGTTTTTTTTTTTTTTTATTAAAAGTCTGACATGGTGGCATAAATGTCAGTTAATGTGGCATGATAATTTATTTTTTATTATTCAGTTTGACACATAGATTTTTCTATTTAAGGAATAACGGCAGAGACCAAATTAACTTAACATTAAAAAGTTAGGGACCAATTTGATATTTGATGTAAAAGATAAAGACCAACTTTGTAATTTTTTTTTTTTTTTTTTTTTTTTACAATAAAAACAATAGCTAAGATCCATTAACAGTAACCCTTCTTCACTTAGAGAAATATATCCGCCATTAAGAGCATCCACATTACTACATACCACCCATTGATTTTCAGTTTTCACTAAAGAACACCTAGCACAGTAGCCATACCCATCCATATTCCAACAAGCACCTCATCGGCACTATTTCAAATGATGGCACCAATCCCCTGCCTACCCCTTGTTTCAAATAAATCCCAGTAACATCAATATATATGTACGTATATGCAACACAAGTGAGGGAATGGAAGCACTGTGATGTTATGCCATAAGTCTCCATAGCAAGAAGGGTGAAATTTAAAATTAAAAAATTAAAAAAAAAAATTTATACCATTATGATCCAAGGAAAAATTTCTCATTTTGACTTCATGCATAAATAAATAAATAAGTAAAGTGAGAGAAATCAATGGTTGAAATAAATATAGTGGTGTGCTTTTGTGTTAAAACTCATTTCCCTCTCCCTTGTGTGTGTGTGTGTTTGTTTCTCAAAAAAAAAATAATAAATAAAAAAATATGGTGAGTAAAAAAAAAACACCCTTAAATAAATTTTGCTAATGTGCCAGTTGACTATTTTTAACTATTAAATCTCATTTAACCCATCTTTTATTTTATAAGGTCATTTTAAAGGGTGGCTTTAGGGTAATTATAAATAAACCATTTTAAAAAAGTTTTGACACTATTCTTATGTGAAATATAAAAAATTGTTTTATCATTTTTCTACAAAATGTTTCTAAAAATAGTTCATAAACTATAACTTTTTCCTATTTTATATACGGAAATGTTAACAGATGCCCTAAGAGCATTGGTTTAAGTACTTTATGGAAAAAAAAAAAATGGATTTTTTTGACAATTTTTATATTTCTAATAAAAGTTATATTAAAATTTTCATAAAATAATCTTTTAGCAAATGTCCAAAATGCCATTAGGAATCATTGTTGGATTCTAATAAATGTATGGTATTATTGCACATTTATTGCTTACTAAATTATTTAATTCTAGAGCATTTTTCTCTCTCTTATTATTACTGTAAGGACCTGATTTAAGTTCCTAGCCCAAAAGGTGAATGGACTTAAGGCCAGTAAGCCCAAAACAATGAATTTGTAGAGAATGGGTTGAAAAACTGGACTTTAATGAATCAAACAAACACCAAAGTAGATCCAGATGACAAATGAATGAAAATAAACAGGTTTATGTTGAAGAAAATCATCCTCGGCAAAGTCCGAGGAGATTTGTTCTTATATATCTCTTTCAGGTTTGATTACAAAGTCTGTTCTTAATGCTACAATATTTTTTCTCTTAGTTTCTCGATCCTCCCTCTCATTGCTTCCTTCTTCTTTTATACTACCTTTCCCTTTCATATCCACCTTCCACGTGTAGGCCAAATGTTGGTGTTGATATTTGTCCCATCAGCACCTTCCTGAAGTCTTTATGTAGTAGCTATAAGGCCGATAACCACTGTTCAGGTATCACCTCCACATTAGGACTCCTCCCTGTCTAATGTCTTTGCAATGCTGATCCATACCAACAGAACTTCCTAAAACGTTACCCTGGGCAACAGACCACCTCTTCGGACCTCGGCTTTGGCTAGCCGAGGAGGCATTTATCCTTGGCCTACCCTCCTGAGCCATTATGTCCAAAACTAACCTCTTTATTTACTAACATAGTCTCTTCTGACCAAGATTTCCCCCACTTGAACAATCTTTCGTCCTTGGCTTGGGCCACAGGCCCAAAATATAAATAGGTAATGAACCTCTGGGCCCAATACCCAGGGGTTCATTACCTATTTTTAAAAAATCTAAAGAGACTAATCTTAAACAATAGCGCAACCATAGAAATAGTAGCTATTATATTTAGGGATGGCAATGGGGCGGGGTGAGGCTGAAGGATGGAGTCTTCGTCCCCACCCCGCATGGTTTTGTCTTGCCCCATTCCGCCCCACCCCGCATGACGGGTAAAACTTTCTCATCCCATTCTCACCCCTTGGGGCCCCGCAAAGCCCCGTCCTATTCCGTAAAACTCTACTTTTTGTTAATTAACTCTACAACTAGTATAATTTTTTTAATGAAAATTATTTTATTAATAAAAATATACTTGAAATTACAAACAAATTTATCCCATCATATAAAATCAATTTTCAGAAAAAATTGAATAATATATCCAAGTGTTTAACAAGACAATCATAAAAAAAAAAATCTCATAGTATAACACATAACAAAATAAAGGCAGAGAACCACATTGGGTAGAATAAAATAAGCTAATATTGATATGGTTGTTTAATATGGTAGGATTTTAGGGTATGAAAAATTTACAATTATAACCCTTAGCAACGCGGGGCGGGGCGGGGACAGGGAGGGGCAGGGCAGGGCGGGCTGGGTCTAAAAAGTATAAATCCATCCCCGCCCCGCCCCGTGGTGCGGGGCTAAGATCTTGCCCCATCCTACCCCACCACCTTTGCGGGGCGGGGAAAAATTGTCATCCCTAATTATATTCTCAAATCTCACACCATCTCCATCTAAATAGTCCCCCCTTGATCTAGCTACCTAAAGACCTAAAGATCAAGCCAACTTGCAACCTCACATACTTGGGCCAAAATAGGGTTTTACCCCTTTCTCACAAACTTTCTGGCAAAATTCTCATTGTCTAAAACTATTTAGGGATATGTCCCTGTTTTGAAACTCGATTTTTAGAAAATCGAGTTTCAAATGTAAAACTCGATTTTTGGACAATCGAGTTATAGCGAAATTGAACTTAGAAATTTTTTTTTTTTTTTTTTTTTTTTCTGGAACTCAAGTTCCATTCAAAGAACTTGAGTTCCACTTGAATATTTTCAAGGAACTCGAGTTCCACAATTTTTTTTTTTTTTTTTTTTTTTTTTTTTTTTTTTTTTTTTTTTAATTTTCAGTTCGCTATAACTTGATTGTCCAAAAATCGATTTTTAAATTGAAACTCAATTTTTAGAAAATTGAGTTTCAAAACAGGGGCATTTCCCTAAATAGTTTCAAACAGGGGGCATTTTGTTGGAAAGTTTTGGCAAAAGGGACAAATGCCCATTTTGGCCCACATACTTGTGTAATTTTTTTTAGGGGAAATTACATTTTGCCCACATGTGGTTTTCTCGAAAAACACTTTGTCTGCCTGTGGTTTAAAAATTAGCACTTTACCCACCTGAGGTTAGCTCCAGTCATCTTCTGTTACCCACCTCTGTTAAAAACAAGGGTAAATTTGTATTTTTATTACCATTTTATGTCTCTCTCATCTCAAAACATAAAAACTAAAAAATCAAGATAAAAGAAGATCTAAAAATTAGGTTTTGTAAAAATTAAAACTTAACTTTTACATCTTTTCATGAATCAACTTTTAGATCTTCTATTTTAACACGTTAAAAATTGAAATTGTGTGTTTCCTCACCTGAACCAAAAATGGAAAAAAAAAAAAATCAATTAAGTTCACCAGGTCATACTCTAAGAAGCACCACGGCCTAAGCTAAATTCACAGAAAGAATTCATCTAGACTAACCCAGTTCTTTCCTTCAAGCTAACAATAGAAAGAGGATGATGTGTATCTTGCAATCCCAGACATGAGTGCATATATAACTACCAGTGCAGTAACAAAGCTCCTCAGTTGTATGGATAAAATACACCAACCAACGCAAGCATAAAAATGAAGACAGTGCTGGAAATACAAACAAAGAATGAAGAGGGCAATTAGGATAGTGACGTGATAAACTAAGCTTCATGAATCTAAACAAAATATAAAAATAAAAAGATCCTTACAGAGTGAACAATTGGCTGCCAAAACCAAGGGTAGCAGCAAATAAGGATTTGTACTTTGGGAACCGGAAAACATCACCATAAAGGCGCATAATTTCAATTTTTAATGTGTTAAAATAGAAGATTTAAAAGTTGATACATGAAAAGAAGATGTAAAAGTTAGGTTTTAATTTTTACAAAACTTAACTTTTATATCTTCTTTTCCCTTGATTTTTTAGTTTTTTATGTTTTGAGAGGAGAGAGACATAAAAGGGTAACAAAAATACAAATTTACCCCTGTTTTTAACAGTGGTGGGTAACAGAAGACAAACGGAGCTAATTTCAGGTGGGTAAAGTGTCAATTTTTAAACCATAGGTAGGTAAAGTATTTTTTGGACAAACCACAGGTGGGCAAAGTGTAATTTCCCATTTTTTTTTAACACACAAGTGCTTTTCCTACATCACCAAACAAAAAACATGAATCTGTTCTTTCTCTCATTACATTGGGTTCCAACCATCTTTCTTGTACTCATTCTCATCCTCTCCTTGTCATTTCTTTTGAAACAAAGGAAAGTGAAGAAAGCAGCCAACCTTCCCCCAGGCCCTTCAAAGCTTCCCATCATTGGCAACCTCCATCAAATTGAAACGGCAATTAATCACCATTCCCTATGGAATCTCTCTAAATAATATGGACCTGCCATGCTCTTACAACTAGGTCGAAACCAAGTTCTTGTCATCTCATCCCCACAAATCGCCAAAGAGGTGTCAAAAAACCATGATGTTGAGTGTTGCACGAAGCCTAAATTACATGCCCAAAAGAAGCTCACTTACAATTTTTTAACCATTGCATTTTCTTCATACAATGATTCATGGAGACAAATGCGTAAACTTTTCATGACGGAGCTTTTCACTAAAAGTAAGATACAATCCTTTGAGTGCACAAGAAAAGTCAATGTCACTCAATCGATTGACTCCATCGCTCAGAATTCGCCAAACTCAATTGCTCTCAGTGAGAAAGCACTTACTTTAACATACTCCATTATATATCACAGTAGAGATTATGAAGAAATGGAGGGAGGTAAGCTTAAAGAGTTCGATGAAGAAGCCATGCAAATATTAGGCATGATTTCGACTGTGGACATTCTTCCATGGCTCAGGGGATTGTGGATGCAATAATGGGACTTCCACGGCAGATTGAAACATGTTATCATAGATTTGATTCATTATTCGAAAGGTTGCTTGATGAACATCTTGATCCAGCCACGCCGAAGTTAGAGCAGGAAGACATTGTTGATGTTATGCTAAAGATTTTAAAGGATGAAAAAACTCATTTCATTCCAACAAAAGAATACATCAAACCAGTTCTCCTGGTAAGCCATGGGTCTTGTTTCCCTCTATTTTTTTAAAGGAATACTATAATCAATTAAAATTTAGGATTAGGGCCACTTTAAATATTTTTTAAATTTCCATAATTGCTTCTTTTTTTTTTTTTTTAATGCATCATACCTACTTAACATAGAGGATTATCTTTATATATATAAACTATCCATTCCTTTTTTCTTTTCTTTTTTGAGAGAACTATCCATTCCTATTTGATCTATCGATAAGAAAATCACTATTAAGTTTGACAACTTAGCAATAATGACCTTCTTGTTAAAGTTTTTGCTAAAATGAAAATTGTACCCTTAATTGTCTAAAATTCAATTTGGTTCTCTAACTTTATTTTTTGTTCAATTCAGTTCTCTAACTTTCAAGATTATTCAAATTAGGTCTTCCTTTAAAACATATTTTAAGAGAGAGAGAGAGAGAGAGAGAGAGAGAGAGAGATCCCTATGCCTACGAACAGGGACAAAATCACATAAGAGCCATAGCCCCCATCCCCCCCCCCCCACCCCCCCGGGTGGCGGGGGTTTTGAAAAAAAAAAAAATCCTATATATTTTTGGGCTTAATTGAAGTTTGGGTTTAAGAAAATAGAATTTGGCCCCATTACCTCTAAAATCTTGGCACCCCTTCCTTCAAAATCTTGATCCTTGTACCAAAATCTAGCTCAAATGACATCACAAATCAAACCCAACAAAATAAAAATAAAAACTAAATGAGCCCAAACAACCCCAAATCATAAGCCCACAAAATTTAATAAAAACTTCACAAAAATAAATTTGAAAATTTGACTCCCACTGCGCACATAGGTCCACGCATTAGCCCATTTTATCTTGAGAAATTGATAAAAAAAAAAAAAAAAAAAGTAAAGACAAGAGAGAGAGTCTAAAACAAAGAAAACAAAGAGAGATATATATAGGAAGAAAGAGAATTTTACAAACTGAACCATGAAGCCAAAAAAATAAAACTCCACATATTTGGTTGGAGGGGGAGGGATGGGGAGTAGAATAGAGTTGGGCAGAAATTAGACCTCCATCCAAACTGGCCTTTACTGAACCATCAAGTTTCCTCACGTGATGAAAAAAAATGGAAGGATACGGTATATTTGATGCCGTTTGTTGAGATGGTTAAGTAGACCAAAAGCTGAAATTTAAAAAGGGTACCTAAAGAACAGTATATAAAATATTGTATATAAGCTTTGCTCATTGCTTTTTATAGATATATTTTTGTCTATTTCACTCTTGGACAATGACAACCCAATTTATTAGATAACATAGAATAATGAAGTGTGAACCATTAGTCCATTACCAATGCGAATCATTATTGTGTGCGTGTGTCAGTGGTTTATTACCATTAATTAGCTAAACCCCTTGGAAATTATTAACATTAATTTTTTTTTGGTTTATTCATAATTATTAATATTAATGGAATGAAAAATTAAAAACTACTTGAATTTTTTCATGATTTATGGATTTATGAATTGGAAGAAAGTTAGGACCAAAATGGGCATTTACCCCTTTCGCCAAAACTGTCCAGCAAAATGCCCCCTGTCTGAAACTATTTAGAGAAATGCCCCTGTTTTGAAACTCGGTTTTCTAAAAATTGAACTTCAATTTGAAACTCGATTTTTGGATAATCAAGTTATAGGGAACTGAAAATTAAAAATATATATATTTTCTGGAACTCGAGTTCATGGAGGTCCTTGAAAAAATTCAAGTGGAAATCAAGTTCCAGAAGAAAAAGAAAAAGAAATTCTAAGTACAACTTCGCTATAACTCGATTGTCCAAAAATCGAGTTTCAAAATAGGAGCATATCCCTAAATAGTTTTAGATATAGGGCATTTTGCTTAAATGGGTAAAACCCAATTTTGGCTAGAAAGTTAGGGAGGGAAGGAACAAATTGTGCTTGTTTGAGTCATTTGGGAAAAAAAATCTGACTCTTCATAGATCGAGCTGCATAAGTCATTGGAGGATTTGATGGACACATCTCAACATATAAAAAAGGTACTTGGAAATTTTACTTCTAAACTAATTAAGTACTGCAAACAATTGATGTTATTGAATCTGATGAAATTCAGTGATATATGGGTTTATAACCATTAATCAAGTGAAAAATAATATAAACCCATGGTATAATGATAACCAAAACGTACAACATATGGAGTAATAAGTTGGCAACCATATGGTCCATGGACATGGAGTAACTTGGGTTGCACTTGCATTAGTATCTTGACCTGGCATGGAGGTCATAGCATATGAGAGAGAGAGAGAGAGATAAAAAAAACTTTTTAAAATTTTTTTTTTTAAAAAAAAAAAACTTCTTTTTTGAAATATATATATATATATATATGTTTTTTTATTAGTTTTCTGAATTTTTTTATTTAGAAAAATTGAAAAATAAATAAATTAAAACTAACAGCTACTACTTGACAAAATTTAACAGAAGACCTGAAATGAATAACTTTGAAAGTTAGAGAACATAATTGAACTAAAGTAAAATTATAAGAATTAATTGAATGAAATTTGCATTTTAACCTAAATTTTTCTATTCCCAACACTTTTTTTCTATCCTGTCCTTTGATATTCAAAAAAAAAAAAAGTGTATACATAAGTTGCATATGCCATGCAAATCTAATTCAGTAATTTGTATTTTTATGCGTGTATATATAGGATATTCTTCTCGGTGGAACAAACACAACTTATGTTGCTATTGTGTGGGCAATGACAGAGCTTGTTAAAAATCCAAGAGTGATGAAGAAAGTCCAAACAGAAATTAGGAGTTGTGTTAGAAGGAAGCCAAACGTCGATGAAAGTGAGTGAGTAAAGCTTGAGTACTTGAAAATGGTGGTGAAGGAAACTCTACGGTTGCACCCTCCAATTGGTTTACTTCCTCGTGAGGCAATGTCACACTTTAAGATATGTGATTATGATTTATGACATTAACCCAAAAACAAGAATCTTGATTAACGCTTGGGCTATTGGGAGAAATCCAAACAGTTGGAAGAATCCAAATGAGTTTTATCCTAAGAGGTTTGAGGACAATGTCATCGACTTTATGGGTTACAATTTTGAACTCATACCATTTGGGTCTGGTAGGAGGATGTGTCCTGGAATTACAATGGGATCTACTACTGTCATGGTTACATTGGCGAACCTTTTGTACCGTTTTGATTGGGAAGTGTCGAATGGGATGAAGAGGGACGATATTAGCTTGGAAGAGAATGTTGGTGTTTCAATTTCTAGGAAGTCACCCTTTACCTTGTGCCTATTATTTATGATTTTGAAAAATGTGAAGTTCTAATGTGGGGTGAGTGTAAAAACATGTTAAGGAGTAAGGACATATTTTATGTAGTTGGCTAATCCTTTGATAAAACGCACTTTACTTGTAATTGGATAGATCTAAGATGTGTTTCTTCAAGGAACATGTTGTTCAAGTCTAGTATTAAAGCCATGAAGATTGGACCAAGAAACAAGTGAAGAAAATGTGTTCAATAAAGTTGGACAGATAGCTCGACACCTGCGGACAGATAGCTCGACAGCTGCTCAACACCTCTTGACAGCTAGCTATCTATCGAGCTTTTAAAGTGTTTCTTATCACAATCTCGACACCTTCTCTACAGCTGGTGGATCGATCGAGAAAGCTCCTGTCCCCTCGATAGCTTCTCGACACCTCCTCGACACCTAGCTATCTATCAAGGTTTAAAGTTCGACACCTCCTGATCGATCGAGGTTACGGGAATTCAGATTTTCAGATCTGATTTTTGGGCCAGGCTTTTGTATTTGTGTAGGGTGTCTTTTTTCACAACCCTAGACCTATATAAGGCTTATTTTAGAGGCCATCACATAAGAGAATACAAGGAGAACATATGCAAAAGGTGACCGATGCCTTATTCTCTCTGAAAGAAGCTACTGCGTCTTTACGCCTTAGGGTTTTGTAACCAAGTGCTTCTTGATCTTCATTGTTGATGAAGTGAAGAACTTTGCAGCCAACAATCTTCTTCTAGTTGGTGATTAAGTCGCGTACTGGGATCCGCGCAATTGGTTAGTCACGTACTGGGATTCGTGCAACAAAAAGGGTGGCATTCATATATTGAAGAGTTCAGAGGTTCTGAAGCGGTAGAAGGTTTCTGTTGTGAGTTCATCTACGGGAATTGTAGAGTCTAGGGACAAAGGTTTTGTACTAGATCTGAAACTTCTCTTTACTATAGTGGATTGCTTTTCGGAAAGGTTTCCCCCCAGGTTTTCTACTGTGAAATTGGTTGGTTTCATTAATGGTTTTTCTGGGTCATCATATCTTGTCGTATTTATTTTTTCCGCTGCATGATTTTGACATGATATTGATGTTTGTTTGTTTTAACAAGTTTTATTCATAATAAATCTAATTAACAACTTGGGTTTAAAACTTGTTAATTCTATCAACCGGGGTCTAAATTTCCCAACAAGTGGTATCAGAGCGGGTTCACTCTGATTGGATTAATTTCCTGAGTGTGATCCATTGACCCATGTTGTCATGGATAGAGGACAATCTTTATTTATACCTCCTTTATTTGATGAAACTAATTATGCGTACTGGAAAGTTCGTATGAAAGTTTTTTTGCAGGCTCTAGGTGAACAGGTATGGCAAGCTGTTGAAGTTGGCTGGACTAAGCCAAAGGAAGCGCTGGTGGATTGGGATGATGTAACAATCAAGTGTAAGTTGAACCCAACCCTATATTTCTAAATTCGATGTATATTTTGACAAATCTACTGTTAGATTACATTATTCTTATAAATTTTTCATGCTTACAAAATTTCAAGTTGATCAAAGATTAATAGGCATGTCATCAATCAATTGTTTTAATTCAAGTTTTTATAGTTTAAAACAACGCATAAAAGATGAGCTTAAAGATCAAATGGTAAACTACATCCGATTGGCACAAAAACTGACATGCATGTTAAGAACATATAGAACATGTAATTCAACGGTTTGATTTTCAAAATATGAATTTAATAATAAGTTATTGGGTAGTGTAACATTTTTTATAGTTACGTCCAATGTAACTTGAACCTAGCTCTATATTTCTTAATTCGATGTGAATTTTGACAAATCTACCATTAGATTACATTATCTTCATATATTTTTCATGCTTTGAAAATTTCATGGTGATCAAAGATTAATAGGCATTAATCAATCAATTGTTTAAATTCAAGTTTTTGTAGTTTAAAATAACGTATAAAAGATGAGTTTAAAAATCAAATGGTAAATTACCCTCGATTGGCATGAAAATTGGCATGCATGTTAAGAACATATAGAGCATGTAATCCAACGGTTGGATTTTCAAAATATGAATTCAATAATAAGTTATTGGGTGGTGTAACATTTTTTAGAGTAATATCAGGTGTAACTTGAACTCAGCCCTATATTTTTTAAATCGATGTGAATTTTGAGAAATCTACCGTTGGATTACATTATATTCATATATTTTTCTTGCTTTCGAAATTTCAAGGTGATCAAAGATTAATAGGCATGTCATCAATCAATTGTTTAAATTCAAGTTTTTGTAGTTTAAAATAACGCATAAAAGATGAGTTTAAAGATTAAGTGGTAAGTTACACCCGATTGGCATGTATGTTAAGAACATATAGATCATGTAATCTAACGGTTGGATTTTTAAAATATGCATTCAATAATAAGTTATTGAGTGGTGTAACATTTTTTAGTGATACTTTTCATTTAGATTTAATTATTTTTCTTCAAAATGGACCAGCACATATGTTGAATTGTAATCTTAAGAATAAAATATTTATTATTTATTTATATGTATGGTATATATATATTAATGAATTAATATTAGAGAAAAATTAAGTACTTTTTAAATTTATTCACTTAATTAATTAAAATTACTATTTTTTTTTTCTAATCATAATTATCATAAGAAGAAAAGAAAAAAAAAACTAAATTCCGTGAATGACAAAGCTAAATCATAATTGTCAAGTTGTAGTGGTAATATATATATATATATATATATATTATAATGTTTTTGGAAAGTGGCAGTACAATGTACACCTAACCAAAAAAAAAAAAAGTGTAATGTACAGTGTTGCAAGTAAGACAAACACTAAGGGCACGTTTGGTAGACTGTAATAGACACTGTAATGTAATAAATTTTCCTATGGCATAACTATTCGGTTGTTTGGTTATGTTTTTATTACAATGAATAGTTATTCCTTATGAATAGCTATTCTTCAAAATGAGGAATAACTATTCCTTATTAAAAGTACTGAATATCTATTCCTTCACCTTATGTAATAACTTTTAAAAAAAAATTCCTAAAAAGCCATTAGTTGCCACATCTTCAAAATGAAAGAAAATAAATTTTCCTTATTGTTAATTATTAGCTCTATTTTGAACACCCTAAAATAAGTGTATTTTAGGAAATTTGACTTAAAAATGATTTAATTACACCTTCTTTTTATACTCTACTAAATTGTGGATGCATATTCAAAATTCTATTCCTAAATGGTCACCAAACTAATAAATAGTAATACTTATTACATTCCAACTTAATGTATTCCTTGTAATACTTATTCCTATTCCCATGTAATAATTATTACAGTGTACCAAACGTGCCCTAAAAGTAAAGGCTTAAAGGAATAACAAAATTACGTGGCTCTCATTCATTTTATATTAAAAACTAAAAAATAAAGGTGTGGCTCTCATTGATTTGTTGTGTATACAAATAGCACTAGCAGACTAGCAAAGCAGTGAGGCACACACTTCGTAAACTAAAAGTAGAGCCGTAGAGGTCAGTTTTTTCTTTTGAGTAGTGAGCAGCGCGTAGTGAATTTTTTTGATTTCTTTTTGCGCGGTGAACAATTTTTAGGCAGGTTCTAAATTTTTTAGATTTCTGTTTTTTTTTTTTTCATTATTTTTTATAAATAAAATTTATGTATAGTATTTTAGGTGCTGTTGTTTAAGTTTCTCTTTTAAAATTCTTTCACGGGACTATTTAATTTTAAAAATACACTTCTATTCATAAAAAAAAGCCACATAATAAAATTTGAAGGGAGGGATACGAAGAACATCATCTAAAATAAGGTAAGTTTTACTCATCTTTGTGTAAACAAAACACTGTTTCTCTATCTCCTCCCATAGATAGACCCACGCCTCTCAGCCTCTCCCAAAAAGATTGGTAAGCTCTCTCTCATTGATCCTCGCTCTCCAAAAGTTTATAAAGTTAAATATCAGATCTGATTTTTTGTGTGTGCCTTTTTAAAGTATGGATTTTGGGTTTATTTTTGAAGTCTCTGCATAGTAATAGCAATATTTGCCTTCTGATTGATTGCCCAACCATTTCTGTACATGAATAGTAATTATTTGCTCTATGGATCCATAACATTGTGTAGTGTTGTGTACGTGTATTTGTTTAATATATTGAATTATCATGAATTAGCAAAAACCTTGGTATTTGAAGATTGTATTGTACGCTTTTTTTTAAAATAAAAATCTATATAATAGTTTGTTCTTATTTATTTATAAGGTGTTTGGATATATAATTTCACTAGCTGTGCACAGATTAATTAAAATTCATATCTAAAATAAGATCAATTCATTTTATTAGAACTATAAATTGTGGGAGATGAGCAAACCTATTTAAATAAATAGGTTTAATTTCTTTTCAGATTTTCCAAACTTTTAATAATACAATTTTCATGTAAATAGTAATTTAATCGTATTGGAACTTTGGCAATAGAGCTTTATGTAAATTTAAATTAACTTAATAAATTTAATCTGTTTAAAGTGTAGTGAGAGCATAAGGGGAGGGTATTTTCAAGTTAAAATCGCACCTTCTAAGACAAATTTTGGTATATAACATATGATATTATAATCCTTGCATTATTCTAGGCCTCTTGCCTGAAAGTACTAAATTAAGAAGTTTGTGGTATGCACAACTTTTTTCCTTAGGCCTTGTATTGTTCACCTTTCTTATTATGTTGTCTGCGCTGCTTGTTTTGGATAAGTCTTGTGGCTGTTTCATTTTAATTCATTTGTTTTTTTGATTGGTAATTTACACGTCTTCTGAATTGTTATCTGCTTTTCAGATGAGCTCTGTGTCAATGCTGCATACACGTCTTCTGAATTTACTTCTTATTTTTTTTCGGTTGTTGTTCTTCTAATTAAAAGTTCATATGTTGGTATATGGTAGGTTATAATGCCAGTGGTTCAGATTCAGATGAATTGAAGGGTGATTCTTAGCAGACCCTTTAGGCCTGTGAGTTCGAAACAATCAAATGTAAGTTGATATCCCTATTACGTTTGGCCTTATTGTTCTTAGTTTTTCTCATTGCCTTGTACTTAATTTAGAATAGCAAGATGTTTACATGGTCTTATTGTACTTAGTTTTTCTCATTACCTTTACTTAATTTAGAATAGCAGGACTATGGGTTGTTCACTGTCAATTGTGTCCTTAACATGCCCTTTTGTGGAAGCAAGTCGCTTGCAGTTAGGGTGGATGAGGCGGTGTGTTATTTCAATTTTTCAAAAGCTTAGTATATTACTTGTTGTAATTAATTAACTTGTCTTCTAACATTTGAAAGCAAACTGATCAGAGACGGAAAAATGGAGGTCATATTCCTAAGCTGGCACAACTCTACTATGATACCCACTTCAATTCAAAGACAAAACAGTGGGTACACCCTGATTGCGAACATACATATGTATGTATATCAGTACATGCCTTGAGTTTGCAAAACTAGAATATATGTATTTTTATTCTATATATGTTTGCAAAACTAGAACATATGTATTTCTGATGGTTTCTATTATTTGAAATGACAGCAAGAGATGTTGAGAGTACAAGATGAGCATTGTAGCACTCCTGAAGCACAGCCTTTGACCGAAGAGGAGATATCTATGATGGTTCTTAAGCCGAGATCTGGCTATGTAAAGGGACTTGGCATGAGGCCTTCCTCATCTCTTAAGACTCCTACATCATCTTCCTCAACTCAGTATACTCAACAAATTAAGGGTCTAGTAGAAGAGCTCTAAGATGCAAACTATAGGCTGGAGGGTCGAGTAGAAGAGTTTTAGGATGCAAACTTCAGGTTGGAGGAGAAGATGGATTGCATCATACAATATTTGAGGAGCAAGGGTGACAATGACATTTGTGGCAGTGGGGGGAGCTCATCTACTAACTAGAACACACCTTGGTTAGTGTTTTATTTTCCTGCCTAAAAGCATTAGTATTGGGGCTTGTATATGGTATATGTTGCTATATTGTTTAATGGTGGTGGTGGGTTTTTTGTTTGTGGTGGTGGTTGGATTTTTGTTTAATGGTGGTGGGTTTTGTGTTAATGATGGTGGCTGGATTTTTTGTTTATTGTGTGTTTGGGTTTTTGTGTTTATGGTGGTGGTTGGGTTTTTTGTTTAATGTTGGTGGTGGGTTATTTGTTTATTGTGATGTCTGGGTTTTTTGTTTATGGTAGTGACTGTGTTTATGGTGGTGGCTGTGCTTTTTGTTTAATGGTAGTGATTGGGTTTTTGTGTTAATAGTGGTGGCTGTGCTTTTTGTTTAATGATGGTGGTTGGGTTTTTTATTTATGGTAGTGGCTGGGTTTTTGTGTTAATAGTGGTGGCTGTGTTTTTTTGTTTAATAGTGGTGGAGGGTTTTTTGTTTATGGTGGTGGTTGAGTTTTTTGTTTATGGTGGTGGCTAGTTTTTATTTATTTATTATTTTTATTTATAAATAGTGTTGGTTAGATTTTTTATTCGTTGTGGTGGTTGGGTTTGTGTTTATGATGGGGGCTGGGTTTTTTTTTTGGATTTCACTTTATTTGTTTTGTTTTAAATTGGAATTTTTCTGCATTCTTTATGATTCTCCATGGTTTGTAATGGGGTTTGGTTTTTATTTGATGAGAATGTTGTGGGTTTTCTTTCTTTGATAGTTTGGCTTCATATGATGTTGCATTATGATTATTTTGTCTAGTTTGTTATTGGGTTTTTTGTGGACATTTTCTACATTGTCTTAATAATAATAATCTTTTTTTGTTGTAGTATGTCTTATCAGGGATATAGGTTTGCAGTCTAGTTTGTTATTGATGTATTTTTCTTTATACTTGTGCAGATATGGGATTGGTGGCAAAAAGATAGCTTTTGTGGGACTATTTGAACTCAAATAATTTTTTGTAAAGTTTGGAAGCTAAGACATCATTTGTATATAAATAGTTGTAATTACTTTGTGAACATCTTTATTGCATTTTTAGATTGTATGGATGTTTTTATTTTTATTTATGGATTTGGTTAGAAATGAATGGATGTCTTTTTTATGGATTTGGTTAGAAGTGAACAGGTTAATGTAATGGAAAGTAAATGTAAAGAATATTAATAATAAAACAAAATTGGTGATGATAATTTTCGTCGCCGTATCTGACTATAAGTAGAAATTGGTGATGAAATAATTCGTCACCTGATCTATTGAAATTAAAAAAAAAAAATCAGTGACGCAAAACTTCGTCACCTAATTTATTGAAATTGGAAAAAAAAAAAACATTTAGTGACGAAATATTCTGTCACTAAAAATAAGGTTTAGTGACGAAAATATTAGGTGACAAAAAAACTTCATCACCTATCATTTTTTATTGGTGACGAAACATTTTCATCACCAATACATTCTGTGACGGAGCTTAGGTGACGAATGTTGTTTCGTCACCATATGTATTCAGTGACGAAATAAGGACATATTGTGATGAAAGGTTTCATCACCATAGCCCACTTTTGTTATAGTGTCTAAGAATTAAGTTTCTATATATATGCATTGTTATATAATAATAATAATAATAATACAATTGCAAAAGCTAAAATATGTCACCTATCCAATTATTTTCGTTTGATTAACCTTTCCTTTCTCTAAATAAATGACAATATAGAGTACTTCTGATACAACTTTTAAGAGTAATTTGTTCACCCCCAAAGGATTAAAAAATAAAAAAAAATTTAATAAAGTCTCAAAGTTTAACATCTAAATTGATAAATATAAAAAATCAAATTCTAACTTGCAAAAAAAATTAATTATTAACCCAAATCAAATCAAACCAATGGGATAAAGAAAAGGAACTTGTGATAAAAAATTGGAATACCAAACTACCTAAATATGCATAAAATTTTATACAAATTTACTAAAAAAATAAACAAATGTGATGTGATAATTAAATCAACAATAACAAAAATAACCATTAGTAGAAGAAAAAAAAAAGTGGTTGAAACAATTTTAAAAAATCCACCAAAACAGAAACAAAATTGGAGAACGAGAGAGAGTGTTGACCTTTTTGTCGTGGATAACTTGGAAGAAATAGGAGAGAGAGGTGGAAATGAAGAAGAAATTTATATGAAAATTAAGATGGAAGAGGAAGGGTGGAAGTAGTTAAAAGGTTAAATAAAGTGAAACTATAGAATTTAAGAAGATATAGAGGAAAAAAAATTTAAATCTAAAGAAAATCAAATGAAAATTGAAAAATAAATTATTGGAGGGATGAAAGATTGAACTAAAAAGACAATGGTTAAAGAAGATAAAAAATTGAACAAAGTAAGAATTGCAAAAAAACAAAAAACAAAAAATAAGAAAAGATGCTTAAGATGTAGTGCATAAAGAACTTTATAAAATTTATTACAAAACTTCCATTATTATTATTATTATTATTATTGTAGGGATGAAGGGCCCAAGAGTATATATTGGGCCGTGGGCCTTGTCCGAGGACGCTTAGTAGTCCAATGACAGATAAACAATAGTGAAGACGTAAGAATCAGAACTCCACGAGCTAGCTATGACTAAGATGGTTGGGGAAGGTGGGCCGAGGAGGAATGCTTCCTCGGCTGAGCAAAGTAGAGGTCAAAAGAGATAGTCTGCCATCTAGAATAACGTTCCGGGAGATCCTATTGATAAGAATACACATTATGGAAGCACAGGACAAAGGGAAGCTATGAAATATCTAAGAAAAATCTGCCACTACCGCATTAAATACTCAACAGCTAACTCTCTGGCCGCATTAATGTGGAAGTGATCCCTAAGCAGTAATTTTCATGTTAGGACATATGTGATTCATGTTAGGAACATATGTCAATATTTATGTAGTTGGCTAATCCTTTGACAAAACACACTTTACTTGTAATTGGGTAGATCTAGAATGTGTTTAATACTTCAAGAAACTTTGTTTCAAGTCTAGTATTAAAGCCATGAAGATTGGACCAAGAAATAAGTGAAGAAAAACTGTTCATTAAAGCTGGACAGATAGCTTAACACCTGTGGACAGATAGCTCGATAGCTGCTCAACACCTCTCGACATCTAGGCTATCTATCGGGCTCTTCAGTTGATTGTTATCGTAATCTCGACACCTCTCGATAGCTAGGTGGATCAATCGAGAAATCTCTTGTCTCCTCGATAGCTCCTCAATAGCTTCTCGATAGCTTCTCGATAGCTCCTTGATAGCTTCTTGATAGCTGTATCTATTGAAGTTTAAAGCTCGACACCTCCTCGACACCTTTCGATCGATCGAGGTTATGGGAATTCAAATTTTCAGATCTGATTTTTGGCCCATGCTGACATGTATGTGTACGGTTTCTTTTTTCACAATCCTAGACCTATATAAGGCTTATTTTAGAGGCCGTCACATAAGAGAATACAAGGAGAACATATGCAAAAGGTGACCGATGCCTTATTCTCTCTGAAAGAAGCTACTGTGTCTTTGCGCCTTAAGGTTTTGTAATCAAGTGCTTCTTGATCTTCATTGATGATGAAGTGAAGAACTTTGCAGTCAACAATCTTCTTCTAGTTGGTGATTAAGTCACGTACTGAGATTCGTGCAAAGGAGTTAGTCACGTACTAGGATCCGTGCATCAAAAATATATTGAAAAGTTCAGAGGTTCTGAAGTAGTAGAAAGTTTCTGTTGTAAGTTCATCTACAGGGATTGTAGAGTCTAGGGATAAAGGTTTTGTACTAGATCTGAAACTTCTCTTTACTATAGTGGATTGCTTTTCTAGAAGGTTTCCTTCAGGTTTTTTACTGTGAAACTAGTTTGTTTCATTGGTTTTCCTGGGTCATCATATCTTGTCTTATTTATTTTTCTGTTGCATGATTTTGACACGATATTGATGTTTGTTTGTTTTAACAAGTTTGATTCATAATAAATCTAATTAACAATTTGGATTTAAAACTTGTTAATTCTATCGACCGATGTCTAAATTTCCCAACAAGTGGTATCAGAGCGGGTACACTCTGATTGGATTAATTTCCTGAGTGTGATCATTGAACCCCATTGTCATGGAAACTCTTAATTGTTTTGATTTGCATGATCTTGTGTTGAATGATGATGATGATATTCAAGATGCCTATTGCAAGCTTTATAATTTTTCTATGAAATCTCTTGAATGTTCTACAAAATTAAAAGCTAAATTTAAAAAGGTCAAGCTTGAAAAAGATGTTTTGATTGTAAAATTGGATGAAGCCAATAATTTGAATGAGAATTTTAAAAATCAAATTTCATCTCAAGTGGACAAAATTAAGAGTTTGGAAGAGCAACTAGTTGAATTTAAGACTAAAGTTGAAAATTTAACTAGTGCCAAACTTGATGTTAAGCCTAACTCAAAAGAAAAAGATTTTTATATTCCTCAATTTAAAAGGAATAATGAAGAGTTGAAGGCTAATATTGCTAGGATAGACAAAGGTAAACAATCTGATGTTAACACTGATGTTTCTAAACCTATGTCTAAAACTCTTCCTAGGTTGAATGTAAAATCTGATTTTGTCCCCATTTGTCATCATTGTCATATTATTGGTCATATTATGCCAAATTGTCCTAAGTTGAGGTCTCTGTCAACCTCTAAGGTTAGACCTCATTCTAGGAAGCCGAGTAGTCCTAAAGCTGCTCATGTTTGTCACCATTGTGGTATTTCTGGACACATTCGTCCTAATTACTTTAAGTTGTATCCTCATAAGCAATTGTCCAAACAATCACAGGTTTCCTTTCAAGGACCTACCACCTTTGTTTGGAGAGTTATTAAAAGTCTTAAACTTTTTAACTCAATTTCAGGAGAATTTTAATTCTTCTATGTCCTTTAGTAGACATATTAGGACATGTGCCTTTTCATCTTTACGGCCAAAGACTCGTGCTGTGTGGGTGAGAAAGGAGCCTAAGACTTAATTGTCTTTTCTGTTTGTCCTCTGCTTTAATTCTTTCTATCTAAAGTAGGACTCTCTTTGCTTGATTTCTTATCTACTTTTGGAATCATGCTTTCACGCATCTGCTCCCTTCTATCATGCCTTCTTGCATATGCATTTTTCTTTCTGCTTTCATGTTGTTTGTCTGTTTTTGTTTGGTTGTTTAGTTTTTATTTTGTTTTGTTTTCAAAATAAAAATAAAAAGGAAAAATCAGACTTACAACTACTCCCAAAGGCTTACAGCTACTTCTACTCCCAAAGGCTTCAGGAAGGTGCTGATAGGACAAGGATCAACACCAGCGACCTAATCTACACGTGGAGGGTGGAGATGAAAGAAAGAAAATAGTATAAAATAGAAAGAAGACCCTAAGAGAGGGGGACTAGAGAATTAAGAGAAAAACACTGTAGCAACAAGAACTATGCCTGTAATCAAATTCAAGTGATATATACAAGAACTGATCTCCTCGGATTGTGTTGAGGACAATTTTCTTTAGATAAAACCAGTCTATCTTTACTTTCTTGTCATCTGAATCCATTATAATTGTTACCCAACTCATTAGAGCCTAGTTTTCTAACCCACTCTCTACAAATTCATTGTATTTGGCTCTTTGTGCCTAAATCCTTTTACCTTTTGGGCTTAGGAACCAAATTGTGACCCTACAATTATAATTATTATTATTATTATTATTATTATTATTTTTATTATTATTATATATGTAGACATTATTTTTGGTTTTTTATTCTTCATTGATCTCATCATTTATTTATAAACATCTAAATTAAAGTAGATAAATATGTAAAGGCAAAATTATATATAATGTTAAAACCACCCAAGATGAATGTGTAAAATCAATAATCTATTTAAATAATGTTAAAACCACCAAAGATGAACGTCTAAAGTCAATAATCTGTTTCTCCGAAAAAAAAATCTATTTATATTTTTTGTAAAAAAGTATGACTAAAAAATAAATAAGAAAAATAATAGCTATGTAGCAATGAGATGGCGCAACAGGAACTTAATAGCAATAAATGTCACTTTTCAGCTTATATATATATATATATATATATATATATATAGATGGATTGATTTGAAACCCTCAAAAGTTTTATTCTTGACTTTCCTTTTAATTACATTTTAGGCTTCTTTTGGTTGGGGGGATGAAAAAGTGGGGAATAGAATAAATTTTAATTTTCCCCCAGCATACTTAGTTGGGAGGATGAAAAGTGAAGGAATGGAAAACTAATTTCTTTGGTTGAAAAGAAAAATGTGAGGATAAAAAATCTAATTTGTATGAATTAACTTTCATGCTCCTATTTATATAAAATCTTATAATTATTTTATTTATTATTATATTACCCTCAAACTTTTATATATATATATATATATATATATATATATATATATAGGTGAATTCATTTGAAACCCTCAAGTTTTATTCTTGCATTTCTTTTTAATTACATTTTAGGCTTCTTTTGGTAGGGGGATGGAAAAGTGGGAAATATAAGAAATTTTAATTTTCCCTCAGCATGCTTGGTTGGGAGGTTGAAAAGTGAAGGAATAGAAAACTAATTTGTTTAGTTGAAAAAAAAAATGCGAGGATAGAAAATCTAATTGGTATGAATTTACTTTCATGCTCCTATTTATATAATCTAGTTATTATTATATAACCGTCAAACATATTAAATACATTTACAAATATATCATATTAAACTCCCTTTTATTTTAATTACACAATTTATTTCTCATAAAAAAACACACACACAAACAAATTTAAAATAAAAAAAAAAAAAAAAAGAAGAAGAAGAAGAAGAAGAAGAAGAAGAAGATAAAAATAACATCTGATGCTTGTATAAAAAAATATGTCCCTTTCTTTTGGGGGCACATGTTAGGACTGTCCAACCCAACCCGGAACCCGACAAACCCGAGCAACCCGCCCGAACCCGAATTGAAAACCGCCCGACCGACCACTTCGACGGTCGGTGGCGGGTCGCTGCCCACAGAACCTGACGTCTTCGGGTCGGCTGGCGGGTTTCCTCTCCCAAAACCCGAGCAACCTGACCCGAGCATAGAACCAAAAACTTCCGGCGATTTTTCGAGTTCTCCAGCGAAAACATACAAAACAGTGGATATTAGGAGTTCTCCGGCGAAAATATACTTGAAACCCATCAGATCGGACGAGATACGGCGAGAATCTAGACGAGATCTAGTCCAGATTCGACGAGATCCAGCGAGATCTCGTCGTGATCTGGCCAGATCACGACAAATCCGGCGTGATCTCGTCGAATCTGGACGGATCACGACAGATCCAGCGAGATCTCGTCGTGATCTGGCCAGATCGCAATAGATCTGGCCAAAATGACGGCACCGAAAATGAAACCCGAAACTGACTAGTACAACCCGAAGCCCAACGCGACCCAAACCGACCGATCCGACTAGCATTTCGGGTCGGTTGCGGGTTCCGTTTTCACCCACCCGACAGATTTGGGTCGAGTCCGGGCCGGGCACGACCTGTGGACACCCCTAGCACATGTGCACCCTATCCCTATGTTATCTGTTTAGGGGAGAAACCAAGACAGGCGTGCTCACTTTTTTTCTTTTTTTTTTTAATTTTATGAGACAGGATTCATTTATTTATTTCCACGTCAGGCGTGCACACTTTAAAAGATAGAGAAAAGAAAAGAAATGATAAAGTTTGTATTTATTATTATTCAGAAAGATAAGAAAGGGCAAAGTTAAGACAATATGATAACGAGGATTTTAATTTTTTTTTTTTTTTTTATTGAAATCTACGTCTGGACTCTGGCCCTTGTTGTGGAAATCGGTAAAGCTTTGCGATGACTTGATGACTTTGACTTGCATCTCTCTGATCCACTTGTGTGTGGAGAAGGTACATCAGGTGCAAAAGGCGTAACATCAGTTCACATTAAATATTTGGAAAAATTGACAACCGCTAATCTATTAAATCTGATCAGAAGGCAATAATAATAATAATTGTAGGCTATAGTGTCAATGTTCGACCCATCCGTAAACACGATATAAACTTGACACAAATTTTTGCAGGTTAGGGTTGGGCCTTAGTGGGTTTGGGTCATAAACGAATCGATCTGAATGCAACACAATAAGAAACAAGTGTCATAAGCGGGTCAATCCACGTGACCTACAATAGACACATTTGATACACTAATTTATTTGTTCCAATCCGAAATGACACGTTTAACGCAACTCGTTTAACTCATGTGACAAATAAATATTCATTTTATTTTAGATTTATCAAATAACTTTTATATTGAACTTATATTTTAAACTCAAAAAGAAAAGTGAGTAATTACAAAAAACTTACATGGGATATAATTAGAAATTGAAATGGGTTGAAGAGTTGAAATGTGTGCACTACTTTTGAGATGTAAAAAATAAAAATAAAAATAACAAATAAATAAATAAATTAGATAGATGTTATATTTAATATTAAGCAGATTGAAATATGTTGTGTCACATCTGCGTCAACCTAACAAAACCTATTTATTAAGCGTGTCAAGTAGGTTAGGTCAGGTCAACCTGCCTTATTAACAGGTCGGGTTAGGGTTGAAGGTCATGACATGATTATTTAATAGGTCGGGTTTGGGTTGAGTCATTTAGTCGAATACCTCTACCTCAACAGGACACGAACCCAACACGCTAACTCGAATTGACACCCCTACTATACTCAAAAGGTTTTTGGGTTGGTTGGCTTGATTATAAGATATCTTAGGTGTATTCTTTTTTTTTTCTTTCTTTTGGCATTGGTATTTATATATAAATTCCTTAACTTGGAATATAAATAGTTAGAGAGCTTTCGTAATGGCCGGATATCACAAGTGATAGTAAATAAAACTATCTGTATAGATTGATGTAACTGAGTCATTGTTTTAGGTGGTATTTGTGGATCCTAGATGGGAAGGTTAGGGAGAAGTGCGAATTTTGTAATCTCTTCTTGAGGCAGGTAACATTTTCTTGTCTAGTTATATTTTTCTTAAAATAAAATGTTATATCTATTAAATTGAATGAAATATATTTATCTAAACTTAGTTCATGAAATATGATTTTGGATATGAACTGAAATGAAAGTGGTAATTTTTTTTTTTTGGAGAGGGTTCAACCTATGGCGTCCTCTTGATAATAGTTTTTTATCATCAAACCAAGACACCAACAGTTTTTGGGTGTACGCGAGAATTGAACCTCAAATCTCTTATACAACCATCAAAGACTTTACCAGTTAAGCTAACTAGAACCCACTGAAACTGATAATTTATATGTGCAATTTGACTATGCTTTCGACCCCCTCAATAAGGGTTATATTAGCATAACTAGTTTCTTTTAGCACGTATATATCATAGACTTACATGTGATTCTAGGCCTAGTAATTGGATTTAGCATGACCATAGTTATATAAAGATTGTTGAAAATACAAAATCTTATTGAATATGTGAAATATTGCAAGTCCAAAGAAAATTTTTAAGTTTTTGAATTCCTTATAATTTAATGTTTTGATGTCTTTGGAATGCATTGCAAATATAATTGGTGTTTTGAATCCATTAAAAATTATAAGTCAATTTTATCATTTAAACTGAATTGCAATTTCTGAGCTTATTGAGGTCTTATCTTATGTAAAATGCATTTATTTTACTCATAAAAATGCGCGATCTAGCTACTTAGGATTTGTTTATTTACTGATCTGCCACTCGCTACCCCTTTTTCTCCCTCTTTCATATTCAGATTATGAGGAATAGCAATTGTTGGGTTTCTGCTGGGGTGTGGGCACGAGAGGAGTTTAGTAATATTTGGAATAAGATTTGTGTTTGGTATTTTCTTGCTATTTAGTATCTTATGTTCTTGAGATTGGACTTCAATTTTCATTAATGCTGGGGTGTGCACATGAGAGATGTTTAGGAATATTTGGAATAAGATTTGTGTTTGGTATTTTCTTGCTATTTAGTATCTTATGCTCTTGAGATCGGACTTCTATTTTCATTAATGCTTTGGAGGTTTTTAACAATTGAATTCTTGGTGTTAATTGGATTTGATTTGACATAATAATTATTACAAGATTATTGCTGCTCTTTAAGAAGGCCATACACATTTGTAAGATAAAAATTTTATAAACACGTCACTATTCGCTCGTGCGTAACCCATTAGTTGGGTTGGTGGCGTGACAACTACACCTTTTATTTTCAAAGGAGAAGGATCCGAACTCTTTTAAACTAGGTGTAAAAGATATTTTTTTTTTTTCCTTTAGCTGAAGCTAGGCTATAGGTTCTGATGATGTCGAAAAATCGTCAGTAAACTACACAGTCCTCACGTGCCCTAGACAAAATCTGCACAACAAATAAGAAAAAGAAAAACCCTACAGAGAATACCGGTGTAGTACCAGCCAAAGATCTTCTAAAAGTTAAGTTAGAGAACTTTCACAACTCTAGAGTGACAGAGCTGAGGTAAATTATGCGGACCTTATTTTTTGAGGGCTTTGGGTTTTTCTAGTAGTTTAGATCCGAACTTTATTCCTTGGCAAAGAAGATGTTTCCTTGTGGGGAAGATCCTCATAAATGTACATATTTTGCGGGATTCTTCCCATATAGTGATTTCATTGACTAGGGTTAATCGCAGGGCGTAAGACATTTCCATTTAGGGTTTCTTGGAGACCATTTAGGCCATGTAGATGCCACGTGGCTTTGCTATCCGTTCCCCTTGTGTCTGTTTAGTTAGAATCTGTCTACTATGGAGGGTCTGTCCGTCTTACTTCTTCTCCGTCCGGGACATGCTCCGTTGTCTTGTTCGTATGTTCAAACCGTCCCTTTCCTCAGTACCGTTGCCTACAGCTATCCTTACTGAACGGGTCCATTTACCTCAATTTTATCCTCTCCAGGTTCTAAGTGAAATGTTACGAAATATTGAAAGAAAAAAATTCCATACAAATATTTTACCGAAGTGAGCAGTGAATAGAAAGAAAAATATAGAGTGAGAAACTAGTAGAGGCAAGTCGTGCTGACTCTAAAGATAGAAAGAATTAAATAAAAGAAAGAATAAACTATAAAGTAAGAAGAAAAGGATGACCTATGAGGATTTTAAATTTTTTTACAAAATCCATGTCGAACACTCATATCTATGTGGGCTCCTCGTTGTGGAAATGAGTAAGCTTTGAGATGACTTGAGACGACCTTGACTTGCATCTCTCTAAAACCAAATTTCCTTCCCAAAAAAAAAAAAAAAAAAACCAAGCTAGTGGTTCCTTCTTTGATTATGACTTAAACCTTGACTTACTAGTTTAATTTATCTTTAAAAATATTTGTGCACACCCTAATCACCTTCAAAGTTCAATACTCTTCCTTAGTTCACGTTTAAATTAATGTTGGTAATTTTGAAAACTTTGTAATTTTTTATTTAAAAGACTGTACTAATTGATGATCCCTTATAGAGCTAGATTTTCTAAACAAGACTAACAAAATAAGAAAGGGACTATTACTCTAAAGTTGGCTTGTCTTGGAGCACAATCTAAAGGTCTGTTTGAAATCCACTTATTTTGTTAAAATTGAAATTTTTTTTGTTGAAAATACTATAAATAAAGGTAAAAATTAGCATAAATAAAACAGTGAAACTCATGAATGACACCAAAAAGTGTTGTGGGACCCATGAATAGTAACAAAATTAAGCTGAATAGTAAAATAAGCTAACTTTTTAATTTGGAGCCAAACGCACAAGTAAAAGCTAGTTGAAATAGTATGGTGAGACCCATGAATAGTACCAAAAAGTGCAGTAAAACCCATGAATAATTGTAAAAACAAGCTGAATAGTAAAATAAGTTAGCAATAATAATTTTTACCAAATAGATACTAAATCAAAAAGAAATAAAATTTCAAAGCCAACCAAAACCGTCTATAATAAGAATCTAAAACATAGTGAACGCTATATTAAGAGTAATATTATTTTTTTTTTGAGAAACATATTAAGAGTAATATAGCTCAACTAATATTTTTTTATATTTCCAACTAAAAATTCCAGAATTCAGATGTCTCTACCTTTATTTATCATGAAAGCTCGAAAACGTGTTGAAAACACACGAGCTGTTTAGACCCCCTAATTAAAATTACGGCTTGGTTGATTTTACACTAACTTAATACAAGTGCGGAATAGTGTAAACACAAGCATATAAACAAGAAGCTACTCTAATTCGTAATTAAAGCAACACAGCAGTAATAATGAAATTAAACAAGAGTAGGGAAGAAGGATGCAAACACAGAAAACACCGAGACGTGTTCTCGAAGAGGAAACCGAAGAACTCGGCGAAAAACCTCTCCGCCGCCCTCCAAGCGGAAATCGATCCACTAGACAATCAGTTGGGATACATGAGTAAGCAAGAGACCCTCCAAGCCTAATCTACCCGATGTACCTAAGCCCTCCAAGCTCCTACTCCAACAAGGCTTCTCGGAACCGTGTCTTGTCTTAGTTCTCCGGATCCCGCAACAAGCTCCATGTTGCATCTGCCATTCCAGGCTTCTTCCAATGCTTCCTAGCAGCACCAAAACGTCACTTTACACTCTCAAAAGGTGTGGTAAGTGTTTGGGCTATCAACCTCTCAATGGCGTGGAAATGGAGAGGGAAGGGTTGGGGAGATACCACAAGCAAGTGTATAGAGAAAGGTGGGGATGACAATCTCTAATTACAAATGTGTTTGGCTAGGGTTTTCTCTCTGAAGCATCCCTCAACATTTGTGGGTAATGGGGGTTTATATAGGATAGGTGCAAAATGTGTGAGTCATTCAGTACAGGCTGGCAGAACAGCATGTCTCGCGGGTGTCTCGCGGGAAGGCCTTACCCGCGAGATACTCGCGAGAGACAGCTGTCTCCACCTGGACTGACTCTTCGCATTCCAGCATGTGCAGGGCACATGCCTCACTTCGCGGGAAGCTTAGTCGCGACATACCCGCGAGATTCCATCAGCTTCCAACTTGCTTGAGTCTTCACACACTCTCTATCACACACCCCTTACATCAATTCCCACAACAAATACAGGGTATAAACAATTGATCTTAATTACAATCAAATTTGGCACGGAATAAAAGCCAACAAAACACATAGTTGTAAATCACAACTTTACAATCTCCCCCTTTGGCTATTCCATGACAAAACCCTAAAACAGACTCTAGACTTAAACATGAGTTTGGGAACACAGGCAAAACTCACTCACACCTAATTCTAGATTCTGATAAGCTCTTGAAACATATGAACAAGTAACTCCTGAAACACAACAATAAAGTATTATCATTGTATGCAGAAAACTTGAAAAACATATGGAGCAATAATAGCATGATCAAGCAAGATGAAATAGATAACACTAGATCATGGCAAGATCAAACAAGTAGTCACTATACAGAAGTAACTACTATGCTCATTCACACAAGGAATGACCATCCGGAAATGCAAGATGATAAGCTCATATGAAGAGTACCATTTGCAAATCCAACACTCAACCAATGCAAAATACTTAAAGTATTTGCATCTAGGAACAATCCTACACGGGCACAAGAGTGTTCATCACTCAACCAATGCATAGAAAGTATATGCATTTAGGAACAATCCTACACGGGCACAAGAGTGTTCATCACTCAACCAATGCATAGAAAGTATATGCATCTAGGAACAATCCTACACGGGCACAAGAGTGATGTGCTGAAGTAAAATGAATGACATTGAACTTCAAAAGCACAAGCATAAAGGCTGCATAAACAAAGTACTGCATATGCATGGCACAAACCACCAAAAGCCTACAGAGCATGCAATAAAACAAAACAACCCTTAAAGCTTACAAAAGCAACATGGGTACATGCAAAGTATGCTACAAAGCATAGAGAATATCATAAAAGAAACATCTGAAATAAAACTTAAATAAAGCATAGTATCAAAGCTTTAAAGAACAAAAATAAACACAGGAACAGTTGACTTCTTCTCCCCCTATCTCCATACTCCCCCTATCAATGACATCATCTCCCCCTTTTTGACAAGGAATAGCTAGTCATCCCCTTCTAGCCTCCGTTGAATTTCATCCATCTGAGTTTGGAGAGATGTGAGCTGTGCATCAAGACGTCGGTGGTGAGTGTACATGATAGTCCCAAACCCGGACATCTTTGTACTCAACTCTTGAAGAGCAGTAAAGATATTGTTGATCTGTTCATCATTGATACGAGCTGCAGAACTCGAGGAACCCGATGGTGCATGAGTTTCTTGCTTGGGGTTCTTCTTGGCATGGCTCATACTAGCATGGAGAGACCGAATGTTGATTGGACTTGGCCTTGGATATGGACGTTCATCATCCAATGGACGGACACCTTTGAGCTTCAAAATCTTTGAAATAAGGCAAGAGAAAGGAAGACAATTCCTTGAAGCTGTCCGGTCAACTGTTTTGGCCAAAATGTGAAAGATGTGAGAGCACACATCAATCTCGACATCCGTGATCAGATCGTTCAAAAACAAAGCTCGTCCAAGGTTCATATATCCGGTGCTGGACAGGGGATAGAGATTGCTACACATGATCATTGATAGAAGTCGTAGCTCGGAAGAAAGAGATGCCACATTGATTGACTTTCTAGTGGATGAGAATTCCAATTCAGCTCCTAAAGACTGTCGGAGATATTCTTCATCGGGGTTCAGCTCATCATATACCGGCGGTATGGGGAGTATTGGCCGGTTGATGTGTAGAATTTCTGCCAAGTACATTGGTGTGACAGAAAAGGTCTTTCCCCGAACCCAACATTTAATCTCATCGCCGACGACACTGGCATTGGCATAGAATTCCTTAACCATGTTCTCATATGAATCCTCGAAAGTTGACAACAGATAGTTCCAATCTTTCGTGGCAAACCAAATAGGTATTTGTGTGTCTTTGAGTGATTGCTGGTCAACCCCCCTCTCAACTATCAACGGAGCACCCTGAAAGTGGTTCTTGAAGGATTCAAAAGCAGCATGAGACTTGAACAAGTGAGGATCAAAAGTTCCTGTTGAGCCACGAGTTCGCTTCGGTCTAGGTGAATCAGCATCAACGTCAATGATCGGTTCTTTCCCTTTGTCGCGGCCTCCTTTCACAGCGGAAGTCTTGAATGGAAACATCTGTGCACCACAAAACAAACAGGAGACAGGAGCACAACCCATAGACCACAGAGCACAGAACTTGATTAGAGTCAGGTGAGGTCAAAGCAGAAGTAACACTGCTGAATGTATAGACACAATGCATGGATCTCAGCAAATGTGCATGAGTATGTATGTGGGAGCAAGTGCAAGATTCATGTGACACACTATCAGTGACCAAATTGAGTGAAATAAGGTCAAACAAGTGAAAGTCCATAGATTGAAATCACTTGGTTTCAAAATAGCACAAAAATGTCACTCGGACATTTTGACAAACACTTAGTGTGCACAACATCAAATAAGACATGAGCAATGCATGAACGTGGGAAAATCTACCCTCAATACAAGATAAAATGCCAGTAGGGGCCAACACAGAAGCAGAAATAACCAATAGGACACAGCCCAAGCAAACGATTTGACAAGAATTCACCCAATTTTGAAAAGAATATCCACATTTTCGAAAAACCCCAAATTTTTGAAACCCTAACGAAAAATCTATAAAATTAAGACAAAGCATGAAGGGAAAAGGTTTAGAAGACATACCTTGAGGATGAAAATGCAGAAAAGATGCTTGAAAATGAAGGGTTTTGGAAAAAAATGACCTTGGGTTGAAAAAAAAATTCGATAAAGGATGAGCGAGGGAAGTTTTTGTGTTTTTGAAACACTGTCACATCAGCAAGATAAAGACAGAAAACACGCGTTTTTCGCGGGTTAGGGAGTAGCGACACAGTCGCGAAACAGTCGCGAGAAGGGCCACTGAAGCACAAAATTTTCGCGAGAAGCATTAAGTCGCGAAACAGTCGCGAGACAGTCGCGGTAACTTCTGTCTGAAATTGGAAAAATCCAATTTTTAGCCAAACAGCATTTCGCGAGTAGCTTTTGGTCGCGAGACAGTCGCGAAAGTTTCTGTGTGACATGTTAAAAGAAAAATTTCCCTCAACCCATTTTCGCGGGAAGCTCTAAGTCGCGAGCTTCTCGCGAAACAACCCCTGAACCAGTTTTTTTTTTAAGAAACAAAAAAAACATGCATTTTAATGAGAAACAAATTACAAGAAAGTATAAAATCACTTTCAAAAACAAATAAAACACTCAAAAATCTTTTTGGGTTTGATCAACAAAGATTGAGCATGTGAAAACACAATTAATCAAGTACAATCACACAAATGAATAAGGCATTCATTGAACATAGACTTGTGTGTTGTGTGTGGATATCAAAAATGAGATAGTCTTTAGTCTAATGTGAAGCTTCAATGATCAATTCAATCAAGGCATACACAACTAGCACTAGATTATGTGATCTATCTCAATTATAGAAACATGCATATATGACCTCCCACACGTACTTGATAATAATTCATTGAAGCTTTTCATTTGGCTCCATATTTAACATATCATTTGCAACTTTTGAGCAAAGAGAATCTCATTTAGAGAAAGATGCCTGAAATTTTTGATATTTCAATTGATGAGTTAGCCTTTGGCTTGTTGGGCATCATACATTTTATTTTGGTCGCTTTCCCTTTTTCCTAGTCGAATACTAGTTTGTGTGACAGGCTTTTGCAGCTCTATATCTCTTTTCATTTGGAGATTTACAATTAGAGAGCTCTTTTAAGCAAAAAAAAATAAAAGTGGGAAGATATATAGGCATGAGTCTATGCATGTCTCAAGATCAACAGAACCATTCACTAATCATTCATGACAAGGTTGAAGATCTATTTACAACAGTCACATAGATTTCAGAATTTCTTCCACAATGATATGAGTGCATGAGAGACAAGCTAAGCTCGTTAAATGCACAAAGCCATAAGTACAAAGGTACAGGGCAAAACATGCTTTGAGACAAAACTCAACAAAGTGATCAAACTTTTTGGATTTTCTATTTTTTTTATGTGTTTTTGAAATTTTTGTACACACCCAAAACAGAGCAAGAAAAGAACGATCAACAAAAGTAGCAGATGCAAACCAAAACAGATAAAAGCAAAACAATTAGACACTAAACATGTGGAACCAAAACAACAGGTATGCAACATAAAGTAGTATAGGTTCACACAAGAGATAGAGTTCAGGGAATGATACTGACACCGATGGTCTTACGCAAAGATTCAAACTTTGGGCCATCTAGAGGTTTAGTGAATATGTCTGCCTTCTGATTCTCGGTGTTGATGAACTCTAAGTACACGATTCTTTCCTCCACCAAATCTCGAATGAAATGATACCGAATTTCGATATGTTTTGACTTCGAGTGTTGAACTGGATTCTTGGACAAGTTTATGGCACTTGTATTATCACAATATACACACATCGTGTCTTGAGTGATTCCATAATCATGAAGAAGCTTCTTCATCCATAGTAATTGAGCACAGCAACTTGCAGCAGCAATGTATTCGGCTTCGGCTGTTGATAAAGAGACTGAATTCTGCTTTTTGCTCATCCATGATACCAAGTTATTTCCAAGATAGAAGCATCCACCAGAAGTGCTTTTTCTATCATCAATGCAACCAGCCCAATCAGCATCAGAATATCCGGCTAAGCATTCATTTGAATCTCTTGAGTACCAAATCCCATAGTCAGAGGTGCCATTTATGTAACGGATAATTCTTTTGACAGCTGTTAAATGTGACTCTTTGGGGGCTGCCTGAAATCGAGCACACACGCCTACACTGAAAGCTATGTCTGGTCTACTAGCAGTGAGGTATAAGAGGCTGCCTATCATGCTTCGATAAAGCGTTGGATCCACTTCTATCCCTGCTGCATCCCAACTCAGCTTTGATGAGGAGCTCATTGGAGTGGAAGTATGTTTCTTAGAGTCTAGACCAAATCTTTTAACAAGATTTTTGGCATATTTCTCTTGAGATATGAATATTCCATCTTTCCGCTGTTTCACTTGAAGCCCAAGGAAATAGTTCAGCTCTCCCACCATACTCATCTCAAACTCCCTTTTCATTTCTTCGGAGAATTCATGAGCCAACTGGTCAATGGTGGAACCGAAAACAATATCATCCACATACACTTGAGCAACTAGGAGAGACTTCTCATCTCTCTTTACAAACAAGGTCCGATCAGCTTGACCTCTTTTGAATCCGCGATCCAACAAGTATGTTGTGAGACGATCATACCATGCTCTTGGTGCTTGCTTCAAACCATACAGTGCTTTCTTCAGCCTTAGCACATGATCCGGAAAATGAGGATCTTGAAATCCTTTTGGTTGCTCAACAAATACTTCTTCATTTAGGAAACCATTCAGAAATGCACTTTTTACATCCATTTGGTACAATTTAAAATCCATAACACATGCAATAGACAGTAGAATTCGAATTGACTCTAACCTTGCTACTGGTGCAAATGAATCATCAAAGTCTATGCCTTCCACTTGAGTATATCCTTGAGCTACCAACCTAGACTTGTTTCGAACTACCTCACCATCTTCGTCTGTTTTGTTCTTGAAGATCCACTTGGTGCCAATGACATGGGTATCTTTGAGTCTTGGAACCAACTCCCATACATCATTTCTGACAAACTGATGTAGCTCCTGATGCATAGACTCGATCCAATTTTCGTCTCTAAGGGCTTCCTCTACCTTCTTTGGTTCGAATTGAGCAAGATAACAATTGTACGTCACATGATTCGCACTGTATTTTGGTCCTTTTCTCAAACGAAGTCCCTCATTTACGTCACCAATGATATTACTTGTTGGATGATTGAGGGTTACCCTTGATGATGGTCTCTTGGAGGTGGAAGGTTCTTCATCTCGAGAGATTGGAGGTTGAACTTCCGGAGGGGTGAGAGGGCTAGAAGGCCCTTGCATCGACCTGGTCTCCCTTCTTGGTATAGGAGGTGTAGACTCTTTTTCTGGTGACTCTTTCTCGATCTCATCATCTTGAGACATGTTGTCCTCAACTTCCCCCTTCTTCAGGTTCGATCCTTCACCGTCATCTCTTTCCCTTTCAGATATGGTATCATCAATGACCACATATATTGACTCCATTACCGTCTTGGTGCGTTTATTGAACACCCTATATGCTCGGCTATTTAATGAATAACCTAGAAATATCCCCTCATCACTTTTAGCATCAAATTTTCCGGGATTCTCTCTGTCGTTGAGAATATAGCATTTGCTCCCAAATATTCGGAAATATTTCACCTTCGGCTTCTTTTCTCTCCAAATTTCATATGAAGTCTTCTTTGTTCCTGCTCGAAAGTAAATCCTATTCCCAATGTGACAAGACGTGTTCACAGCTTCAGCCCAAAACTTCTGTGGAAGATTTTTGTTGAGTAACATTACTCGAGCCATTTCTTGAATCACCCGGTTCTTCCTTTCAACTACTCCATTCTGTTGTGGAGTCTTTGGGGCTGAGAATTCCTTCTTAATACCGTGTTCATTGCAAAATGCTTCAAACTTCGCATTTTCAAACTCTTTCCCATGATCACTCCTGATTTTGATGATAGGTACTCCCTTTTCATTCATCAATCTCTTGCACAATTTCTCCATCTTATCACATGCTTCCGATTTCTCTCTAAGAAAGTCCACCCAAGAATACTTTGAGAAATCATCAACTATCACCATGATGTACTGCTTTCCACCCATGCTCTCTGTTCTAGTAGGACCCATCAAATCCACATGCAGTAGTTCTAACGGACGAGAAGTTGCAACCACATTCACTTTAGGATGGCTTGACTTTGTTTGTTTTCCCAATTGAAATGGACCACACAAATTCTTTTCAATCTTCCCAAACTTTGGTAAACCAACCACGGCTTCAAGCTTCGAGACTTTTGCCACTTGTTTGTAATTTGCATGACCAAGCCGTTGATGCCATAGTTCCAAGAGATTTACCCGTGCACTTCGACATGCTATGCTGGGTTTTGGAATGATCCCATAGCAATTATCAGTGGTCCTTAGTCCCTTTAGAACTTGGACACCTTCTTCATTCAAGATTAGACATCCTTTCTTTGAAAATTGGACCAGAAAATCTTCATCACAAATCTGAGTGATACTTAACAAGTTCACTTTTAAACCCTTAATATATAGCACATCAGTCATCAACGGCAGACCCGGAATATCCACTGTTCCCTTTCCAAGAACTTGTGAATGACTACCATCCCCAAATGTCACAAATCCATCTTCCTTCTCTTTAAGAGTTTTGAATAGAGATTTTTCTCCAGTCATATGCCTAGAACACCCGCTGTCAAGGTACCACAAACATGAGTTAAACACTTTCAATGCGGTATGAACAAAAAGGCATGCATGAGAGAGACATTCTTGATCATCAAAACAAGACTCATTTTTCTTTATTTCATTCAAGGATGAGTGAAGTTTCCCTTTTAAACGACCAAGTTTATCACTTAACTGTTTATTTCTTCTCTCATATTCATAGTTCAAAGACTTTGACTCACATAGGCTGTTGTGAATATCATGGTTCCTATGAACTAATGATTTCAGCATGTGACAAAAAATTCTAGCATGTTTCTTGGATTTAAATAACTCTAAAACAGCATTGCTGGAACAATCTTTAAATATGCTCATTGAGTCATTTTCACAAACACTTATCAAATCCTTCATGGTGGTTTAACCACAAACACTTTTCAAAAACACACCGAGGGGTCTAGGATCACACTAAGGTATTTAAACCAAGCAAGTGTACCCGCTCTGATACCAATTGAAAGCTCGAAAACGTGTTGAAAAACACAAGAGCTGTTTAGACCCCCTAATTAAACTTACGGCTTGGTTGATTTTACACTAACTTAATACAAGTGCGGAATAGTGTAAACACAAGCGTAAGAACAAGAAGCTACTCTAATTCATAATTAAAACAACACAGCAGTAATAATGAAATTAAACAAGAGTAGGGAAGAAAGATGCAAACACAGAAAACACCGAGACGTGTTCTCGAAGAGGAAACCGAAGAACTCGGCGAAAAACCTCTCCGCCGCCCTCCAAGCGGAAATCGATCCACTAGACAATCAGTTGGGATACATGAGTAAGCAAAAGACCCTCCAAGCCTAATCTACCCGATGTACCTAAGCCCTCCAAGCTCCTACTCCAACAAGGCTTCTCGGAACCGTGTCTTGTCTAGTTCTCCGGATCCCGCAACAAGCTCCATGTTGCATCTGCCATTCCAGGCTTCTTCCAATGCTTCCCAGCAGCACCAAAACGTCACTTAACACTCTCAAAAGGTGTGGTAAGTGTTTGGGCTATCAACCTCTCAATGGTGTGGAAATGGAGAGGGAAGGGTTGAGGAGATACCACAAGCAAGTGTATAGAGAAAGGTGGGGATGACAATCTCTAATTACAAATGTGTTTGGCTAGGGTTTTCTCTATGAAGCATCCCTCAACATTTGTGGGTAATGAGGGTTTATATAGGATAGGTGCAAAATGTGTGAGTCATTCAGTACAGGCTGGCAGAACCGCATGTCTCGCGGGTGTCTCACGGGAAGGCCTTACCCGCGAGATACTCGCGAGAGACAGCTGTCTCCACTTGGCCTGACTCTTCGCATTCCAGCATGTGCAGGGCACATGCCTCACTTCGCGGGAAGCTTAGTCGCGACATACCCGCGAGATTCCATCAGCTTCCACTTTGCTTGAGTCTTCACACACACTCTCTATCACACACCCCTTACATCAATTCCCACAACAAATACAGGGTATAAACAATTGAAAGTAAATACAATCAAATTTGGCACGGAATAAAAGCCAACAAAACACATAGTTGTAAATCACAACTTTACATATCAAATTATCTTGAAGGAAAAAAAAAAAAAAACAAAACAAAAAAAAGGTACTAAAAGTTATAATTATTTGACTTTCTGAAGACGTCTCATCATGTCCCAAACAAATGGATTAGGCGGTACCATCAACTTCCCTCTCCCAATTAAAAACCAATATATATTAAAAAATAATAATAATTTTTTAAAGAAAGAAAAAGTAAAGAGCATTATCAACAAAGTTGTACACGGCACTATTTATTTAAGTTACGCATCATCAAGTTCATACCAAGGAAAAGCCTAAAATTAATAGCCTTCTCAAGAATGGATGAGAGAATTCAGAGGTTGAATGGGATTGCTCAACAGGGAGATATTGATGCCGAATGAATTCAGAGGTTGAATGGGATTGCTCAACAGGGAGATATTGATGCCTTTTACAACATAATTCGGGAGGATGTAAAACTTTTGGAGCACATCGATGAGTTCCCATTTGTTGATACTCCTTTACACATATCTGCATCTGCTGGGCATTTCCCATTTTCCCGTGAGATGATGATACTAAAGCCCTCTTTTGTCAACAAGCGAAATCCAGATGGGTATACCCCCATTTACCTTGCTCTACTGAATGGTCATACAGAGATGGTGCGTCAGCTTCTACAACACAATGCGGACCTTGTTCGTGTCAAAGGAAGGGAGTGTATGACTCCTTTGCATTACGCAGCAACAACAAATGATCACCTTGCTTTATTAGAAAATTTTTTATCAGTCTGTCCTGATTCTATTACAGATGTGACGACACAAAATGAGACCGCTCTTCATATTGCCCTCAAATGTGACAAATTGGAGGCTTTTAAATTCTTGGTGGGATGGCTCCTAAGGAAGTGGCCTGATCGAAGGAAAATCCTGGAGCAGAAGGATGTGAAAGGCAATACTGTATTGCACATTGCAGTATCTAGAAATCAAACACCGGTAAGCTCTCTCATTTCCTTAGTTATGATTTTTAATTCAACATCTACTTCAAATAGAAAAAACCAACAAACATCCACTTAGTATTAAAAATATATGAATAAATAAATAAATAAAATACAAAATAACAATTTCTTAATACATTTCAACTCCATTTTTTGTTAAGAGTCTTGTAACTCAATTATTGGTTGGCTCCTCATTATGTTTTCAACTGAGATATTTAAGGTTGAAATTCTCTTTCTCCCAACCATCAAAAAAAAAAACCACATTTCATTTTATTATGAAACGTGTTTTGACAACATTTATGGTTGGAATACTCAAATATTGTCATTCAAAAATCAAATAAAAATTATATTTATTATCTTATTATATTTTATAAATTATTTTAACTAAAAAACTAATTAGTGTTACAAAGTTTTAAAAATAAAATAAACATAAAAATAAAAGAGAGAGAAGAAGAAGAAGAACTTCCAAATGAATTGTTTAGATGGAGTCAATCAGCAACATAATAGCAAACGGTAAAATATCAAACATAGTCATTTAAAGAATAAATAAAAAAAAGGCCAAGCACAGAAATTTAAATATTAAAAAAAAATGATACAATTTTGATACTAATAACATATTTAGATTTGTTACATAATTTTTTTTACAGGGATCATCTACCATAAGAATTAGCTAGATGACCATTTTATTTTTTGAATATTTTGGAGGCCAAGATTTTTTTTTCAAAATTTTAAATCTAAATATAATATTTAATTTTTTTTTAAAAAAAATTAGAGGATCATGGCCTCCCTAGCCAGTTCCCTTGGTCTATATATAATTCCGTCTCTGGGAACATATAAAAAAGTTATCTTATCTTTTAAAGATTTATTGGCTTTGCAAATTAGAAGTAATAAAACATGATTTAAGAGAGAGGTCTTATGAATTTGGAATAAGAAAAGGGAAGACGAACGACCTTACTTAAACAGGATCTATTCTATGGTTCATACGTCAATGTCCTTGATCTCAAAGAAAAGGGATGGCGGTTGAGACTGTTCATGAGTAATATTTTACATAGATGATGAGATTTGTGACAGTATTGTATCACTACATTATGCGTGCAGGCTGTGTCTCACTTACTAGATTGGTGTGGGAGATTTGTGAACATAAACGAGAAGAATTTAGAGGGTAAAACAGCGTTGGACATCTTGGAAGGAAGACAAGGAGTAGACAACAGCGAGATGAGGGTTATACTAGAGAGTGCTGGAGCTTTAACAGCTTCATCTCTTCCTACTGTTACTTCTTCTTATGCACATTACCTAAGGCTGCCCGGAATTTGTGAGGCAACAAAAATAATATTTATTGGTAATCAAGGGATGAAGAGCATATCAGACGGAAAGCGCAATGCGTTGCTGGTGGTTGCTGCACTGCTTGTAACAGTGACCTATCAAGCGGCAATCACCCCTCCTGGGGGACTTTGGCAAGATGATCTGTTCAAACCCAATACCACAGATGTACTCCGACGTAGCCCAGATGATCTGTACAAATTGAATATCACAGCACCACATAGAGCAGGGTCAGCCATTGCTGGGAACACATTAGGTTTTGCGATGTTCGTGGTTTGTAATTCTATTATATTTTATTCCTCAATCGTAGTAATGGTTGTCCTCGTTCGACCAGGCGAATTCGTTGGTAACATATTAGCCGCAGTCTCTCTATTCCTCAATCTCGGCTATTCTTGTTCAATGGGGACCATAAGCCAGGGTTCAGACCTGGACGCAATAATTATTTTTTTTACACCAATTCTTTTCTTCATAGTAGCAGTCGTTTTACTTATTGCACTTACAGGGTTAGATTATTTACTGAATCTTATAAGGAAGGAACTAAAAAAAAAATATAGCCGAGCTTAGAGCTATTGCATCTAGAATGTGTGTCAGTTTGTATTTTTGTTTACTAAGAAATTTCGAGAATAAAATTTAGCTTATATAGGCATGGTTGGAAGTACCCAACGCCATCTATGAATATAATGTATGTATGTATGTATAATATTATTGCAATAAAGCAGTCTGATTGGATTATCATCGCTTTTTTTTTTTCTTTTCTTTTTTTGAGTTTGCAATGAAATTCCTCACACTCTGTCACACACCCAAATGGCAAAATCCACTTGCGTTCAAAATTGATCATCTTTCCAGCTAATATATAATTTTTTATAATCCCCATTTTCCTCTAGTTAAGAGTTATTTGCTTTGTAAATTTCACTAGTTAAAAAGACTTTTATCAAAACAGAAAACACAGGCCACAAATCTTCACAAAAACTACTAATAATTTCGGACTATCAATTAAGTCCATTCAAATTCAACTAACAAACATTCTCCCAAAAAAAAAAAAAAAAAAACCAATGTACAATTGCCCGTTACATAAACACTCATGGATGAACTATTAAATAATTTTAGTTCTAGGTGCAGGGTGTGACGACCTCCACCTTAAATGTGCACTCTAAAAAGAAAGCAAGATTTGGTTGGTTATCACAGTGGATTTTGAGTAACCTTAATCAGACCAATTGGGTTTTGGCTAGGGGCTTACCTGTTACAACTGGGTGGACCTTCTTGCTTTCCCTCATCAAGGTTTGATCCCATCAAAAGAGTCAATTACATACTCTACCAACCAGTATTTTTCATTGATAAAATAATTAGACTAAAATGCAAATTCTATCTTCTAAATCTGATTGAAATTCATTTCAGTCTTCTAATTTTATTTTTGTTCGATTGTGTCCTCTAAATTTCAAATTTAATAGCATTTTTTGATGAAATTGGCCAGAATGTCTAAATTAATTAAATTTGAAACTTAGAAGGCTCAATTGAATGAAAGTAAAATTAGAGAACTAAAATGAATTTTAGTCAAACTTATAAAATGCAATTTGCATTTTAACCAATAATCTATCCAAAACAAATAGCTCACATCATCACTCACTTTTTTCTAATATTAACCACTATCTTCTAATTTTGTTGTCCAAAACATCCTCAAATCTATTTTTTTTTTTTTTTTTTTGCTAAGTGTGCCCCTGCATGACAAATTGATAATCCGCCACTACACCCACATGTTCAATTGAGCGCACAATTTGTCTATTCAATTTTTTCTATTGCCATTTAAAAAAAAAAAAAAAAAACATGTTGTGATTGTTATATCATCCAAGTATATCAATTTATTATTATTAACGAGCTAATATGTGAGATAGAAATTAGCATATTATGTGAGATATGTGCTAATAAATTTTAAAATATTTTTACCAAATTATATGAATTTTAACCAATAAACACACACATATATAAGACATAAATAGAAATAGACAAATAGTTGTATTTTTTTATTATAATATATAAAGTTGGCTGTTAAAGTGGAATTGGTGTAGTAACTTACGGTAGTAGATTGTCTTACTTTATTTTATTGTTTTGGGTGATAGTGCATGGTGCCTTTTAAAATGGAATTGGTTTGAAACTTTGAATGGTTAGTTGCTAAAATTTCATAAAATCAGTTCATTGTATTGTGAATTGTAGTGTTGAGCTGTCTACATAGTACGTGTTTTGTCTGTATTTGCCTTTTTTGTTTGTTCATTTATTTGTTTATTTTTTGATAATTCGAATATAATAATCAGTGATTTTCGAGATTTAAAAAAAGATTGTGTTCTCTTTAATAGATAAATTGTATTGTAATGTATTAAGAAGCAACTATTTTGTGCTTGTTTCTTTGTTAGAGTTTCTTAATACTAGATATAATTTGGATTTTACTTCATTCTCCCTCAATCAAACATCTAGCTTAGTCCTTGAATCTAAAATGTCTAAAACACGCCAAAATGACCCGAAATTATTCCTACTTCCTAGGGTGGAACATGGGTGTTATTGTTCTAGTTTGTATACCGGTACGAGATTTTTCGATCATTCCAGCCATAATAGAATGGTAATATAATAGCTATTTTTATAGTTCAACTATTGTTTAACCTTAGTCTCTCTAAAGTTTTTTTTTTTCCTGATTTTTTTTTCTTTCTTAGATAGTTGTAGGAAACCAAAAGATAGTTGTAATAAATAAGAGAGGAAAAAAATGCTCTAGAATTAAATAATTTGGTAAATGGTAAGTAATAAATGTGCAATAATACCATACATTTATTAGAATCTTTTATAGAGATAGGTTCAAGTGTAACTCCATAAAAGTTACACTTTTTATAGACCATTAGAGCCTGATTGGTACGAGGATTTTTGTTTTTGTTTTCAAATCAGTATAAAAACAATTTTCAAAAAATTGAACTTGAAACTAGTTTTCAGATAATAATTTTTATATTGCAAGTGCTCAAAAAATAGAAGCCCAAGCCTACTTAGATCAGTGATACATTGCCCTTCAAATCAAGCCCAAACAATAGAATTTTTAGAGAGAGTGAGAAACAAGTCCAAGTGCAATACTACACTAAGCCTAAGCTTAAGGCTGAATAGCCCGGAATAACAAATTGAGATGATTTAAACAACAATTGAGGATAATGTCCTCCTTGGGCAAGTCCGAAGATCAACTTCCTATTATATAAATTCAATTCAAGTTTTACACAAGGCTGTTCACAGTTCTCTTTCTTGTTCTAATGATCCTTAAAATGTTCATCCCCTTTTTTCTAGAGGGTTCCCTTCCTTTTATATCCCTTTTCCTTACATCCCAGTCCTCCACCTGTATATATCAGGGCATTTCTTAGGATGCTTGTCCCATCGACTTTACTGAAGGCAATAGAAGGAGCTACTAGTTGTGAAGTTATTGTTCAGAAGTCATTTCCACATTAATGCAGTTGATAAGATTGGTGTAGGGTATTGAATGCGGAGGTGGGAGATATATCCTTCAAGAAACTTCCACCCACCACCCTGGCAACCATTGTTGTCTTTTCTCCTCTCCTTGGGTCTTCACAGGACACCAATTGTCCTGATTCTCTTACTCTCCTCGGGTGGGCGGAGTCCTCGAAGCTCGTTCACCATTTTGGGTCTGGATTAGGCTAGTTAATCCTTAGTCTAGTATTCTTCGATCCTCGGACTCCACACATATATTATATGTTTGGCTCTCACTTTTAAGAACAATTTTCAAAATACTAAAAATAAAAAATAAAAACAAAAAATTGTTTGGGAGATTTTTAAAAGATATATATTTACAAAAAGTAACATGTAGAATTTATAGATTACTTTTTTGTGAATAATGATAAGGGTATTGAGCTCATCATGTTTTTTTTCTTTTTTAATTAATAAGTTTCAACTTTCAAATTTGAAGTGTGGAAATTTTTTTTGTAATAAAGATAAGCTCCACAAATATATAGGGTCCACTATTTACAATTTATTTACAAATATTTCATTAAAAACATTTTTTTGTATCCTGAAAGAGAAATGATATGTCCACAATATTTTTACAACAAATCTTAAGTGGCAGATTGTTACTCGTTGTTATTGTTGGGGCAAAAAATTAATTTAGTGTTAGGATTGAATTTGACCCAATAACAACTAACCACCTGTGATTTGTTGTAAAAATGTTATGGACATAGCACCTCTCATCTTGAAAACACTCTCTTAGCCGTTTTCAAAATCCTATTTTAAACCAAGAAAATAGTATACAGTTAACTCATCTGGGAAAGTCTCTGATGGATAAATAAGAGATCTGGGGTTTAATCCTTGTCTACACCAAAAACCAATTAATATCTTGGTCTAATGATAAAAATCATCATCAGGAGCAGACGTCATAGGTTGAAACTCTCTAAAAAAAACTGTATTTAAAAAATATTAGTCAAACAATAAATTCAAGTGTGGACCCACTATTTTATGGATTGTAAAACCAAAAACTATATTTAAATACATTTTCCAAAGACGCCTTTAATTTCTATGAGATCTAATACTTAAAAATAGTCAACTGCCACATCAGGAAAATTTAATTAAGGGCATTTTTTCTCTCACCTTATTTATTTATGGGTTATGCTAACGAGCGCCCTTAGGGCACTGGTTAATAATCCATTTTAGGAAAGTTTTGATACCACTTTTATGGGAAATGAAAAAAGTTGCCAAAGTATTAATTACTTTTTTTAAATGGATTATTAACCAATGCCCTAAGGGCACTCGTTAGCATTTCCCTTTATTATAACCTCTTTAAACGTTATTTATTTTTTTGATAGATCTCTTTGAACGTTTAGAGAGAGAATATTATGCAATATTTATTTATTTTGATATATATCATTCAATATTTATTACTAAATCATTCAATATTTATTACTAACTTCTTCTCTCTCTTTTTTTTGTACAAAATAGAATTTCTACTCTACCCTAATCTAAGTGTATGTGTGTGTGTGAAGCTCCCTCCTAAAAACTTGAACCCTGACCCTTGCCTCCAAACTTCACAAGCATTTATATTTATAAAGTGACCATCGCACCAAGAATGCGTGATGGTAAAAATGCATATGATGTTATTATATGTGTTTGCCGGGAGTCGAACCCGAGTCTGTTGCTTGGAAGGCAATTATCCTAACTTCTTCTCTTTTTGTACTACTAACTTCTTAAACGTTTAGAGTGAGAAGAGAGAGAACAACCGAGAGAGAAAATGAATTTGCAGAGAAGGTGAATTAGAATTACAAACAAATTCCATTTGGATAAGGTTGTGATAGTTTCTATCTTATCATAATCTATATACAATTTGATAAAGATTTGGTTTGATTTTTTTTTTTTTTTTGGTAAATTACATAGTTGGACCTTATCATTTACATCATATTTCAATTTAATCTCTAACCTTCAAATGTTGTATTAATTCAATCCCTACCGTTTTCTCTTGGATGAAAAAATTTGATATGTCAAATGGAATAATAAAAAATAATTTTTCATACCACATAAGATTTAAATAAATAAAAAATCAAATTTTGTGTTCCCATGAGAGCATTCTATCTTCTCCCTCATCCTCACTTGCTTTGCAGATTACATCTCACTCTCTTCTCCTTCATCCTCACTCGCTAGCTTTGCAGAATATTGCATTACATAATAAACATATGGACTAGTAATCAACACCTATGAGACAATAAACTAAAACATTTTGCTCTAGAAACAAAACAAAACAAAATTTTGTTTTAGAATTTTCCATCCAAATCCTGTTGTTAAATGGGTTCTCTTGCTTCTCCAAATCCTTCACTGTACCCACTTCCACTTCTAATAAATTAGCAAACGACTTTGATTTCCCAGTAAAGTGATTCGATAATCCCTTCCTGTCTACCAAATACCAAACCCAAATCACAACTTGTTCAAAAATCATCACTTTTTCATAAAGAAAAAGCAAAACTTTCACACATGATAGAAATGAAATAATTGCTTGATGGGAAGAGTCTTCCAAAGAAGACACAGAACCAAGTCCTGGAAATTGCTTTGAACCTCTGTTGACAAAACGTCATCATTTAGGATCGCATCCACATCATTTTATAGCAACTGCTGAAACGACACCGTACTTTGTTGGTGGCAAAGATGACACCTCGATGCTAAACGTGGGACCACCTAGTAGAACTAGAACCTCCATCAACCACACAAACAAACGGTCTGCTCAAGATTGTTTTTTGATTTTACAGATTTACCCTCGCCCCTGTCCTCTTCCTCTTCTTCCCCTTTTAGGTTTCTTGATTATTGAGTAGCTTCTCATCATTTACAAGAAAGACAGGGTGGGATGCGTAGGATAAGGAAGTAGTGGGTGTAGGTTAATATGAGAGGGAGATGCAATTTGGGAGAGAGGGATTTTAAAATTTTCTTCAAACTTGAACTCTCGTGGAAACAGTGGAACACACAATTTGGGTTTTTTTTTTTTTTTTTTTTTTTTTTTTAGTCTGACACGGTGGCATAATTGTCAGTTAATGTGGCATGAGAATTTATTTTTTATTATTCAGTTTGACACATCAAATTTTTCTATTCAAAGAATAACGGTAGGGACTAAATTAACATGACATTAAAAGGTTATAGACCAATTTAACATATGAGGTAAAAGATAGGAACCAACTTTGTAATTTACTCTTTTTTTTCTTTTACAATAAAAACAATAGCTAAGATCCATTAACGGTAACCCTTCTTCACTCAGAAACATATCCGCCATTAAGAACATCCACATTACTACATACCACCCATTGATTCTCAGTTTTCACTTAATAACACCTAGCATAGTAGCCATACCCATCCGTTTATGAGTTTAAAACACATTTATTCTCAGTATACTGCGTTTGTTTCAATGTAAAATATTTTCCAGGTGTAAAATATTTTCAGGTGAAAATATTTTCTAGTGTTTGGTTGCATTTTAAAAATTATATTAGAAAACAATTTTCAGTGTTTGGTAATATTTTGAAAATGCTATTTTCCTACAAAATTTTCACACTTTCTCAGCCATTTTCTCAGCTTCCAAACAAATTTTATATAAGAAAATCCATCACCACCCACAGAAAATCCACCACTATCCACACAAAACCCACCACCACACAACACAAAAACCACCAAAACGCCACCACAAAAATAAATAAATAAATAAATCAAAGATCAAAGAGATCAAGCAAATCGATGAGAGAGTGATCGGTGATCAAGCAGATCGGCAACGATCAGACCCGGTTCAAAAGGGAGAGGGAGATCGAGAAAGAGAGAGATCGGCAGCGCGAACTGAGAACTTGGCGTTAAGATGGCTCGACGGCGCAATCTTGCCGCTACGTCTAGGGTTGGGGCGCGATCTCGCCGCTACGTCTGGGGTTGGGCCGCTGCTCACTCTCCCTACTCTCTCTTCTCTCTCTCTCTCTCTATCGTTTCGTTGCGTCTGTGAGTCCTTCTTTCTCTCTCTCTTTCTCTCTTTGTGCGTTTGTGAGTTCCGAAAGTGATTTGAAGGTAAAATAAAAATGAAAATGCTTTTACAAGGTCAGAGGGCATATTTTACGGTCAACGGAAATGATTTTCCATTTGACCCAATTTTCCTTGCGCACCCAAACACCCTCAAGGGTGTAAAACGTTTTCCTAATTTCATTTACCACCGAAACAAACATAGCCTAAAACACATTTATTCTCTTGGATATTCCAACAAGCACCTCATCGGCACTATTCCAAATGATGGCACCAATTCCCTGCCTATCCCTTGTTTCAAATAAATCCCAGGAAACATCAATATATATATATATATATATATATATATATATATGTACGTATATGCAACACAAGTGAGGGAATGGAAGCACTGTGATGTTATGCCATAAGTCTCCATAGCAAGAAGGGTGAAATTTAAAATAATTTTTTTTAAAAAATTATACCATAATGATCCAAAGAAAAATTTCTCATTCTAACTTCATGAATAAATAAATAAGTAAAGCGAGAGAAATCAATGGTTGAAATAAATATGGTGGTGTGCCTTTGTATTAGAACCCATTTTCCTCTCCTTTGTGTGTGTGTGTTTGTTTCTCAAAAAAAAATTAAATAAATAAATATGGTGAGTAAAAAGAAAACACCCTTTAAATAAATTTTGTTGATGTTACCGTTGACTATTTTTAACTATTAAATCTCATTTAACGCATCTTTTATTTTTAAGGGTGGTCTTAGGATAATTATTAATAAACCATTTTAAGAAAGTTTTGACACTACTCTCATGTGAAATATAAAAAATTGCTTTATCATTTTTCTACAAAATGTTTCTAAAAATAGTTCATAAACTATAACTTTTTCATATTTTATATAGGGAAATGTTAACAGATGTCCTAAGAGCATGAGCTTAAGTACTCTTAGAAAATTTTATGGAAAAAAAATGGATTTTTTTGACAATTTTTTATATTTCTAATAAAAGTTATATTACAAATTTCTTAAAATTATCTATTAGCAAATGTCCAAAATGCCATTAGGAATTATTGTTGGATTCTACTAAATGTATGGTATTATTGCACATTTATTGCTTACTAAATTATTTAATTCTAGAGCATTTTTCTCTCTCTTATTCATTACAATTATCTAAGAAAGAAAAAAAAAATTATGCAAAAAGAAAAGCCTTTAAAGAGACTAAGCTTAAACAATAGTGCAACCATAGAAATAGTAGCTATTATATTCTCAAATCTCACACCATCTCCATCTAAATAGTCCCCCCTTGGTCTAGCTACCTAAAGATCAAGCCAACTTGCAACCTCACATACTTGGGCCAAAATGGGGTTTTACTCCTTTCTCACAAACTCTCCAACAAAATGCCACTCTATTTGAAACTATTTAGGGATATGCCCCTGTTTTGAAACTCAATTTTTAGAAAATTGAGTTTCAAATGTAAAACTCGATTTTTGGACTTAGAAAAAAAATTTGTGGAACTCGAGTTCCACTTGAATATTTTCAAACTCGAGTTCTTTGAATGGAACTCGACTTCCACAATTTTTTTTTTTTTTTTTTTTAAGTTTCAGTTCGCTATAACTCAATTGTCCAAAAATTGAGTTTTAAATTGAAACTCGATTTTTAGAAAATCGAGTTTCAAAACAGGGGCATTTCCCTAAATAGTTTCAGACATGGGGCATTTTGCTGGAAAGTTTTGGCGAAATGGGCAAATGCCCATTTTGGCCCACATACTTGTGTAATTTTTTTTAACACACAAGTGTTTTTCCTACATCACCAAACAAAAAATATGAATCTGTTCTTTCTCTCATTACATTGGATTCCAACCATCTTTCTTTTACTCATTTTCATCATCTCTTTGTCATTTCTTTTGAAACAAAGGAAAGAGAAGAAAGCAGCCAACCTTCCCCCAAGCCATCCAAAGCTTCCCATCATTGGCAACCTCCATCAAATTGGAAATGGCAACCACCATTCCCTACGGAATCTCTCTAAAAAATATGGACCTACCATGCATGCTCTTACAACAAGGTCGAAACGAAGTTCTTGTCATCTCATCAAATGGCCAAAGAGGTGTTAAAAAACCACGATGTTGAGTGTTGCTCGAAGCCTAAATTACATGCCCAAAAGAAGCTCACTTACAATTTTTTAACCATTGCATTTTCTTCATACAATGATTCATGGAGACAAATGCGTAAACTTTTCACGACTAACCTTTTGGCAAAAATGGGCTTTTGCCCCTTTCGCCTAAAAGATATAGCAAAATGCCCCTATTTTGAAACTCGATTTTCTAAAAATTGAGTTTCAATTTTAAACTCGATTTTTGGACAATCGAGTTATAGCAAACTGAAAATTAAAAAAAAAAAAACTGGAACTCGAGTTCAATGAACTCGAGTACTTCACATGGTACTCGAGTTCCAAAAAAAAAAAAAAAATTTCCTAAGTCCACGTTCGCTATAACTCAATATTCCAAAAATCGAGTTTTACATTTGGAACTCAATATTTAGAAAATCAAATTTCAAAATAGGGGTATTTTCTTAATTAATTTCAAACATGGAGCATTTTGCTGAAAAATTTGTGAGAAATTGGTAAAAGCCCATTTGGCCCGGAGCTTTTCACTAGAAGTAAGATGCAATCCTCAGTGCACAAGAAAAGTCAATGTCACTCAATTGATTGACTCCATTGCTCAGAATTCGCCAAACTCAATTGATCTCAGTGAGAAAGCACTTACTTTAAAATACTCCATTATATATCACATAGCATTCGGTAGAGATTATGAAGAAATGGAGGGAGGTAAGCTTAAAGAGCTCAATGAAGAAGCCATGCAAATATTACATGATTTCGACTGTGGACATTCTTCCATGGCTCGGGGGGATTGTGGATGCAATAATGGGACTTCCACGGCGAAGTGAAAAATGTTATCATAGATTTGATTCATTATTCAAAAGGTTGCTTGATGAACATCTTGATCCAGCCAGGCCGAAGTTAGAGCAGAAAGACATTGTTGATGTTATGCTAAAGATTTTAAAGGATGAAAAAACTCATTTCATTCCAACAAAAGAACACATCAAAGCAGTTCTCTTTATAAGCCATGGGTCTTGTTTCCCTCTATTTTTTTAAAGGAATACCATAATCAATTAAAATTTAGGATTACGGCCACTTTAAATGTTTTTTAAATTTCCATAATTGCTTTTTTTTTTTTTTAATTTATCGTTCCTACTTAAGATAGAATATTATCTTTATATATATAAACTATCCATTCCTATTTGATCTATCGGTAAGAAAATCACTATTTATTATAGTATATAACAAATAAATTTTGACAACTTTGCAATAATGACCTCCTTGTTAAATTTTTTGCTAAAATGCAAATTGTACCCTTAATTGCCTAAAATTCAATTTAGTCCTCGAACTTTACTTTTTGTTCAATTCAATCCACTAACTTTCAAGATTATTCAATTTAGATCTTCCTTTAAGTTCTGTCAAGTAATTGGCTAGATGCTATTAATTATAAATTTTGTCAATTTTTTTAATTAAGAAAATTAATTAAAAAAAACATATTTTAAGAGAGAGAGAGAGATCCCTATGCCTACGAACAGGGACAAAACCACATAAAAGCCGAAGCCCCCCTTCTACCCCGGGTTTGAAAAAAAAAAATCCAATTTATTTTTGGGCTTAATTGAATTTTGGGTTTAAGAAAATATAATTGGGCCTCATTACCTCCAAAATCTTGGCACCCCTTCCTTCAAAATCTTGACCCTTGTACCAAAATCTAGCCCAAATAACATCACAAATCAAACCCAAAAAAAAAAAAATAAAAAAAATAAAAAAAAAACCTAAATATGAGCCCAAACAACCACAAATCATAAGCCCACAAAATTTAATAAAAACTTCACAAAAATAAATTTGAAAATTTGACACCCACAGCGCACACAAGTCCACACATTAGTCCATTTTATCTTGAGAAATTGACAAAAAAGAAAAAGAAAAAAAAAAACTAGTAAAGAAAAGAGAGAAAGCTATGAAGCACGGGTGTTGATTCGGATTCAGGTACGGATGCGGATGTAGGTGTGGGATTCAGCAATTTTTGAAAAGTAGGGTGCGGATGCGACGGGATACCTTTTTAATAAATTATTAAATATATTTTACATAGTGAATTTAATATTTTTTATATTTAAAAAAATCAAATAAAGGGGTAGAGTTTATTAATAAAAACAATTATTTATGATTTGTTTTTAATAAAATCAATATTTTTGGCAATTGTAAACAAAAAACCACCTTCCAAGAAGGCTACTTTACTCCTTTTCCAATTCACAAGTCCACCCACGTAAAACAATTGACTTTCTCACCTACTTAATTTATATTTTTTTTGTAATAAACCTTTATTCTTCTTCCTCACCTCTTCTAAGTTCTAACCATTTCTTTTTGTCTTCTCATCTTCTTCTTCCTTCTCTTTTTTTTTTCTTTCCCTCTCACAAGACCACATGAAGCAGAAGAATGGCGGCCAACGGCCAATTTAGGCGGCCGTATAGGTCGGAATCGGGCCATATCAGTCTGTTTCAGTGGCTGTTTTGGCCGAAATTAGACCGTATCGGCCATTTCGGCTCCCATTTCCACTGGAATCGAAGCAAATCGACTAGTTTCGATGCGAATCAGGCCACAAAAAAAAAAAAAAAAAAAAAAGGCAAATCGACGCATCAGACACTGCATCGGGGTGAGTCCAATGCATAGCCCTAGAGCTTCACCCATGCTTTCTAGAGAAAGAGTATAAAACAAAGAAAACAAAGAGAGATATAGAAAGAGAACTGACCCATGAAACCAAAAAAATAAAACTCCACATATTTGGTTGGAGGGGGAGGGAGGGGGGTTAGATAGAATAAATGTGTTAAGTGTGAACCATTAGTCCATTACCAATGCGAATCATTATTGTGTGTGTGTCATTGGTTTATTACCATTAATTAGCTAAACCCCTTGGAAATTATTAACAGTTATTTTTTGGTTTATTCATAATTATTAATATTAATGGAATGAAAAATTAAAAACTACTTGAATTTTTTCATGATTTATGGATTTATGAATTGGAAGAAAGTTAGGGATGGAACAAATTGTGCTTGTTTGTGTCATTTAGGAAAAAAAAATCTAACTCTTCATAGATCGAGCTTCATAAGTCATTGGAGGATTTGATGGATCAATCTCCACATATAAAAAAGGTAGTTGAAAATTTTACTTCTAAAAAAATTGCAAACAATTGATGTTATTGAATATGATGAAATTCGGTGATATATGGGTTTATTACCATTAATCAAGTGAAAAATAATATAAACCCACAGTATAATGATAACCAAAATGTACAACGTATGGAATAATAAGTTGGCAACCATGGACATGGAGTAACTCGGGTTGCACTTGCATTGGTATCTTGACCTGGTATGGAGGTCATAGCATTCAGGAGAGAGAGAGAGAGAGAGCGAGAAGCTTTTTTTTAACTTCTTTTTTGGAAACAAAATATATATGTTTTTTATTAGTTTTCTGAATTTTTTTAATTAGAAAAAAATTGAAAAATAAATTAATTAAAACTAACAGCTACTATACTTGACAAAATTTAACAGAAAACTTGAAATGAATAACTTTGAAAGTCAGAGAACATAATTGAATTAAAGTAAAATTATAAGAATTAATTGAATGAAATTTGCGTTTTAACCTAAATTTTTCTATTCCCAACACTTTTTTTCTATCCTGTCCTTTGATGTTCAAAAAAAAGTGTATACAGAAGTTGCATATGCCATGCAAATCTAATTCAGTAATTTGTATTTTTATGCGTGTATATATAGGATATTCTTCTCGGTGGAACAAACACAACTTATGTTGCTATTGTGTGGGCAATGACAGAGCTTGTTAAAAATCCAAGAGTGATGAAGAAAGTCCAAACAGAAATTAGAAGTTGCGTTGGAAGGAAACCAAATGTCGATGAAAGTGAGTTAGAAAAGCTTGCGTACTTGAAAATGGTGGTTAAGGAAACTCTACGATTGCACCCTCCAATTGGTTTACTTCCTTGTGAGGCAATGTCACATTTTAAGTTAGGTGATTATGACATTAACCCAAAAGCAAGAATCTTGATTAATGCTTGGGCTATTGGGAGAAATCCAAACAGTTGGAAGAATCCAAATGAGTTTTATCCTGAGAGACGTTTGAGGACAATGTCATCGACTTTATGGGTCACAATTTTGAACTCATACCATTTGGGTCTGGTAGGAGGATGTGTCCTGGAATTACAATGGGATCTACTACTGTCATGGTAACATTGGCGAACCTTTTGTACCGTTTTGATTGGGAAGTGCCAAATGGGATGAAGAGGGAAGATATTAGCTTGGAAGAGAATGTTGGTGTTTCAATTTCCAGGAAGTCACCTCTTTACCTTGTGCCTATTATTTATGATTTTGAAAAATGTGAAAGTTCTAATGTGGGCTGAGTGTAAAAACAAATTGCCAACAGAACTTTGAGTTTGTGTTGGTTTGGATTGAGGAGACACCCAATGGCCTGGAATGTATTCTTGAGCAGGATGTATCTCATTAAGAATTAATTAAATTGGCAATCTTTTCTTTATATATATAAAATCAAAAAAAAAAAAAATAAAATCCAAAGAAACAATATTCTTGACTAATCATCAATTAGAAAAGGTTGAATAATACAATACAATATATGAATGTGTTCCATTTCTCCCCATAAGAACTTGATGTGCTGTAAAATAGCTGTTAAGTTGTCTTAAGATTTTGCAAATTGTCAAGTCATTAACATCGAAATTGACAACAATTTGAGCATAATTTGGTAGACCTAAGGAATATCTAGTGTGGGTGTAAAATTCTCTTTATTTATTTTTTTTAGAAGGGGGTGTAAAACTCCATTGTCTTAAATTGTATGTCTATTCACAACAACAACAACAACAACAACCAAAAAAAAAAAAAAAAACCTGTACCTATGGGTATTGACTTGCATTATGTGTAAATGATGCAACATCAGGTTAGTGAATACTCGAATTTTGTGATGGGACTCAAAGACATCATTCTCAATCATAATATCGCAACAACTGACTCAAATTGTTATATCCTTAATAATGGATCAATATTATGCTGATGGTTTAGATTTTTTTTGTAGCCTACCGTTTACATGGAGGAACATAGCACATTTTATTTAGAGTTCATTAAGGCTTGGATGGCCATGTTTATAAACATGTCCCATATAAGCAACAACTTTGCACCTGAACGTCTTGACAATAAACAATTTGCACCACCAATTCACCCTAGGTTTGAAATGTTCCACGGTAAAAAAAAGGCCCCAAGTTATTAATTTGCTATCTCAAAAAATAAAAAAATAATAATAAAATCAGTAATTTGGGAGGCTCCAATTTTTGCTAAGACATCAGCACAACAATTTGCCCCCTGAAACATTGAGACGGTCTCCAACGGAAAATTTGGGAAACCAATAGCCTACAATCATCAAGAAGAGATAGGACCATTAGTGTCCTTCACACTAAAAACAAAATCTACAACAGCTTTACCATCCAATTCAGTTTCAACAGCTGAAGTATGAAGGTTTTTGCAAAACAATAACTCATTTCTAAGAGCCCAGAACTTAGTGAGGAAGTTAGAAGTCAACCCAATATTTGTAGAAAAACCTTGGATCCAGTTACCCACATCATCTCTGATAACCCTGCCACTACAAACCAATCCAAAATAACCCAAGGCAGATTCATCAGTATTAAGCTTGAACCAGCCAACTGAAGGTCTATCCCATTAGTACTTCGAGGAGCCGAAACCCCTTTCATATAGGCACAATGCATAAACTCTATTGTCATTCTCCTCCAAAATATGTAGCCAAGTTTTTTACAGGACTCTAGGATTGGAGCTGGCCTGAGACTCAGATAAATGGACTATGAAAACAATTTTTGTTGCCCTGGGGTTTTGAACCCACATTGCACCATACCATCTTTAATCAGACCAAAATCCCATACATCATTAACAATAACCCTCAATGGCATTTTATGCCAAGTAGGTTCCTTTTTTCTTTTCTAAGCAGGCAATAATTAACTCAGAGACTTCAACCTGCAATCTCACATATCACCTTATAGGAGGACTGGAGGTGTCAACTTCTAAAGCCATTCACTGCACTTTTCTGTTTATTGGTTTTACAGACAAGGTTTTATTTTATAACGTTATTATGCAAGTAATGGCCTGCAACTCAGGTGCATTCACATTTTGAAAGAGATGAATTTTGAGGCTGCTCCTTATGGCTAATTTGGATGAAGGGAGAGTAGAGTAAAATTGGCCAAAGATTTGTCTAATTTCCGACCAATCCTACTCTACCCTCCCTCCCTCTCCCTCCATCGAAACTGGCCATTAAGCATATATATAATAACTACTCCTTTAATATATCGAACTTGGAAGTAATTCCTTATGTTGTTTTTGTTCCAAAACTTTTATACTTCCATTTCAACCTTTGTGCCTATACTGACTTAAAACTCTTTCTTTTAAAATTAAATGGAAGCCTCCTATCCGTTCCAATCCAATCCCTTGTCATATAAATATGATGAACATCTAATTACAATTGAAACGCCATTGTTTGTCCTTTGCAAAATCTATCGCACATTAAAAAGAAAAAAACAAGAAGTGGAAGCTATTGAATATTATCTACAATATCCAAAACCAATGGCCATGACAATATAAATATTCACAAATTCTCAGATAATATTTTTTGCCCACAAATTTTCAAAATCCTATTTTGATCCAAAAATTTAGTAGACTCGTTGATAATTCTCTTAAAAACTCATGGCATAAAAGGCTATGAAGGGTCCTGACAAAATTGACATAATAAATAAATAACACCAGCAATTACCAAAAAATAATCCGTCCCTACCAGAAGGATCCCCCATCTCTTGCCATTCATTCATTCAGAAAATGCTGTAATAAATAGATAACAAAATGCAGAAAACAAAATTGGGGTTTTATCTACCACCATCACCATGTGCACTTATGGATCTTATTCATGCAATGAGCTTTCAACCACATCCACATGCCACCAAGCCAAAGAGAAAAATGAAGAACAGAACGTAGAAATTCATATTACATTCATCATCGCTTGGTTGTAAGAAAATTTTCTTAAGAACATATGGAAGCAAAATACAGAACTTGCCGCAAATAACTGTTCATAGAGTACAAAAATTCATTTTATTAAGACATTTCTCCTCAAGAATATTCGCATGAGAGACTCTCCAGGTTCAAAAGGGTCGTAATATCCTCTGTTTCAATCACACCCTAAAAATAACTAATACAACTTAGAAAATTGTAGATCCCTGCTTCAACCGCAATGAAATTATCTGAATAAATGGTTTTACTTTGAGGGTGTGAATCTGTCAAATCAGCAAAAACTACAAGACAGTGAAAAATAACATTATTAAAGCTTCACCAGTACAGAAATCCCCATCCCTGCAGAGAAACTATAAACCAACACTTTTCTCCAGCTTTTGAATCTGGTTGAGGAAAATCCACGTCATCTGCATAAAAAAACAAACATCCAAAAATCAGAAAATACATGAAAAAAAATCCAAGAACAGTGGACAATCGAGGGAAAGTAAATTTTCAGCAAATGGTTCATTAGCGTGCCAGGACCCAAAAAATTAAAATATCTGAGTATAAAACTCAAAACCAATATGTAAATGCACACACATAGAGAGAAAAGGAGAGAGAGAGAGAGAGAGAGTACCATGACATGGGGGGCAATTCTAACACAATATACTGGAAATCCAGTGTAAAATTTAAAAGGTCCTCCACTTTTCAGGGTTTTGAGCGCACAGCCAGAGTAAGGAAGCTTCCCCTCAGCATCAGGTTGCATCTTCTGAATCTGGGTTTTGACATAATCAAATGGCAAACTGCAAGCTGCAGCAAAGAACCCTGAAATGGTACTAGCACCTGAGGAGAAAAAAAAAATAAGACATTTATCAAAACAAAGACAAGATAAATATTTTCTGGGAATGAAAGCCAATGCCTTTTTTTTCATAAGTAATGAACGCAAAATACTTGTTGAAATAGAGTTTGAATTGGACTAAATCAAAACTCCTATTTGCACACTCCTTAGTAGAAGACAGAGCAAATGATTTATTCTTTGCATACTTTTTACTACACACACACACACAGCATCTAGAAGGCTCCTTGGATGCATATACATCTTCGCCGAGGAACCTCAAAAATCATAGGCTGAATACTCATAATAACCAACTGAATTTCACTGTGGTTTTAGCGTATTAAGAGGGACCCAAAAAAAAGGCATGGCTCTCGCCTTAGCGCCATTTACATGGTTTAAGGCGAGCTCCTCACTAAAGGCACCTTCAAAAGTGTTGCCTACCTTTGCCTACTATGTGTGACAGTCCCAAAAAATGAATGTCAATACTACCAATTAAATAAATATTTTATTTATTATTGTGCCTTTAGTATTCTAAAAAGTCATGTGACTAGCATGTGACCTTTAATGAAGTTGGATGGTTAGGATTTAATTATTTTATGTAAGATGAAGGATTAGGATTCTAGGGTTACTATTTGAATATTTCTAGAGCTCTTTGAGCTCAGAAATTGATATGTGATTGTTCCTACATCAATCCTATTCTCTTTTTATTTGCCTTAAATGTTCGTTGTTGGAATTTCTTCTTAAACCCTTCTCCAACATGCAACGCAATATAAGACAAGCCACTGCCCTCCCGCCCCCCAACACTCACACACACAGAGGCCGTTAGAGAGAGAATACAAAAATATATCTAACATGAACTCCCATGGTCCCATTTTAACTCAATTCAAAACATAAAATATATGTTCAAATCCAAGCCTTCATATACAAGAGCTCTCTATCAAGAAGAATTTATGCTAAATTATTGCAAAGAATAAATCTGCTTCAAAAATGTTTCCTAAGGTTAAACAAAACTCTTGCTAACATTTGGACTCCAAATCTTTTACAATGTCGTATATTTACCTCCTGAAGAAAAGATTTTTTTTTTTTTTTTTTGAAAAACAAACATACACAAGCAAATATATATATATATATATATATATATATATAATATTGAAGAGGGTAAACCATAACCTATATTTACAAAGGTCAAATAAATAAATAATTACATTCCTAGATTTTATCAGGGAATGCAAAGCAGAATGTTTTAATATTTATAGTTGGGAATATTTCAAATTTTACTAGATATAATTGTATTTGTCATTAATCACACCCAAAAAAAATCTAACAATATAATTTTTTTTTTAAACAATTAATTTAAACAGTAACTTATTATATGTTAAGGTAATTATAGTTGTCACATCAATTTGTAAAAAAACAAATTAGAAAAATAGCTTTAACATATATTTATTTTTGGTTATTGCTGTGTTTTTCTAGCCAATAAACACCACTCTAGTTATGTTGTGAAATAATTTGATTAAATTAAAAAGAAAGAAGAGTGAAATCAACGTAAGATCTACGGGAACGAGGAACTAATACTCCACTATATGAAAAAATCAGGGTCGCTACAATGTCTATTATTATTAAAAACCATACCCATTACAAATTCCATAAGCGCTATTGTATTATACCATTTTGTTCTATTCATTGTGTTCCACTTCACTCCATTACGCCCATAAAACCCCCAACTAAGTAGCTTAATAACAAATATGAGCCAACTTTAACAAGGTAATTGCCATGCATCATGCCAAAATTGCTATTTTTTTCTTGGTAATGACATATTCTTTCTTCATATAATCTCAAAGTTGGTTTCAAAAACTTAAAAATTAACATAAATTTAAATGTAGAAATAGAAATTGAGATTCTAATTAAGCAGGAATTGCACCAAATACCAATTAGTATCAAAGACTGAGATTGAAAATTAAAAAGTCTAAAAAAAAAAATTGATACAAGATTTTAGTTGACTTTTAACTTTCAATTTTAGCCTTGATACTAAGAGAGCGTTTGACTAGCACGTTTTGCTGTGTTGCATTTTGCTTTTTTTTTTTCTTTTTTTCTTTTTTTTCTTTTTTTACGCGGTTCAGTCCACTTTTTTACTGTAGCAGTACTGTAGTGGCTACTATTTATTGAACAGTAGTTGCAAAGTTTGACTTTTCAGCACAAATTTTACTGTTTACGGACCCATAAATTTCACTTTTCAACAACTTTTTCATTAAAAATGGGTCCCACGATACTATTCACACATTTAAAAATTATTTTGCTACAGTATTTTTCAGTTTTAGTTTTCAGTTTTCAGCTGTATCCAAACGAACACCGAATTTCAATCCTAGACATAGAGGCACCAAGGCCTAATGCAAACAATTGTTGCTTTATAACAATACATATAATATGTTTGCTAATAATGCCCACGTAGTTTTTTTTTTTTTTTTTTGTATTTAAGTTTTGTTAACACCTATTTTACAAGTTGTTAAGAAAATAATTGTCATTATTATTTAGTGCACTCATAATTTTTTTTTTTTTTTTGGATTAAACAATTTACAGTTTTAGTTAGGTTAAATTTCTATTGACTATATATTTTAAATACCTTCTAGAAGGTAGGAAAAATTAAGAATACAAAAAAATCCACCTATATTTTTTATTACAAAAAAATGAATTATCAATCTAAGATGCATTTAGAGAAAAACCACTATGACAGAACACCAACCCAAAGGAAAATTTCACTATTAGAATCGAAGTTTATACAATTAAAACATACCATGTTCCTAATTTGTACCTCCAATAGTACGTACGAATTTGACTCCGCACTACTCCAAGTCCAAGCTATTAAATACTTTTAATATAGAATATCACGCATGAATTATATCTGTGATTTCAAGGACTGCATTGAAGATTTTCTATGCGGTAACACTTGGATGGCTATGTGGCTTCACTCTTGATATACACTATAGCAGAAAACACCATGTAAGATAGTTCTCTATTTACTTTTATACTTATCTCTATGAATTACATAAACTTTTCCGCCTCTACACCTACTTAAAATTGTACTTAATGAACTTTATATATGTTCTCCAATTAGCATTACAATGACCCATATCATTAGTGGACTTAAAATAAGCATCATGAAAAAATTTATTTCTCAATTTTCAATCCATCAAGACTCAGTCAAGATTACAGAGTCTTCTTTCTTTTGAACTACTTCTTGGACATAATCATATACTTGATATTTGACATTTACAAGTCAAAATAAGTTACATTTACTAATTTCCATGGATTTGCCAACGCTAAATCTAAGTGTGTGTAGATATAGATATAGGGACGGGCCCAGGGGCTTGACCCCAGAAATTTTTTATTTTACTTATTATATTTTTCATTTTTGCAGTTGAGTCTCCTTCTTCCAAAACTTTTGGTTCTTCTCTCTTCCAAGTAGCCTAGCCAACCTAACCTGAGTACCCAACTAACAACTACCCAACCTAAAAACTTAACAAAAATAAAACTTAAAAAAATTTAAAATCCTAGCCAACTAAGTATTAAGAAACAATTTTTTTTTTTTTTGGTGGATGGTTGTATCTTAATGTATTAAAAAACAATGATTTTGTGTATTTATCTTAGTTGATAGTTTGTTAATAACTTAATACTATATAATGCCTACTTGGAGTTTTATTTTTTTTTTTTGAGAAGGTATATGATGCCTACTTGGAAATTAATTTTTTTCCATTTTTGGCTTATAGTCCGGCCCTACTTAGCTTAAAATCCTAGGTGTCTACACACACACACACACACATATATATATATATATATATATATATATAGTTTGGCAAAATAGTTCAAACCAATATAAACAAATTCGACTTTCACACGTTGTATATTTAAGCCAAAAAAATTATATGGTTGGTGGTTGGTCCCTCTTCAAATTATTCTCCCCAAATGCTTAATCATTTGGGTCGACTTAATACATTTTGAATATTTTAAGTCTTCAGGAAATAAATGTTAGTGTTTTTTTAATATTTAAATTTTATATAGAAAATATTAATTTAACCTTTTATATTATTTATAAAAAAAATGTTCTCCTTGTTTTTAAGATTTAAAATTGTTAATTAAATTTTTTGTACTTAATTTTTATTAACATCTCTTTTATAAGTCACTAGCCTCTAAGCACACGCGAGGGCGTGTCCAAATGCTCTTCTATTTTTTTTGTAAAAGTTAATAATTTGAATCCATTATAATTTAGGATTATTACATTTTTCAATCACAAAAAAACCTAGGGGTGTGATGAGTAAATTATTTCATCCAAAACGCAGAACACTCATCACACCTTAGGTATTTCTGTGATTGAAAAATGTAGCAATTTCAAATTATAATAGATGCAAATTACTAATCCTTACAAAAAAATAAAAAAATAAAAAAATAATAAATTAGAAGAGCAATTTGAAAACCATTAGGAGAGTGGTCTTGTTTTGTAGGCAACATTTGAGTGGGTTGTTTAACTTATTTTTCTATTTAAAAATAAAATAAAATAAACGTATACTTAAGAAGTGGGTTAGTGCAAATTAGACATGTATTTTTACCAGACTATCCTTTAGTTTTGTCTCTACTTAAACCTAGGGATGTAGGGGTATTTTAGAACAAAAAAAAAAAAATCCGGTCCAAACAGGGGATGTCCCTTAAATAGTAGTATAAATTAAGAACATTGATTGTCATGACTATTTTAAACATTCATACCTAATTAAATAAATAATAATAATAATTTAGAGTCTCTCCTTTTCTTTGCTGATTATTTAGTGCCTTTTGGTAAGGCAGATGAAAAAAATTGTCTAAGTATTAAAGATGCCTTGGATGTCTGTTGTGATTTATTTGAGCAAAACGTTAATTATGGGAAATTTCGAGTTTATTTCTCTCCTAATGTATCTGAAGATAGGAGAGGAGTGAAAGCTAGCGGCACCATGACAAATCATTTTGAGTATTGTTAAAGAGGAACTCAAATTTATAAAACACGAGTTCTGTATTACACAAAACTCAAGTTATAAACTCCAGTTTCACATGGAATTTTAAATTACAGAGTTCTACGTTACCGGCTCCCACTGTGGACTTTCATTAACAAAACTATTACTCTAAACTCGAGTTTTATGTAGAACTCGAGTTTCATAAACTTAAGTTACGAAATAGTAATAGATTACTAAATATATCACGAATAGTATGATAAATTGCTAAATATTTTGTCAAATAATACTATTAGGCCATTTTTGCCTACTTTTTGTAAATTTTTGGAACAGAGTAACCTTAGTCGTAGCTAAGGGTGGCAATTTTTATTTATATCCATAAACCCGTCCATTATCCACCTTATTTGGATGAGTCTTAACCCAACCCATTTTAGTATTTGGGTTAAATGGATAAAGACTCATTTGGTTATTTAATTAGATGGGTCTAAATGAATAAATCTACTAATACCCACTAAACCCATCTAAAATTAAAAATTAAAAAAACCCACTAATACCCACTAAAAGTGTAAACCCTTCTAAAAAGTAAAAGTTAAATAAAAGGTATGACCTTAGTCTCACTCTTCCTCATATTTTCTCAGTATCCAAACACTTTAACCTCTAGATTTGCACAAATACTTTCCCTCAGATTTGAAGAAGAAGAAGAAACCTAACCCGCCATTGACTTGGGTATTAGTAGTTGGATCCACGCCGATGGAAGGACGGCCACCGGCGGCGAGGCTGACGAAGTTGTTGCTGAATGTGACTATCCAAGGGAGTCTCGGACCAGTATAGGTTGTCATGTCGCCGGAATCAACGGTCGGCAATCTCGTCGCCACCGCAGTGAAGATTTAAGCAAAAGAGTGTCGCCAGCCAATCTTGCCGACCACCAATTGGCCATGTTCGCCGAGATCAAGCACCTCGATCCCAACTCTAATTCTGATTCCAATTCCAATATTGTTTACAAGATTGTCGAATTGGTGTGTAAGTCTGGGGGGCTTGAAGAGGAACAAATCAAGTTCGACGTGCTTCGGGTTCTTCTTTTCGCGATTCGATCTCCCACTGTGTTGATCTGTGCAAAGTCAGTTCTCGCTCAAATTTTTGAGCTTTTTTTTTTTTTTTTTTGAAGTTGACAACTCTAACTTTTTCTCTTTCTTTCTCTGATGGTCTGTTTGGTTGCCAAGAAAAAAAAAATAGAGAAGAAAAAAGTCATTTTTTTCTCTCTCTGTGGCTTTGTTTGGTTGCTGAGAAATGAATTTTGTGAAGGGAAAATGAAAGAAAAATAATTTTGAGCTTTTTAATTTTTGTTTTTAAAGTTTTTAACAAGTTATTTATTTATTTGGATCATATTGGGTTAAATTGATGGGTTACTAATTAAATAGGTTGGATGAGTAATGGATAATTAATTTATATATAAACGGGTCATAAATGGATAAATGAATAATTACATACCCAATTCATTTATGATCTAACCCATTTATGACCCAACCCACCCATTTACCACCCCTAATATTTGTAGCCCTATACCCCTTGACATCAACTAATATTTGCTATCCGTGAACTATTTTTTTGAGGCGATATACTGATATTTGCTAGTGAACTTTAAATACTCATTATGGCATCCATTGACTTGACCAAGTAATCGAGTATTGTGAGGCAGGTGGTAGTGGCCCTGTGGGCAATAAAAGGTTTCAATAATGGTAGGTAACCATATTCCTGAGTGAGGGACAAGGTCATCTGTACTGTAACCATATTCCCGAGTGAGAGACACAGTCATATGTATTTTACTATCGGACAAATTGATTTTCTTTTTTGAAAAACAAACACACAAGCAAGGAAGAGGGAATCAGAAAATTCATGTAATAATTATCTGTGAAGTGAGCAAACAAAGTCAAATGAATAAATAAAGCAAAATTATATTTTTCTGGGTTTTCTAGAGAGATGCAAAGTGGAATGTTTTATAGTTATGGTTGGAAATACTTTCAAATTTTGCTACATAATTTTATAAATTTATTTGTTATTAATCATAAAAAAAAATAATTCAAACAATCTAATTTAAAAAATAATAATAATAATTCAAATAATCATTTATTATATATTAAGAAAGTAACAATCAAATGTATTATCACATCAATTTGTAGAGCTTATTTTGGTAGAATTTGTAAACTAGCTTTAGCATTTTTTTTTTCCCTATAATAATACTGAAGTGGACAGGACATGGCACTTATATTTACAAGTTCATACATTGCTTGCATATATATCGATAAAAGAATTAAAATAATAAAACATAAATTCCTGGGTCTGGGAGAGGCCGGTTGGATGTCATGTCACATGTGGCGTAAACCCCGTTTCTCTATATTTTTAGTCCAAGCTGTGAAAAAAAAAAAAAAAAAAAACCCTCTTTCTCTATATTTTTAGTCCAATTTGTGAAAAATAATGTTAACCATAAACATTACTTTATTAGTCTAAGTAAACGAAACAGACGTGAAAAGGTGATGATCCAGTGTTTTCCGTGGTATATCCTAGAAGTAGAAATTGATTTGACCAGAACTGGTAATGGCACTATCACCTAACTTAAGGTCTAATTCTTCTGGCCAAGTCAGGTGAAGATGCCAACCAAAGTTTTCTTATTTTGGTTCCTGCTGTGTTTTTCTAGCCAATAAACACCACTCTATATATGTTGTGAAATAATTTGATTAAATTAAAAAGAGAAAAGACTGAAATCAACATAGAGAATTTATGTGTTTCGACAGCGTTACAACAGTGTTTATTATAAATAATAATTCTATTTGTTTCAAATTCCAAAAACACTATCATACCATACCATTCTGTTCCATTTATTGTTCTCTGTTTCACTCTGTTATGCTCACAAAACCCCAGTTAAGTAGCCTAGTAACAAATGATCTAAATGAGCCAACTTTAACAAGGTAATTACCATGCATCATGCCAAAATCGCTATTTTTTTTTCCTTGGTAATGGCATATTCTTTCTTCGAAAAATTTCAAAACTAGTTTCAGAAACTTAAAAATTAAAATAAATGTGAATATAGACACAGAAATTGAGATCCTAAGTAGGTTATTGCACTAGATACAATTAGTATCAAAGACTGAGAATGTGTCAAATTTGTATTTTTATTTACTAATAAATTTCGAGAATAAAATTTAGCTTATATAGGCATGGTTGGAAGTACCCAACGTCATCAATGAATGTATGTATGTATGTATAATATTATTTCAATAAAACAGTCTGATTGCCATTGGCTTTTTTTTTTTTTTTTTTTGAGTTTGCAATCAAATTCCTCACACTGTCACTCACCTAAATGGCAAAATCCACTTGTGTTAACTCAAAATTTATCATCTTTCTGCTAATATATAATTTTGTACAATGAAAAATGCTAACGAGTGCCCTTAGGGTACTAGTTAAAAATTTAATTAAAGAAAGTTTTTATGGGAAAAGAAAAAAAAACAATTAATATTTTGACAACTTTTTTCATTTCCTATAAAAATAATGTTAAAACTTTCTTAAAATAGATTGTTAAAGGCACTCGTTAGCATGATCCTAATTTTTGTGTCTTCCAATTAAGTCTATTACATAAACACCCATGGATGAAATATAAAATAAATTTAGCTCTTGGTGTAAGATGTGACGACCTCCACCTTAAATGTACATTCTTAAACGAAACCAAGATTTTGTTATCACAGTGGGTACTGACTACTTAGTAACCTTAGTCAGACCAACTGGGTCTTGACTAGGGGCTTACACGTTATATTCTCAATAATTTCACAATACTTTTGCTATAAATCATAGATGGTAAATTATTACTAATTCTAATTTTAGTCTTTAAATTAATTTACTTTTTTATCCACTAATAGAAGCCAATAATAACCTAATATTTAAGGTTTACAATAAAAATATTATAAAAAATGTTGTAGAATCACAGTTTCATTCCATTAAAGGAGTCAATTACGTACTTTATCAATCAGAATTTTTCATGCCTGCTCTAGGCCAGTACAAAAGCACTTCAATTTCATGTTAGTTTAAAATTCCAGCTAAGCTATTCTAGAGTCGTTCTATCTTCACTTCAACCAAAAAAAAAAAATATATATATATATATATATATATATAAATTAAAGGTTGATTTTTGTTCTATGTACTGTAGTCATGGTGTTCTTGTAATATTTCTGTTCATCTAATATATTCCCCGTTTATACCCAAAAAAAAAAAAAAAGCCCACATCATCACGCTGTCACTTTTTCAGATATTAAAACCATCCCCTCTTCTAATTTTGTTGCCCAAAACATCCTCATATCTGTTTCTTTTTTATTTTGCCAAGTGTCCGTGCATGAAAAATTGACAATCCGCCACTACACCCACGTGTTCAATTGAGTGCACACTTTGACTATTCATTTTTTTCTATTGCCAGATCTATATCAAAAATGAAAACAACATATCATCTAAGTATATAAATTTATTAATATTAATGAGCTAATATTTTAGATAGAAATTAGCATATTAAGTGGGACATGGGCCAATAAATTTTAAATATTTTTACCAAATTATATGAATTTTAACCAAAAAACATATATATATATATATATATATATATATATATATGATGATGTTGAAAATCATCGGTTAAGTTGCACAGCCCTCACGTGCTCTAAACAAAACCTGCACAATAAAGAGAAAATTGTACAGAGAGTACCGATGTAGTACCGGCCAAATACCCTCCAAAAGTCAAGTTAAAAAGTGTTTACAACTCTAAAATACCAGAGCTGAGGTAAATTATGCGTATCTTGTTTTTTGGGGGCTTTGGGTTTTTATAGTAGTGTGGAACCAACCTTCGTTTCTTGCTTAGGAAGATGTTTCCTTATGGGGAAGATCCTCATAAACATGCGTATGTTGCGAGATTCTTCCCATGTTGGGATTCCATTGACAAGGGTTAATCGTGGGGCGCAAGATATTTCCATGTGGGGTTTACCTAAGCCATGTGGGTGCCATGTGGCCTTGGTATCCATCGGCCTTAGGCCCATGTACCCAGAACCCGTCCATATAGACCATCGCTTCATTTGTTGCCTTATTTCTGACAACTCACTAATTTAGTACTGTTCAGGTTCATTTGAATGGATCCGTCATCCTTGATTTTTATCCTCTTATATATATATATATATATATAAAAGACATAAATAGAAATAGATAAATAGTTTTTTATTATTATTATAAAATAAACAGTTGGCTGTTAAAGTAGAATTGGCTTAGTAAGTGTCTTACTTTATTTTATTGTTTTGGATGATAGTTAGTGATGACTTTTAAAATAGAATTGGTTTGAAACTTTGAATGGTTAGTTGCTAAAATTTTATAAAATCAATTGATTTTTGTGTGAATTGTAGTGATGAGCTGTTTGCATAATATGTATTTTGTTTGTATTTGCCTCCTTTTGTTCGTTCAATTATTTCTTTATTTTTTGATAGTACGAATTTAATAATCAATGATTTTCGAGATTTAAAAGAAGGTCCTGTTCTCTTTTAATAGATAAATTGTATTATAATGTATTAAGAAACAATTATTTTGTGTTTTTTTTTTATAATTTTTAATAGTTTCTTAATACTAAATAGATGCTTATTTGGATTTTTTTTTTAATACTTTAGCCCCCCTCAATCAAACTTCTAGCTTCATCCTTGAATCTGAAAAGTCTAAAACACACCGAAATGACCCGAAATTATTCCCAAGGTGAAACATGGGGTGTTATCATTCTAATTTGCATATCAATATGTATGAGATTTTTTCAATCATTCCAACCGGAATAGAATGGTAATATAGTTATTTCTATGGCTCAATTATTGTTTAAGCTCAGTCTCTCTAAACCCTCCTTTGGAAGAAGGGAATAGAATGGAATGAAAATGAATTAAAAGAATAATTTTAAAATATTCTTCCATTCCCTTGTTTGGGAGTTTTAATGGAGGGAATGAAAATTCTATTCCTTTGTTTGGGAGTTTAAGTGGGAGAAAATGAAATGGGTAGGAGAGAACACTCACTCCTCTCTATTCCCTTAAAATCTCAAATTTTTTATTTCCCCCGAAATTGGGAGGAATGAAAGGGAATGAAATTAGATTTAATGAATTTTTTACTAAAACTTTCAAAATACCCCTATATATTTAACCATTTATTTTAAAATAGGAGTTTAATAGTAATACTGTCATAAAATGATTTCATTTCATTCCCTCTATGTTACTCTAAAACAAGATTACTTACATTCCACTTATTTTCATTCATTTCCATTTCTTTATTTTAAAACATCCAATCGAGGTTACTTAATTCAATTTCATTCTATTCTTTTCCATTTCTTTTCCTTGCTTAAATACATTCCATTCTATTCTATTTCATTCCCTTATAAACTCCTAAACTAAAATAAGGTTAGGTCCAGTGTTCAGTAGTACTAGACCCATTGAGATGATGATATGTGTTTACTTTTAGACATATGTCTACTTTTAAACATGTGTCATCATCTGATTAGGTCTAATACACTGGATCTATTCCAAGTCCCTCAAACTAGGCCTTAGATAGTTGTTATAAATAAGAGAGAGAGAGAGAGAGAAAAAAAAAAGCTCTAGAATTAAATAATTTGGTATACGGTAAAGCAATAAATGTGAAATAATACCATAAATTTATTAGAATCTTTTACAGAGATAGGTTCAAGTGTAAGTCCACAAAATTACACTTTTTATAGACCATTGATTTTTATGAGATTTAATACTTAAAAATAGTCAACTACCACATCAGGAAAAGTTATTTAACGGCAATTTTTTTCTCTCACCTAATTTACTACAACCGCTTTAAATGTTTATTTATTTTTTGATAGATCTCTTTAAACCTTTAGAGAGAGAATATTACGCAATATTTATTTATTTTGATATATATCATGCAATATTTATTACTAACTTCTTCTCTTTTTGCACTACTAACTTCTTAAATGTTTAGAGTGAGAACTGAGAAGAGAGAGAACAAATGAGAGAAGATGAATTAGAATTACAAACAAATTCTTTTTTTTTTTTTTTTTTGATAGGAAACACACTTTTAATATTAATCAAATAACAGCAGAGTTTACATCATGCAGAATTGCTAATTCTAATAAAGTAGGACAATTCTCCATCCATATACACTGGTTAACTATGCTCTTGGCATACTTTGCTAACAAATGAGCTGGGGAATTTGCATTACGATTTACATGAGAGAAATCCACGTTATGGAACTCCAAGGCAGCCTATCTAATACCCATTATCACTGCATCAATCGATGCCGGAGCAGAGGAAGAGTGACTCAACGCCCTTGAGACAATGAGGGAATCACCTTCAACAATTAAATTTGAAACACCAAGTAGCTTTGCGAATTGTAAACCAACTTCAACAGCCTTTGTTTCCACTTCAAGTGGTCCCAGTGGTGCATGAATTAGCTTACACGTTGCTGCCACAAATTGGCCACTCCAGTCACGTACTAGAATACCAACACCCACAGAATGCAATTCTAGAAATAATGCGCCATCTACGTTGAACTTGAAACACGGTGCGTGTGGTGGATTCCATCTTGTGACGTGTTGAACAGGTTCCGTAGCACCTAGTATCGAATCCACAGCAGTCTGATATTCATCCAAGTAATGTATCGCCCATTGTAGGATCTCCCTTCCATCTTTGTGTGTTCCACCGTTACGAACAGAGTTCCTGTTACCCCACATCGCCCACGCACAGGTCACCAGAAGCTCAATATTTTCCGGTGAGATTTTTACAACCATCATTAAGCACCAGAGTAAGTCCTTGAAAGAACACAGTTGGTCCATCACGGCAGGAAAAACCAGCTTCGATGCAGACCAGACTTCCTTAGCACAGCTACAATTCCAGAAGAAATGGATTGAATCTTCAGCTCCAACGTTGCATCCCTCACATGTATCAACCTGCAAAACATTTCTTTTAACCAAGTTAGTTTTGAAAGGTAGGATGTCTCGGCAAGCTCTCCAAGTGAAGTGCCTTATTTTATGAGGCACATTGAACTTCCATATCTGTTTCCAAAAGCTCCGTTCTTGGCTGCCATCAGAGGATGAACCCATGGAATCATTTAGAGACATTTGTGACACCACCCAGTAGGCATTTTTGATAGAAAAAGCTCCATTAGAACTCCAAGCCCAAATCTGTTTGTCCTCAGGCAGATTAGAACTTATAGGGATGGCTTTTATGGCCTCTGCTTCATGCGGCAAGAACAAGGCATCAACAACTCCGATCTTCCATGAAGCTTCTTCCTTATCTATCAACTCACCAACCTTCATATCATGTGGCATGAACAACCTAGGAGATGAGACCATAAAAGTTGAAGACTTAGGCAGCCATTTATCACCTCAGATCCGGATACTCTCACCATTACCAAGTCTCCACCGCAACCCATAATTAACAAGAGGTTGAGCAGACATAATACTTCGCCAAGTAAAAGAAGGATTATTACCCAAAACCGTCTGTGAGAAATCAGATGTGGGAAAGTATTTAGCCTTCATAACCTTGTAAACCAGTGAGTTATGACCTTGTTGAAGTCTCCATCCTTGTTTTGCCAATAAGGTCATATTGAACTCCTTAAGTTTTTTAAATCCCATCCCACCACAGCTCTTTGGAGAACATAATTTCTCCCAACTCATCCAAGCTATCCTCCTCTCTTCATTTCTTTGTCCCCACCAAAAATTTCGAATCATACTAGTCAAATCCTCACAAAGAGAGTCAGGCAATTTGAACACACTCATAGTATACGTCGGAATTGCTTGGGCCACAGCTTTTATCAATACTTCTTTCCCTGCCTTAGACAATAACTTCTCTTTCCAACCAGCAAGCTTTTTTCTTAATTTGTCTTTAATAGAGTTGAAAGTGTTTTTCTTATTCCTACCCACCAATGATGGCAAACCAAGGTATTTTTCATGGTGCTTAATTACCTGGGCCCCAAACCTCTCTTTAATGGCTTCTTGAATATCAAAAGAAGTATTGGCACTAAAAAACAGAGAAGTTTTAGCACAATTTAACTGCTGTCCCGAAGCACCCTCATACACTCTCAACACCCTTTGAAAGGCTTCACATTCCTCCATGGAAGCTCTACAAAATATCAAACTATCATCTGCAAAGAATAGATGTGATATTTTGGGAGCCCTATGGCATACTGCAACTCCCCCCATCCTTCCATTCTCAACCTCTTTCTTAATAAGAGCAGAAAGACCTTCTGCACATAACAAGAATAGATAAGGAGATAATGGATCACCCTGCCTAATTCCCCTACTTGGAATAATATGCCCTTTAGGCTTTCCATTAATCTTCACAGAATAAGTAACAGTAGTGACACACTTCATAACCAAAGCACGCCATTTATCATCAAAACCCAGTTTATGCATGATTTTTTCCAACCATATCCACTCTACCCTATCATATGCCTTACTCATATCAAGTTTTAGAGCCAAATCACCCACTCTTCCACTCTTCTTTTGACTAATATGATGCATCATCTCATAAGCTACAAGAACATTATCAGTGATTAACCTACCATGCACAAATGCACTTTGGGAATCACTAATAATAGAAGGAAGAACTTTTTTCAACCTATTAGCAATGGCTTTTGATGCAATTTTATAAACCACATTACAAAGACTAATGGGTCTAAAATCTGTCACAGTTTTTGGCTCTTTACATTTAGGTACAAGGACAATATGAGTATGATTGAAATTTGGTGGAATGATACCTGAATTGAGAAAAGCCAAAACTAAAGAAGTAACCACACCACCAATCTTTGGCCAAAAGTGCTGATAAAATAGTGGAGGCATGCCATCCGGTCCAGGAGACTTCAAAGGATACATTTGCTTAAGGGAATTTTTCACTTCAACTTCTGAAAACTCCCTTACAAGAGTTTGATTCATCCTAGGGGTGACTTTATGTTGAACTGCATCTAGAATTTCTTCAAACTCCGTAGGAACACTACTAGTAAAAAGCCTCTCATAGTATTGCAACATCACCTTCTCTACATGCTCATCTCCCTCCAACCATCTACCATTCTCATCCATTAAACCCTCTATGAGATTCTTTTTATATCTTGCTGAAGCTTTCTCATGGAAAAACCTGGTATTCCTATCCCCATATTGCATCCAACTGATTCTTGATCTTTGCCTCCACATATCATCTTCCTTATCCATCAAACAATTCAACTCAATTCTAGTGTTTCTCAAAGATTTGATCATATCCGGAGTTGAAGGTTGCAGCTCTAACCATTCTAATTTCTTCTGTAATTTAGCCACAGTTTTCCCCACATTACCAAATTCTGCACCATTCCACACCTCAAGTCTAGCACGACAACTTTCCAAGCATCTATTAAGAACATCACCCGACCGTCCATACATGCCTTCATCCCAAGATTCCTCCACAATGGCCTCACATCTTGGATCCTTTAATCACATAGATTCAAATCGGAAAACCCTACCCATCCTCTTTTTTCTTGGTTGTGCAAACAATTGAAGAACAAGAGGGGAATGATCAGAAACTGATGATGAAAGATGAGTAAGCTTAGCCATTGGAAATAAATTAAACCACTCCACCGTAGCCAAAGCTCTATCCAACCTTTCTCTAATTTGAGGCCCATCCTCTTTTAAATACAACCAAGTAAACAATGGCCCTGTGGACGGAACTTCCTTAAGACCACAACAATTAATAGTGTCAACAAAATATTTCATTTGCTATCTAGTTCTATTACTTCCCCCCTCTTTTTCAGCCATGCTAGTAATTTCATTAAAATCCCCAATTGCAAGCCATGGTAAAGAGGATGTTCCATGTAAATGTTTGAGTTTTTGCCATGACTCCCATCTCTTAGAAGTATCAGGTTCACCATAAAAACTTGTAAGGTGCCACCAACCAATACCATCCCCCCCATCTACCCATGCATCAATATGTGAATGAGAATAAGTTTGAACATCAAGCCTACTCTCTTGTTTCCAAAATAAGGCTAAACCACCACTACTTCCCCGACTAGGCACAATAAGACCATTTTTATATTTACACCAATCACGAACCTTTAACATCCAATCCAATCCAGATTTTGTCTTCATTAAAAAGACAATATTGGGATCTTTTCTATTGATTACCTTAACTAAGGCACGAACTGTCCAATGGTTCCCAAGCCCTTGGCAGTTCCAACTCAAAAGATTCATAATGCCCGGCAAGGTTGCGTAGCAACCTTCGCCGATATAATCTGTTCCTCCCCAGAAAGAAACTGTAAACCTTCATTGTTACTCACCTTACTTTTCTTTTTAATTACAAACAAATTCTATTCGGATAAAATTGGGATAGTTTCTATGGAAGAGGATTAAAAAAGTAGAAAGAGCCGAGCTTGGAGCTGTAAGCATCTAGATTGTGTGAGTCAATTATTGTATTTTTTGTTAACTAAGAAATTTAGAGAATAAAATTTAGCTTATATAGGCATGGTTAGAACTACTCTACGTCATCTATGAATAAAATGTTTGTGTGTATAATATTATTGCAATAAAGCAGTCCAATTGCTATCGCCTTCTTTATTGCAATATGTGTTGAAACAAACACTAATAAATTGGGCTGAGCTTAAATTTAGGTAGACTTATTTCAAGGCCACTACTAACCCTCCAAAATAAATTAATGTGACCCTCCTTGTTCAACTTTTCCCGCGCTTTCTTGTCGGTCTTCTTTGCACATCTGTAGTTTCAAAATAAATTGATGCTCTCGTCCGCTGTGAAGATCCTTTCACATTTCTCAGAAAACAAACTATTAAGAAAATTGGAAGAGAGAACTTTGAGAGAACGGAGATTCTGATTCAACAATTTCAGAAAATGTAAGAAGTGATTAGATGAGTCCCTGTTTCTATATATACAGCAACAGAGGAACTAAAAACTAAAACAGAAAATTAACAACTTTCTAATCTAACGGAAATACAACAGAACCATTAGATGCTTGACAAGTGGACTACTAATACAATTAACTGGGATTAAATTACATCACAAGCTGAGCACGTGATCTTCATTAATCAAAACTCAGTCGTTTTGTTCTTCAGCTTGCTCTGTTCTTTTAACCTCACGCGTGTCGTTTTGCCTTTTACTTGAGTTTTAGCTTTGCCGTTTTTATGTGATTCAGTTCCATCTTCAACACAAACATATCCTAACTCTTGTCTGTTTGTTTACAGGTCCTCTCTCTCTAACTCTGTTTGTTTCCCGAGAAAAAGAAAAAGGAGAATGCTGTGTTTTGATTTTTGTTTTGTGTATTGTGGTATCTAAGGTTTTGAATTCTTTAAAATTGATGCCTCTCAATTTATTATATGAGTTAGTATTGATGCTGATTTTGTGGATTTTGTGGTTTTGATCAGAGAGTTTGTTGATGATTTTGAAAATTCTATGTTTATGTTTAGCTAATTTGATAATTAGTATATTACAACAAGCCTTTTGGTTAATTTCACCTGCAATTGGTGGTTCTTGGAATTGGAGTGAATAGGAATATATGTTTGTTTCTCTGTGCAATCACTAATATATTACTGGTTCTGTGAAAATGCAATTTAATTAGTCGAGTTGAAATTTAAGTTTCAGTTGAGTCAAAATTGTACTTAGAAATTCTATTTAGATCCTCACCTCAAATTTGATATGGAGTTGGCACTGATCAGTTTTATATACATACATATTACACATATTTCATGAGGTTTACAGTACATACATTTGTGTACATACTTGTATCCGTATTGTACTAAGGTTTTTGAGGAAAAATAACCCCATATAACTTAGCTTAGCTTGAATTGTTTTGATTATTTTTGATGAAAAATAACCCCATATGACCTTTTCGTCAACTTCCAGTAGACTACCATTATGAGAATTACATTCACTATTAGACTTGATTTTTTCCCCAAGGCTACAGTATTTTTTTGTTTTCTTTTTTTCATATTTCCTATTATTTGTATTTGGTGGATTAAACTATGTATAACAGCTTCTCAAAATTTCTTAAACATGGAAGCAGTTTCAATTCCATTGAATAGAAATAGAGTTCCTTTATATTTCTTTTTTACTTTTCCCTCTAGACTCTAGTCATGATCTTGAGTTCGTTTTTTGTTTGAAGTTATTCCAAATTTGAACGTTAATTAATTGGAAGTTAAAGAAATAGCCTTCATGCCTGAATCACTGGTAGATGGACTTAAGGCATGGTTGTTTATCCTCTTGGATGATTGGTTTGCTTTCAATGAACAGGAAAGTTATGCTACTATCTGATATGTGCATGATAAAAGAATTCTTGGCCCCAATTCGGGATCTGCCCAGCACAAAGCTTGCTGCTAAATTAACTTGAATCTTGTCAACTGGGTTCATTCCCTGTTTAATATATATGCATAAAACTCTTGCTTCTCTCACGTTCTCTTACTTTCAATCTCCCAAGCTCATTGCTACGGAAACAATCGGACTCACCTTCATTGCATATATAGGTGAAATCGTACACAGATGCTATTGATTTATACAAATAGATTAATCCAGTAAACTAACTTGGGCATAAATAACCTTGTGTCAGATTAGTACTAGTACATTTACAGACCTGGTAATGGAAAAAGAAAAACAATTTCTTTTTTAACTGCTACATTCAGCAATTGATGGAGCATATGCTGATATACACAGGTGACAAGTCCCTAGAATGTCTTTAGTGTTTAGGACTTGGAACATAAAAATAAGTTTTATGTCAATGTTGTATGTGTTTTAACTTAGCTTGAACGCTTGAACATAAAAAATGTGTGTGGTGTCATTTATTGGGCATTTAATATAATTATGAGTTGGTTTTTGATTAGTAGCTTTTATGTTTGCATTCATATGCGTATTTTTTACTTCAATAACTTGTTGCATGTTTCTTAGTCATTTGATTCCTTAAGAGTAAGTTACAGTAATTGATTATGAACATTTTCTGAATGTATGATTTCTAATTTAATGCAGTTTTGAAGTTTAGAGGAATTCTAGGAAGAGTTTAAGGATATCAATCAAGAGGAGCAGATTTCAAGGTTGTATAAAATGTTGGCCCCCATCTTCTTAGAATTATAATTTTTAAACTCTTTCAATGTGACAATTAGTTTCACTTGATTTAATTGTTCAGATTCCCAACATTGCTTTGCCATGCGTATCACTATTAGCTTTGTCGTATGAATCTCTAACTTTAACTCAACTCAACTTATCCAAGTCTTAATCCAAATTGATTGAGGACGCTATATGAATCCTTATTCCAATTAGTTCTAGTTGGATTTTTAATCAATACTAAAACTCTGCCTATATTGTTCTCAATATCTTCACTTCTTCGTCAATCGGTCCATGACTGCAAAAGAAGGATTTTGGTAGGTAGATTACCCAACTCAAAGCAGACCCCAACTCAAAGCAGAACAGAACATTCCTTTTTGCAACAAGGAATAAAGGAGGTTAGATTGAATAGCAAACGCATAAATCTTATGTTACCTTTATACAAATGTTGGAGGTTTTCCTGTTTTATTTCTATATTTCATCAACTCTTTGATGTGAAAAAATAAGTCTTTTGTTCTCCTCTTCTCATATGATGTTGTTCTGCAATTTGAAAGAGTATTCATAAGTACAAACTAATTTGTTTATAAGTGCCTTATTAATTTTTTTTGAAAGAATATGTATGTTAGTAACCATTGACATCAAAGAATTTTGCTGGTTATGTCAAATTTCGAGTACTTTAGGCATTGACATCAAAGAATATTTGCTGGTATTGTCAAATTTCGAGTACTTTAGGCTTTGACACTAATTGCTAATTTGGGCCTTGGTTTGGAAGATGAATCTCAAGCAGAAGCCTATGCTGAACAAAAGTGATTATATGAATCACTATCTAGAGTTTTTACTTTTTATGGTAGCCTTATATTACATTTCCTTCTAAATCATCAAGGACTATGACTTTGTCATGCAGGGTGGTTAGGATAAGTCAGATGTGTCAAAGCAATTCAGCCAAGCATAAGCGCCTATGTCTTGTTTGCAGCTTAATTTGGTTGCAAGCTAGAGTAAAAGACTGGATATTCTGATTATTTTTAAATTTCATCACCAATGAAACAAGCTCTAACACATTTCTTTTGTTTTCTATGAATCAGGGGTTTTTGAGAAAACCAGCAACTACTACAGAACATCTGCACTTGAGTTGAAAGAGAAAAGAGCAAAGTCATTGGAAGAGTGGCTGAACATGGAAAGCAGTTTTGGTGAGCTTGATGATATTAGTTAAGTCCAAGCTAAGCTGCCAAAAAAGCTGAAAAAGAGGAGGCAGATGCTGTCTGAGATATAATTGTGTTCCATTACATTTTGTAAGCTTTCCTTGTTTGCCTTTGCTAACAAATTTAAATTGGCAGATATGAGGAATACATTGACTACATGTTCCCAGAGGAAACTCAGACGACTAATCTTAGAATATTGGAAGCTGCACATAAGTGGAAGAAGCAAAAGATTTCTGATAAAGACTAGCATGGTAACGTGTTTTTGTAGAATTGAAGCTTTTGGTGTAAATACATAATTGTTTTTTTAATGTTAATTGGGTGAAAATGAAGTAGTTTAGCCGCTAATCATATTTTTCTGGAACGGAAGATTGCACCACCAAAATCAGTTTTGAGGGAACTAAAGAGTTCTACAGAGTGTATAGATTAGATTCTGAGAATGTATTATCATAGTTATGAAATAACATTTCCTTCAGGGCTGAAATTAATTTTATCAATTCCTAAAATACACTTTGAACTGATTGTTGATTATAGATAGCGTTATGTAATATCCATTATGGATAAAGTTTTCAGGTGTTTTTGTAGCTTATGGCAAGTGACAGGCAATTTGGGAAGGCCATGTACAAGGATTTAAATAATCCAACATCACTTTGTCCTCTTGAGCTTCGGAAGATTTTAGTTTTACCAGGATATGGATATCTTCTTGGGATGGTCAATTGTTGCTCCGCAGCTTTGGTCCTATGTCGTATACATAGGCCACCATGTCCATACTATATCAAGAATGGAAAATCTGGATCTGAAGACTTAAAACTGAAGGAGAAGAGAAAGTGTTGCAATAACCATGATTTGCAACTAGGAAAGACTTGGCCCAGGGAAGCAGGAAAAGGTATTGGACAAATACTATCACTTCGCAATCCAAAATCAGGTATGTGCAACAAGATTCATTAAATCTTCTCTCTCTCCCTGCTCTTATTATCAGTTTTTTAGTTAACTAATTTTTTTTTAACATATTCTAGTCTATGTTTGTATTAGGTATTGTTGATCTGCATTGTGAGTTTTGTTTTGTTTTGGATTCTATTCTCTAATTACTTTGAACCTTTTGATGACTGCAATTGATTTGGATTCTATTTGTTTGTCTTTCCAGTAATTCAAACTATATATAACTTGGTTTTTTATTTACCCTGCATAGATGGCCACCAATATACTGCAACTCCTGTTGATCCTGATTTTATTTTTCTGCCCATTTTTTAGGAAGCTAGAATGAAGGTACAATTAAAATTTATGGTGGTTTAGATCAGAAATAAAATTCCTTTTCTGATTTTTAACATTTTAATTGTTCAAAAATATCTTACTTTCAATCATGATATACCATTTGCATCTGAAAACTGGAGTAACAGTTTAGTTTTTGATACCTGACTGCTTTAACTATTAATACTCCTTGTTTCCTAGTGAAAGATCCTGTCCTTAGATTTGTTCCTAGCTATGAGATCTATATGTGTTTATCTTTTCCTAGTTCTGATTTGTCACAGTGTATTAACTTCTAGGTCTTGTATCAGCTATTGAATGCCAACTCTTTTTGTTTTAATTAGTATGTTTTTCTTTTGACCTTACTGGCAGCAATACTCCTTTGAAATCAATGCAAAAGGGAGATGATTCAAGGGAAGTTCAGGCAATTGGATGAGATATTCTTCATTAGCAACTATCTCGGATATCAACTTTTATTGTCTATCGCGGAGAATTCTAGTTAAAATACTAAGTTCATTTAGGTTAATATGAAAGTGTCTCCATATACTTTAAGAATAAAAGATTTAGTGATTTGGAAAGCTAATTGAATTTTGTTTTAATATTTGTGTTTTGGTATAATATAGATTTTGTAATATGTGGTTATTTAAAATCTATGTGCATGGTTATGGTTTTTTTTTTTTTTTTTTTTTTTTTAAAGAGAAAAACCTTAATGATCCAGGAAAAATGTTCTCATTTTTGACTTCATAAATAAATAAATAAGGTGAAAAAAAAAAACCTTAAATAAATTTTGTTGATGTAGCTGTAGACTATTTTTAACTATTAGATCGCATTGAACCCATTTTTTATTTTATAGAGTTATGTTAATGGATGCCATTAGGACACTAATTTTATGGAAAATATAAAAGCTGTCAAAAAAATTAATTGTTTTTATCATTTTCTCATAAAATGTTTTTGCATCATCTTGATGTTAAGATTTTATTCTTATTGTCTTATTACTAAAAGAGTTCCTAATGAAAAAAAAAAAAAAAAAAATCATTATCCTACTATTTAAAGGATTTTGTTGGTCTGCATTGCAAGGGTTATACTTATATGCTAGCATGTATATTGTTGCATAGAAATAGCTTCAATAACCCCTTGTTTTTTTCCCCCATTTTAAGATCATATTAGTTCCACTTTGGTCCAATTGGTCTATATTTGGTCCTATTTGGTCTATTTGGTTCATTTCGGTCCACTCCAGTCTATTCAGTTCAATTTCATCAATTTCGGTCCACTTCGATCCATTCAGTCTATTTTGGATCACTTTGATCCATTTTGGTACACTTACTTACAAATGAGAAAATATAGGTTTGGGCTAAGAATACCAATTCTAAATTTGAATTTATTAAAAATATAAATCTCAAACTCGTTTATTTATATTATTGTTGTCACACCTCATACTATTGCTAGTGTGGCATAACATAAGACTGTCTCTAAAATACGGCAAGGTTCAGTGCCAAGTGGTTATCTGATTTGTTAATGGGTGAAAAATTGATGAAAAAAAAAAAAGAAGAAGAAGAAGAAAAGAAAGAAAGAAAGAAAGAAAGAAAGGAGGCCGAGCTTGGGCATTGTATGCGGCTGAAATGTGTGTCAAAATTTTTTTTCTTCCAATAAGAAATTGTAATTATAAACTTAGTTATGTTTCATTGGGCATAATTAAAGTACAGTGCATGAATCTATATAGATAATTAGAAGAGGTCATTTTGGTATTACTTTTTAACACTTCTAAAATATAATTCTATTATTTATTATTATTACTTTTACTTTTATGTCATTAATAAAATTAAAATTAACTCTATTAACTAATGAGCTTATAAAAAAATCAAAGTGATCAGTATATTAAATTAAATTATTAAAAAACCTCATAAATAAAATTCATGGGTCCATTTTTTTATCTGGCAGTTCCATAAAATAATAATAATAATAATAATGATTTCTACAATAATGGCCCTATCCCTTTGTTATCTGTTGATTGGCACAAGAATTATAGTACAAAATTGTGCCTTCATGGTCCAGATGATACAGAGCTTTGAGGCTTTATTTCAGTCTCCTCCAACACTTCGTATGCTTTCTTTCTCTCTCTCTGGGCGAAATTCAAGTCAAATCTAGGTTTTCTTTGGTTTATACTCTAATATTAATTCTGATGATGAAATTATGGGTTTACTTTTTGGGTTAGTTTGCTATGAAGGTAGGATAGTGAATTTGAGATGTTATAGAGAAGAGTAGAAGAGAGAAGATATGTAATTATGTTTATGCCCGTGTTTTCTCCTATGTTTTCCCCCCAAATTAGGGTGATTGATTTTTGGTAGGCTTAGGAAAAAAACACCCAAGCCCCTCCAAAATCCACTCCATTTTCTCCTCACAATCAAACAAATAAACAAATAAAAAATTATAATCTCCTAACTTTTGTCCCCATTTTCCATTCACCCAAAGAAAAAATTTGTAAAGTGAGAAGTTAGTGCAAACAGGCAATGCTAAAGGTAGAGGAAAGAAAAGAAATGATAAAGTTTTTTATTATTATCTTTTAGAAAAACAAGAAAGGACAAAGTTAGAACAAATTATGACCTATGAGGATTTTATTTTCTCCAAGTCCTACCAAAATTCACTTCTTTTTCTCCTCACAATCAAACAAATAAACAAATAAAAAATTATAATCTCCTAACTTTTGTCCCCATTTTCCATTCACCCAAAGAAAAAATTTGTAAAGTGAGAAGTTAGTGCAAACAGGCAATGCTAAAGGTAGAGGAAAGAAAAGAAATGATAAAGTTTTTTATTATTATCTTTTAGAAAAACAAGAAAGGACAAAGTTAGAACAAATTATGACCTATGAGGATTTTATTTTATCCAAGCCCCACCAAAATCCACTCCATTTTCTCCTCACAATCAAACAAATAAACAAATAAAAAATTATAATCTCCTAACTTTTGTCCCCATTTTCCATTCACCCAAAGAAAAAATTTGTAAAGTGAGAAGTTAGTGCAAACAGGCAATGCTAATTAAAGGTAGAGAAGAGAAAAGAAATGATAAAGTTTTTTATTATTATCTTTTAGAAAAACAAGAAAGGACAAAGTTAGAACAAATTATGACCTATGAGGATTTTATTTTATTTTTTATGAAGCCTATGTTGGACCCTCATTGTGGAAATAAGTAAAGCTTTGTCATGACTCGACGACTTTGACTTGCATCTCTCTAATCCTCTTGGCTCAAGTGGGTTGCATTCCTACAATCCTACTGTTTAGGGTTGTCGATCTTTGAATAGACTTGCCATGTGTAGATATATGGCTACTTTAGTGTGGACTGTGGAGTAGGTAATATATGTGACCAATAATTTTGCCTAATGGTTACTTTTGTTCACATTAAATATTTGGGAAAATTGACAACGTTAATCTATTAAATCTGATTAGAAGGCAAAAGAAAAAATAAATAAATTGTAGGTTGTACTCAGGAGGTTTTGGGTTGGGCAAACTTGATTATAAGATATCTTAGATGTATTCTTTTTTTCTTTTGGTATTGGTATGTATATAGAAATTCCTTAACTTGGAATATAAATAGTTAGAGAGATTTTGTAATGGCCGGATATCACAAGATATTAGTTAACCAAACAAGTGATAGTAAATAAAATTATCTAGATAGATCATAGATTGATGTAACTGGGTCATTGTTTTAGGTGGTATTTGTTTGTGGATCTTAGACGAGAAGGTTAGGGATGAGAAGTGCGAATTTAGTAATCTCTTCTGCTTGATGTAGGTAGCATTTTCTTGCCTTGTTATATTTTGCTTAAAATAACTAGATTTTCTCCCTCGTTGAAGTTGTTTAATTTTATTTGTTTTAATTGGTTATTTAGAAAGTTCTATTCCCTTCAAAATTGGATCAAGCAAGTGTCAATTTTGAGAAGGCAACCTAGAATTTTAATGAAATATAATTGTCTAAACAAAGTTTATAAAATATGATTTTGGATATGGAATGAAATGAAAGTGGTAATTCGTGTACAATTTTATATGCTTTGTACTTAGTTGATGAGGGTTATACATTGGCATATAAATTAGTTTTTTTTTTGGTGCGTATCACAGGCTCAGATGATCTATGATTCTGGGCCTAGTGATTGGGACTTAACATGACCATAGTTATATAAAAATTGTTAAGAATACATAATCTGATTGAATATGAAAAGGATCACGATTCTTTTGAAACTGGGTGCAAAAGTTTTTTTTTCCCTTTAGCTAAAGCTAGGTACCGAGTGAAATGTTTGGAAAATATTGAAACTTAAAAATCCATACATATATTTTACTGAAGTGAGCAATGAATAGAAATAAATTGTAGAGTGAGAAGCTAGTACAGACAGGCGGTGTTGACTGTAAAGATAGAATGAATTAAAAAAAATAAAGAATATAGTTATAAGAAAATGATGACCTATGAGGATTTTAAATATTTTTACGAAATCTTTGTTGGACCCTCATATCTATGTGGGATCCTCGTTGTGGAAATAAGTAAGCTTAGTGAAGACTCGACAACCTTGACTTGCTTCTCTCTAAAACCAAATTTCCTTCCCCAAATAAAAAACCAAGGCTAGTTGTTCCTTCTTTGATCGTGACTTAAACCTTGACTTACTAGTCTAATGTATCCTAAAAAATATTTTTGTACACGCTGATTACCCTCAAAATTCAATACCCTTTATTTCAAAAAAAAAATCAATACCGTTCATTTGTTCAAGATTAAATTAATCTTGATAATTTTGAAGTTAAACTATCTAATTTTTTATTTAAAAGACTGTATTAACTGATGCTCCCTTATAAAGCTAGATTTTCTAAACGAGACCAACAAAATAAAACAAAGGAACTATTACCCTAAAGTTGCCTTGTCGTGAAGCATAATTTAAATCAAAAAGAAATAAAATTTCAAAGCCAGCCAGAACCATCTAGAATAAGAATTTAGAGTCCGTTTGAATATATTTTATTTTACTAAAAATTAAAATTTGAAAATACTGTAGCAAATTTTTTTTTAAATATGTGAATAGTGCCATGAAACCCACTTTTAATTTTTTTGGAATAAAATAGTTGTGGGTCCCATAAATAGTGCATGAACAATATGTGAACAGTTATAAACAGTAATTTTGTATGCGTGAAAAGTAACTTTGTCTCCTACTCAAAAACGTATGTATCCAAGAAAAAAAAAAAAAAAAAAAAAGGCCAGATGGAGACACTAGTTTTTTTTCAGCCGGATCCAAACAGTCACATACTACATAGTGAACGCTAAGTCAAGAATATTGTAGTTCAATTAATATTTTTTTATATTTTCAGCTAAAAAGTCCAGAATTCAGATTTTAGATGTCCGTTATGGTTTTAAAAACCAAACTGGTCATCGAACCATTTTTTTTTCTAATTTTCGATTCAACCCCGGTTTTTGACCGGTTTTTGGCCGATTTTCAAATTATTGACCGGTTTTGAGGCTTTTAACCGGACCGAATTGACTCCCAATTTCCGGTTGAACCGATCGGACCGACCGGTCCGGTTCGGTTTTTAAAACATAGGTCACTTAGTCCGTTACCTTTATCTATCAAATTACTATGAAAAAAAAAAAAAAAAAGTACTAAAAGTTCTAGTAATGTTACTTTCTGAAGACGTCCCATTGTCCCAATCAAATAGGATTAGGCGGTACTATCAATTTCCATCTCCCAAAAACTAAAAACAAAAAAAATTAAATAATAATTAAAAAATAATAATAATTTTTTAAATAGAGAAAAAGTAAAGAGCACTATCCGGCTATCAGCTTTGTTGTGCGCGGAACACTTGTATAAGTTATAGCCATTTCTTTATTGAAAAAACTATCCAACCCAAACCCATATTTGAACCCCAATTCCACATTTGATTTGCCCCATTTTGAACCTTGGCCATTGTCTCCGCAAATCCAGATGAGCAGTGTGGTTGTTGTTTGTACTACTATTTAAGAAATTTTCCTTGTTTGGATTTTTCATTTCTTAGTTTAAAAGTGTACTTACACCTCTATATTTAAGTAAAGACAAAACTAAAGGATAATCCGGTAAAAATACAATTCTAACTCCGACTTAAACATTGCCTAAAAAATAGGACTACTCTCTGTAAATTTTCAAATTACTTTATATACTTATAAATTAGATTCATTTAAAAAAAAAAACACTTATAAATTAGATTTTCAAAATAAAAATTATATATATAAAATAAAAACACATTTTTTTTCTTTTTGCTAAAAACAAAAGCCTCATCCCACACGCATAGAGCATGTGCTGAGGCTAGTACCACTTAGTTCTTGTTCTCGTTTGTATCATAACTGAAGTTGTGGATATAATTGGCTCTGACTTAAGGAACCAAACTGAGATGTCTACTCCGAGGTCCACTTGTCCAATAATACTGTGCAGACTTATTCCACAAAAGATTTGATGAATCAGAGCGGGGAGACACTAAGAAAAAGACTTCCTTCATCTACAAGCACAGCTTCAAAAGGACCAGAGCTGCTCAAATTTGTGGACCAAATTGGAACTTGAGACTCGTTAAACCCCATATTCAATTGAGCAGTGAGGTTGTACACTTTTACTTCTTAGTTCTTGCAAAAGATCTAACAGTGCGTCAGATTTGCAGTGCTTAAGAAAATTTTGACCAAATTAGACTTCATGTGGTTTAGAGTTTGTGCTACATTGTAACTGACGGGTCCCTCTTCACCTCGAGGGACCAATCTTATTGTCTCTGGAGATACTGACAGGACTCCAGAGCAGTCTAGTCTAGTTAACATATGATTCCAGACCTTAAAATGGGTTAAATGTGAAAGATCAAGTTAACATATGTTTTTAGAAAAATTGTTAGTAAATTATTTTCAGAAAAAATTTATACTATTTTTATGAAAAATTTAAATAAAAAAACTATCAAAAAATTAATTATTATTTTCTTTTCCCATAAGAAATTTTTTAAAATATATTTTAAACCAATGCACGTAGGAGTTAGGACATTTGTTAATTTTTCCCAAATGTAAAATTGGGGTACAAATATGGGTTTGGGTTGGATAAAATGGGTTGGGTAGTTTTTTTTTTTTTTTAAAACTATTATTACATCATTGTTCAATTAGCCACATACACAATGGAATAAATGGGTTGGGTAGTTTTTTTAAATAAAAAATTATTATCACATTAGTATTCCATTAGTCACGTACAAAATGGATAATATGGGTTTGGTAGTTTTTTAAAAAATAATGCTAGAGATACAAACTATTTTACAAAAAATTTTACAAACTGTTGATGTGATGAGTGATTATTGGTAAATGAAAAAGTGATATTAATGGTAGACCTAGTTAAAAACTAATAAGAGGTTGGTCACATCAACATTTTGTAAAAATGTTGTAAAATAGTTTATACCTGTAGCATTACTCTTTTTTAAAATAAAATATGAGTCACGTTAACAGGTGTCCTTAAAGCAATTATTAATAAATCATATTAGGAAAGTTTTTAACACCACTTTCATGAAAAATATATAAAAAAAAAACTATCAAAAAAATTAATTACTTTATTATTTTTTCATAAAATGTTTCTAAAAATAATTCATAAACCAATATCTTTAGAGCATTCGTCAATATTTTCCATAAAATATTACTATCACATCATTGTTCCCATATACACAAGAAAATTAACAGAATTAGATGAAAGGATCAATAATGCTCATTTTTAAAAATTTAAAAACTAAAAGCAATTAATATGTAAACTTTGGAGACCTATGTATTTTCAAATAAGTAAAATAAAATGAAGAAGAAGTTTGATACGATTTGTTGCCTATTTTTATTTTGCTAATAATATGGGCAAACACTTGAAAAATTCTTAGAGATTTTTAGGAATTCATGGGTGTTTTATTTTTTATGTTGGATTGATTTGAAACCCGTAAGTTTATTTTTGTCTTTCCTTTTAATTACATTTTAGGCTTCTTTTTGGTTGGGGGATAGAAGAAATTTTAATTTTCCCTTAGCATGTTTGGTTGGAAGGATGAGAAGTGAAGAAATGAAAACTAATTTGCAAGTATATCATATCAAATTCCACTTCAATTACACAATTTATTTATCATAAAAAAAACACACAAATCAAAAAGAAAAAGATAAAAATAACATATGATGCTTGTATAAAAAAATATGGCCCTTTCTTTTTAGGGGCACATGTGCGCCCTATCCCTTATGTTATCTGTTTAGTGGACTGGAGACATCGAGACAGGTGGGCTCACTCTTGTTTTTTTCTTTTTCTTTTTTTAATTTTATGAGACAAGAGGATTTATTTATTTATTTCCACGTCAAGCACGCACGCTTTAAAAGCGACCTTGACTTCACCGGCTCTTATAGTATCTGAATGGCTTGAATACTTATATCAAGTTGTGGCAATCGGTAAAGTTTTGCGATGACTTGACGACCTTGACTTTCCCTGCTCTTGTAGCATCTCATGGCTTGAATCCTTATATCAAGTTGTGGAAATCGGTAAAGTTTTGCGATGACTTGACGACCTGGACTTTACCTGCTCTTGTAGCATCTCAATGGCTTGAATACTTATATCAAGTTGTGGAAATCGGTAAAGTTTTGCGATGACTTGACGACCTGGACTTTACCTGCTCTTGTAGCATCTCATGCTCTTGTAGCATCTGAATGGCTTGAATACTTATATCAAGTTGTGGCAATCGGTAAAGTTTTGCGATGACTTGACGACCTTGACTTTCCCTGCTCTTGTAGCATCTCATGGCTTGAATCCTTATATATCAAGTATCAAGACGACCTTGACTTGCTTCTCTCTAATCCACTTTAGTGTAGAGTAGACAATATATGTGACCAATAAACTTTGCCTAATGGTTACTCATGTTCGCATTAAATATTTGGGAAAATTGACAACTGCGAATCTATTAAATCTGATTAGAAGGAAAAAAAAAAAAAAATTTCGTAGGCTATACTCAAGAGGTTTTTGGGTTGGCTAGCTTGATTATAAGATATCTTAGGTGTATTCTTTTTTTCCTTTTGGTATTGGTATTTTTATATATAAATTAGCTATGAACTCGCGTGTTAAGCTTAATAATTTTTATAGAGTGATCTTATTAAATTTATTTTTTACAATTTAAACTAATTTAATAAAGAGTAAAGTATTTTATAATCATAAATGTAATATAGAAACAATCATAAATTACAAATATTAATTTGAAAATTCATATTTTTATTTATTATAAGAATAATCATAAATCATAAATATAAATATTGTCATACCAAAATGAAAACTGTAAGGTAAGAATTTTGTCCCACCCCACATCTAATTGTGTACTGATCGCGGTGCCTGGCGCGATGCGTTTTTGCCTTCGCACCGAGTGCAGGACCAAGAGGCCACGGGCTTGCTTCATGTTGCAAGGCACCGAGCTTTAACTCGAATCCCACATCGGATAGAAAGAGCGCCCCACTACCCTTTATAATGCTTCAGGAGCTTGGGTAGTGTACCACTACATAGTGGTACACTACCCAAGCTCCTGAAGTACACTACCCAAGCTCCTGAAGCATTATAAAGGGTAGTGGGGCGCTCTTTCTATCCGATGTGGGATTCGAGTTAAAGCTCGGTGCCTTGCAACATGAAGCAAGCTCGCGGCCTCTTGGTCCTGCACTCGGTGCGAAGGCAAAAACGCATCGCGCCAGGCACCGCGATCAGTACACAATTAGATGTGGGGTGGGACAAAATTCTTACCTTACAAAAACAATATAATTTTTCTCAAAAATTCTAAAGGCAAGTTAATGAAAATATTTGTTTTTTAAGAAAAGTTACTAATAACATTTTGTCAATCATTAAAAAGAATATAAAATTTGAAAATTATTCTTTTATTTTTAAACAAACTTTCTCAAACCTTTTTTTTTTTTCCCAACAATCCAAAACACCAAAAAATGTAACTAAAAAAATTAATAAAACTTAACAATAATTAGTTGGACCAATTAAGAAAATCATTTGTTGTTGATAATCTATTAATGTTATTTTCTTTGCGGAAATTGCAATTTCATCCACCCAAAACATATTATCAAATAAACAAATATTAGCAAATATTAGCAAAATCTAAGTGTAGTGTCACAATTTGTAGCCCAAGCCCAAAAGGTATGGGATATGAACCTAATGAGCCTAGTACGATGAATTTGTAGAAAATAAGTGAAAGAGCTAGGCTTTTGGTGGATTGAACAACGGCTAATAAGGATTTCAAAGATGAACAAGCATGAAACACACGTAAAAATCAATAAAATGATTGTCAGAGGAGATAGATTATGAATTAAACCAATGGTTTTGAAAGTTGATACAATTCTTAGTACTACAGTAATTATTTTTCTCTCTTCCTTTTCAGATCCCCCTCTTATGGGAGATCTTTTACATTATATAATTCCTTTCAGACCATCTTGATCGTACACTTGTTAATCATCTAAGCCTTCACTCAAGTACACGTCCCATCAAACATCTTCTTTAGCTCTCTGTAAATGGTGATAGCTGAGACTGCACTGTTCAAGAGTCTTCTCCACATAAATGCAGACAGAAAAGTTGCTGCAGTGCATTTAATGCGGTGGTAGTAGCTTTTTTTTAAAATATTTCTATGTTCTTATCACCTTTATACATGCTTGAAGTTCATCCTGATCATTGGAACTTTTTGGAAGGTCACCTAAATTATCCAAATTTATGCTTAACTGATATTCATTGTATCCAAGAAGGAGGTACTCCTCGGACTATATTCCTCCATTCTTTACTTACGTGATTCTCAACTTTGGGGCCTCTCCCAATCATTTACTCCTCCTCGGACATATATACGCCCTCGGATAAAGCCCAATGCCCAATATACAATTTGGGTTCTTATCCTCATACTAAGAATTAAGTTTCTATATATATGCATTGTTATAAAATAATAATAATAATAGTTAAAATACAATTGAAAAAGCTAAAATATGTCACTCATCCGATTATTTTTCGTTTGATTAGCCTTTCCTTTATCTAAATAAATGGCAATATAGAGTACTTCTTATACAACTTTTAAGAGCACTTTGTCCACCCCCAAATGATTAAAAATTAAAAAAAAATTTAATAAAGTCTCAAAGTTTAACATCTAAATTGATAAATATAAAAAATCAAATTCTAACTTGCAAAAAAAATTAATTATTAACCCAAATCAAATCAAACCAATGGGATAAAGAAAAAGAACTTGTGATAAAAAATTGGAATACCAAACTACCTAAATATGCATAAAATTTTATACAAATTTACCAAAAAGATAAACAAATGTGATGTGACAATTCAATCAACAATAACAAAAGGAACCATTAGAAGGGGGGGAAAAAAAAGTGGTTGAAACAATTTAAAAAATCCACTAAAATAGAAAAAAAAATGGAGAAAGAGAGAGAGTATTGACCTTTTTGTGGTGGATAACTTGGAAGGAATAGGAGAGAGAGGTGTAAATGAAGAAGAAATTTATAAAAAATTAAGATGGAAGAGGAAGGGTGGAAGTAGTTAAAAGGTTGAACAAAGTGAAACAGTAGAATTTAAGAAGATATAAAGGAAAAAAAATTTAAATCTAAAGAAAATCAAATGAAAATTGAAAAAAAAAAAATTATTGGAGGGATGAAAGATTGAACTAAAAAGACAATGGTTGAAGAAGATGAAAAGTTGAACAAAGTAAGAATTGCCAAAAAACAAAAAATAAGAAAAGATGCTTAAGATGTAGTGCATAAAGAACTTTATAAAATTTATTACAAAACTTTCATTATTATTATTATTATTATTGTTGTTGTTGTTGTTGTTGTTGTAGGGCACAAGAATTTAAATAAGGTACATGTGCCACATGTCGTATCCATGGCCGAGGAGTCCATTATCATGCCGAGGAGGCCACACGCTCAGACAGTAAGGCCACATCAATGGCACATTGCCAGAGGAGGTCCTATTGTTGAGAAAAAGTTTCAAAGAGGGGGTTAGCCCTGACACGACTGAAGGGGTGATAGCTGCCCCCACATTTAATGCATCCCACCAAACCTCCTGACTGCAATTATGTGGAGAAGACCCCTGAACAATGCTGCATTAGTCGTCACAACTCACAAGGGGCTTAGGAAGGTGTATGATGGGACAAACACTCAAGGGATGGACTGGACGATCAACAAATGGAGAGCCAAGTTTGACTAAATGAGCTATATAATATAAGAAACCCTCTAGGGAAAGGAGGCAAAAAAATCTGTAGAGAAAATACCATAGCATTAAGAACAGCAACTATAATCAAATCTAAGATAAATATATTCAAGAACTACGTCTCTCCTCAGACATTACCAAAGAAGAATTTATATGCATCACATTTGTTTATTCACTATTTTTCCTTACTCTCTTATCCTTTTTAGCCCATTGAGGTCATTGTCCATTTTGTTGAAGCCTAGCTTTTTAGCTCGCTCTCTACAAATTTTATTGCACTGGGCTCCTTGAGCCTTAATCCATTCATCCTTTGGATTTAAAGACTATAGCATGCCCTTACAATTATTATTATTATTTATGTAGACATTATTTTTGGTTTTTTATTCTTCATTGATTTCATCATTTATTTATAAACATCTAAATTAAAGTAGATAAATATGTAAAGGAAAAATTATATATAATTTTAAAACCATCCAAGATGAATATGTAAAATCAATAATCTATTTATATAACGTTAAAACCACCAAAGATGAACGTCTAAAGTCAATAATCTGTTTCTCTAAAAAAAAAAAAAAAACTATTTATATTTTTTGTAAAAAAAAATAGGACTAAAAAATAAATAAGAAAAATAATACTTATGTGGCAATGAGATGGCGCAACAGGAACTTAACAGCAATAAATATCACTTTTCATCTTTTATATATATATATATATATATATATGGATTGATTTGAAACCCTCAAAAGTTTTATTCTTGACTTTCCTTTTAATTACATTTTAGGTTTCTTTTGGTTGGGGGTGAAAAAGTGGGGAATAGAAGAAATTTTATTTTTCCCTCAGCATGCTTGGTTGGAAGGATGGAAAGTGAAGGAATGGAAAATTAATTTGTTTGGTTGAAAAGAAAAATGTGAGGATAAAAAATCTAATTTGTATGAATTTACTTTCATTCTCTTATTTATATAAAATCTTATAATTATTTTATTTATTATTATATTACCCTCAAACTTATATATATATATATATATATATATATATATATATATATAGATGGATTGATTTGAAACCCTCAAAAGTTTTATTCCTGACTTTCCTTTTAATTACATTTTAGGCTTCTTTTGGTTCGGGGATGAAAAATTAGGGAATATAAGAAATTTTAATTTTCCCTCAGCATGTTTGGTTGGGAGGATAAAAAGTGAAGGAATGGAAAACTAATTTGTTTGGTTGAAAAGAAAAATATGAGGATAAAAAATCTAATTTTTATAAATTTACTTTCATGCTACTATTTATATAAAATCTTATAATTATTTTATTTATTATTATATTACCCTCAAATTTATTAAATACATTTACAAGTATATCATATCAAATTCCACTTTTTTTTTTCAATTACACAATTTATTTATCATAAAAAAAAAAAAACACGCACAAAAAAAAAAAAAAAAAAAAAAAAGAAGAAGAAGAAGAAGAAGAAGAAGAAGAAGAAGAAGATAAAAATAACATCTGCTTGTATAAAAAATATGGCCCTTTCTTTTTGGGGGCACATGTGCACCCTATCCCTGTGTTATCTGTTTAGTGGAGGCAGGCGTGCTCACTTTTGTTTTTTTTTTTTTATGAGACAGAGGATTTATTTATTTATTTCCACGTCAGGCGTGCACACTTTAAAAGATAGAGAAAAGAAATGATAAAGTTTGTATTTATTATTATTCAAAAAGATAAGAAAGGACAAAATTAGGACAAATTATGATCACGAGGATTTTAGATTTTTTTTTTCATTGAAACCTATGTCTGACCCTCGTTAAGGATAAGAAAGGACAAAGTTAAGACAAATTATGATTACCAAGATTTTAAATTTTTTTTATTGAAATCTCTGTCTGGCCTTCGTTGTGGAAATCGGTAAAGCTTTGCGATGACTCAAGACTTGCATCTCTCTGATCCACTTGGGTGTGGAGAAGGTACATTAGGCGCAAAAGGAGTAACATCAGTCCTAGTTTCAATTCCGGAAGCGGTGAGTTTTAGGCAATATATGTGAACAATAAACTTCGCCTAACGGTTACTCATGGTCACATTAAATATTTGAGAAAATTGACAATCGCTAATCTATTAAATCTGATTAGAAGGCAGTAATAGTAATAATAATAATAATAATTGTAGGCTATACTTTAGAGGTGTCAATGTTCGACCCATCCCGTAAACACGATATAAACTTGACAAGTGTTTTTACAAGTTAGGGTTGGGCCTTAGTGGGGTTGGGTCATAAACGGGTCGATTTGAATGCGACACGATAAGAAACGAGTGTCATAAGCGGGTCAATCCACGTGACCTACAATAGACACATTTGATATACCAATTTATTTGTGCCAACCTAAAATAACACATTTAACACAACCGGTTTAACTCATATGACAAATAAATATTCATTTTATTTTAGATTTGTCAAATAACTTTTATGTCGAACTGAAGAAGAAGAAGAAGAAGAAGAGGAGGAGGATAGTTAGTTGCCGGATTTTGATAGGAGTGTTTGTAGCAAATTTGAATTTTAGTAGTAGTGGTTTAGTGGATGTAAAGTTATTTTGTAGTGGGTTGTTTAAAAGTTAGAAATATAATTTTATTTGATTGTCCTCCAATTTTGTGCAAGTATAGGAGTATTTTGGAACAAAAAAAAAAAAAAAAAATTCGGTCAAAATAGTGGCAATCTCTTAAATAGTAGTATAGATGTAAAAAATGTTATACAAATTTAAAAAAATAAAATGGTCACACCTACCCATATTAAGAATAAATAATGATAATCGATAATAAACTATCATGTAATGAGTTCAAAATATATAAACTCATAAGAAAAAAAAATATTGTAAAATTTCATATATTTGCTTTTATTTTTATTTTTATTTTTTTGGTATCAATAACTAGGTATATACAAGTTATTTTTTTATTAAATTTTGTTTAAATAAAGTTTTTTAATGATAACTGAAAAATATATAAAAAATCTAGGGGCCACCACGGCTTAGATGTTTCTCCCCAATTGCTCAATCCGGTTTCTGGCTGCTATAAATAGAGGCAGTGTTAGCTCCTACAGGTTACAGAAATGTTAATACTGCATCATTTTCTTCACTCCAGCTAGCTGCTATCAGCCTTTAACCATTAATTTCCACTATTTTAGATCATATATCATGGACAAACCAGCCTACTATATCAGCCCTCTCTAATGGGTGAGAGAATTGAGAGTTTGAACCGAGTTGCTCAAGACGGAGATATTGAGTCTTTTTACGAGTTAATTCGGGAGGATGTAAATATTTTGGAGGACATCGATAAGCTACCATTTGTTAATACTCCTTTACACATAACTGCATCTGTTGGCAGCCTACAACCAAAACATATCGAATTTGCTATGGAGATGATGAGATTAAAGCCCTCATTTGCCTGGAAGCCAAATCCAGATGGGTCTAGCCCCATTCACCTAGCTCTACAAAATGCTCTACGGTCAAAGGAGTCAATTCAGTTGGTGCGTCGGCTTCTAAAAGTTGATGGGCACCTTGTCCATGTGAAAGGAAGGAACGGTATGACTCCGTTGCATGTTGTTGCAGAGGGCTTTCCTTTGCGTGATGAATCAGCAGCAGCAGCAGCAGCAGAAGAACCAGCAGCAACAGCGCAGCAACTTGATCTATTGGTTAATTTTCTATCAGTCTGTCCCAATTCTATTGAAGATGTGACAATTAAAAACAAAACCGCTCTGCATATTGCATTGGAAAGCCGAAAGTTGAAGGCTTTCAAACTCTTGGTGGGATGGCTCCGAAGAAATAAGTCTAAAAATGCCATGTCTTGGGAGAACGATATACTGAACTGGGAGGACGAGAAGGGTAACACTGTATTGCATGTGGCAGTATCCAATGACCAATCTGAGGCAAGCTCTCTCCATTCCTCAATTATTTACATACTAAAGAAACACGGTAAAGTTTGTGTTGTGAATGTCTCTCATGAAAGTAAAACATCATCATATTTTTTCTTCAACTATAATTTCAACTAACTTATAATCTCATGCATATGCATGAGATACATTTACAAATAAGTATATTTAAATGGTATTAAAATTTTACCAAGTTTATATATAATATACGTAATGTTTTTGTATTTGAAAAAAATATAAAATAGTTACTTATATAATACATATAATTTCATTTTTAAAAAAATAAATAAATTTAAATTTTTATCTATGAAATTCTCAATTTTAGTTTGTCAAACTGCTATTTGTATAATAATAATAACACTATAAGGGGAAAAAAAAATATAGCAAATGTTATTAATTTTCTGTTGTGTTAGAGTTTAGTATGTTGAGTTATGAAATATGATAGAGCAACCTTATTTAAACTTTAGAACCCTTAACCATGCTTTTTATTGCTAACTCACTTTTAAGATAAACTAGTAAATTAGTCAAAGTATAAGTGATTAACCAATTTTCATATAACAAGAACTACGATACACAAAGCATAACAAATATAAAGCAATATGGAAAAAGGGTAAAAGTATGCAAATCACAATTAAACACCAAGTAGTGTTTAGGAAGAGAAAAACTCGAAGCTAGGGTGAAAAAAACCTCTTCCCCAACCACATGGTCAGAAATCTCCACTAGACAGATAGTTGTAGGACAAAAGAACACTATAAACCCTCCAAGCACATAAATCTAAATGTACTTAAGTCCTTCAAGCTCTAGCTAGCAACCAGCTTCATCGAGCCTTTTTCCTTCTAGCTTTACCAGAAACACCCCATTGAAGCACCAATGGAAAACCAACAAATTAAAAGACTGAATTTTTACTTTGGATTCCTAAGTTTCCATGGATTCACTCAAAACTCATAAGGATATGTATAAGGTTGTGAGATGAATGAAATACAAATCTTAAACAATGAAGATTGAGATGGAAAAGAGAAGGAAGAGTGTTTTTGCTCAAAGCTAAAGCTCTCTATTTTCATATAGAAGGATATGACTTCCAATGTGATTCAAATGATTCCTAGGGTTAGGTTTTCACTCTTATCTAAAGGCCTAGCCACACAAAATAGATGTGAAGGGATGTCCTGGCATCATCACAATACATAGAAAATGGTTAGAAAACAAAGTACACTAATCGTGCAACTCGCGACCTTGTCGTAGCCTAACTGGTTGCTAGGTAGTTGCAACTTGCCTAGTCAATACTCAAATCTTGGCATTTTTCCACATGTCACTCATGGGTAGATAGGTCGTCTGAGGTCATGAGATTACTCTGAATGCAGTTTTCCCTAATGCAAATGAGGCTCAAGTAAAGTCTACCCCAAATACAATTAAGTTCTAAGAAGATACATTAAAATGATTAAATAAAATACACACAAATTTGTCACTGAATAAAGCCAATACACAGACTTTTCAATTTATATTTGGTCTAGATGGGAACGAACCTAAGCTAAAGCCAACATAAATATAAATTTTATTTTTTATAAAATTCCCCATTCCTCATTGCCAACAATCACGCCAAAACCTTGTCAAAGCCAAACCAAACCTTTCTTTTCCCTCTCTCTCTCTCTCTCTCTCTCTCTCTCTCTCTCTCTCTCTCTCTCTCTCTCTCTCTCCAACTTTTGCCCTAATAACTCACTTGATACAAAAATTAAAAAAATATATGAGATATGTGGTACAAAATTAAACTTTAATTTAAAATCTAATTGAGTTTTCTTTCAGTTTTGGTTTTAATTATATGTTAGCTTGTAATCTCATGCATATGCATGAAATACATTTACAAATAATCATAACTAAATGCGTATTAAGATTCACAAAGTTTATATATAATATATAATATTTGTATATTTGAAAATATAAAATAGTAACTAACAAAATAAATATAAGTTTATTTGAAACAAATGAAAAAAAAAATTATTTAAATTGTTCTCCATGAAATTCTTTATTTTAGTTTGTCCAACCACTATAATAATAATAATAATAATAATATAAGAAAATTTTATCAATGATAGTGATTTTTTTAAGTTTATTAATTTTGATTGTATAGTTTTCTCACTTAATAACTCATTCAACACAAAAAATTGAGAAAATTAAATTAGACTCAATTTTTGCAATGTAGTAAATAGCTACACCAAAATTAAGAAAATTCAATGAGACACATGACATAAAATTAAACTCTAATTTGAGATCTAATATGAAAACATTGAACTATAATAGAAAAAGAAAAAAGTGAATAATTATGTCAATATTTTTTTAGGATTATGTAAATTGTTGTTGTTGTTGTTGTTATTCTATTCTTGAAAAGGTATTGATTAATGATAATAATATTATTCTTGTTGCTAATATTAGCCTAACAAATAAGGTACTACGAAACTCTATGGTTAACAACAATTTTTTTCCTTAAAAAATTGACTTAATGAAATTTTTTGTTTATTAATTAGAATTAAAACAAAAACCAAAGATGTAATTAACATATAGGAATCACTATATGAGTTATGATATTGTAAATATCTTTTCTGCAATATAAACGAATCAGAGTGCATGCTTTCTCAAAATGTTTTGCTTTTTAATTGCGTGAACTGCACAATATTAATAAGAAACTGTTAAAAAACTTTTAAAAACCAAAAAAATAAAATCAATCTTCACTGTGATGAATAAAGAACACTATATGATGTGATTTGAGGCTTATGCGTTGTATCACTATATTATGCAGGCTGTGAGGCTGTTACTAGATACGGGTGTTGATATAAACGTTAGGAATTTAGTGAATGACACAGCATGTGACATAGCAAAACGAGAAGGTAACAGTGGGATCAAGGATATGCTACTGCATGCTGGAGCTTCGGATTCATCGCTTCCTACAGATACTTCTTATGCAAAGTACCTAGAGGCCAAAGTCAACCTTGTGTCAAGATTAAAAATTATGTATTCCCGTGAACAGAATAGATTATCAAACGAGGACCGCAATGTGCTTTTGGTGGTTGTTGCACTGATTGTGACAATCACCTATCAAGTAATACTCACCCCTCCTGACGGACTTCTGCAAGATAAAAAGATTGTTTCTGGATTTGATATCGATCAGATTGATACCACAGCAACAGACGACAGTGCACCTCTAAGACTACATCTTCCACACATACCAGGGATAGCCATTGCCGGTACAAATTATTTCACATTTACGATCTCAGCCTTAATTACATGGTTCCTCCTTCCGAAGGTGTTGATTAGTTCGCTGTTCAAGATGGCCCTAGTCAACTTATGGGTCTCCTATTATTTTTCATTGACAGTCAGAACTGAAAATGCGATGGATCTGCTTTTATGTTTTCTTACTTCCATCTGGGGTTTTGTTATCGTCCTCTTAGGCTTCTTAATGGGCAAATTGTATCCCAGACAAAAGAAAACATTGCTCGATATTAGCTGGGGTCTCAATTTATTTTCTGGCCTCTTTATTTGGAACCTGTCCACGTTGCAAGTAGTTATTGGAAAGTACAAATTGAATGAGATGTTATAATATAATTAATTTTATGAGACTATTTGTGCATGAATTTATTGGATATTATATATTATAGTCATGGTTTTGATGCTGGACACTTCAAAAAACTGAAAAGGAGAAAGGTTTAAGATTTTTGAGGTAAGATTGAGATTTAACTAAAATCAAACTGTAATGTGTCCTTTAATCTTATAATATATATATATATATATATGGTACTTAAATTGTCTTTATATTTATTAATTTTGTTAGGATCAAATTTTATATGTAATTGGCTAATTCTTTGTCAAAACACACTTTACTTGTAAATTAGATAGATCTAAGCTAGGTTTGATATATATTAAGTGGTTGTATTAAAGACATGAAGATTGATTGAAGAAAAAAGTGAAGAAAAGCTATTTTACTAAAACTCGAAGATAGCTCAACAAATGGTATATATCAAGATTTATTGGGCAAGCTTGACACCAGCTTGACATCACCTCGATCTATCAAGATTTACAAATTCAGATTTTCCAAATTTGAATTTTGGCCCATGTTAATATATTTGTTTAGGGTTTCTTCTCTCACAACCCTAGACATATATAAGGTTTATTTTAAAAGCCATCACACATGTAGATAGAAACCATGAGCTTAATTATCTCTGTGAAAAGTTACTGTGCTTGTACGTCATAGGGTTTTGTAACCAAGTGCTTCCTGATCTTTGTTATTGATAAAGTGAAGAACTTTGCAGCCAACAACAACCATTCAAGTTGTTAGAGTTAGTCACATACTAGAATCCATGCAAAATAGTTACAAATTGGAGATTTGTGCATTAATGGAAAGAAGGCTACTACAAGATCAAGTTCAATTAGGTATTGGAGCAAGGGTTCAACTGTAGGTTGGTGTTTCGAGATAGACCAAGGTAGTGGTAAGATTTCTTATAGTTGTAACCGCTTGATTGTTGATTAGTGGATTCTTAGGAGTGGTGACCTTAAAATCACCCGATGGTGTTTTTACCTTACGAGAGGTTATCCCTATTTGTCAACAAATCACCGTGTTAATTTAATTTTCGCTGTATTTAGTTTTATTGGTGATTTGTTGGTGCCTCCACGATTTGCATGCATTTTACCCTAATTAATCAACTTGGGTAATTGAATTAATTAACCGAGGTCAAGCTATCTTAACTTAACAAGTGGTCTCAGTGCAGGCACACTCTAATTAGGTTTTAATCTTTGCTATGTGATCCATTGACCTTTGTTGTTATGGATCGTGGGCAATCCCTGATTATTCATCCTTTATTTAATGATACTAACTATGCATGCTAGAAAGTACACATGAGAGCTTTTTTGCAATCTTTAGATGAGAAGGTCTGGCTAGCAGTTGAAGTTGGTTGGACTAAACCTACTGATCCACCTACATTATGGGATGACACTAAGATCAAAGCTACAGATTTTAACATGTAAGGTTGAATTTAATCAACCATTTTGTTGGCTTTATTCCATGCCAATTTGTTTGTAATTCAGCATTTAAAAACCCTGTATTTAGGTAGGAATCATGTAAGGGTAGTGTATGAGAGAAGCGTAAGAGTGTGCACTCAGCAGGGCCTCGCGATTGGATCTTGCGACTGGCTCGTGGCTGGCAAGTCACCAAAGGAGGCATACGTGAAGCATGTAGAGGAGCTGAAGAGTCACATCGACTCTTCAGTTGGAGCACTATAGGACAAAACTTTTAGTCTGGCCAGGCAGTTAGCTTGCGACTCAAACTCGTGACTCAATCAAGTCACGAGGCCCAGTTGCCAAATAGCTTTGTTTGTAACAAATCTGACCTTTTGCATTCCAAACACACACCAGTATAAATACCCCTTATACCCATGTATTGTAGAGAGCTTCTAGAGAGAATTTTGAGAGAGAAACCCTAGAGAAAAATAAGATTGACTCATCCACAATCTTCATCCTTTGATTCTCCAAATTCCTTTACTCTCACCCTTTCTTTTGATACATCCTTTAGAGGTATATTAGCCAAATGCTTATCTCACCATACCCATATCTGTGAGAAGGTTATTTGGAACTTGGGAAGCAGTTAGGAACAGACCAATTGATAATGGTTGATGCTATGGGCTATAGCGGAATCTGGTAAGCTAAAGAAGACAAAGGTTCGGCGTAACCTTGTTGGAGTAAGAAGCTTGGAGGGTTTAGGTACACTGGGTAGATTAGGCTTGGAGGGACTTCTGCTGTTCATGTATCCCATCTTCATTCTCTAGTAGATTATTGACCGCTTGGAGAGCGGCGGAGAGGTTTTACGCCGAGAATTTCGGTTTCCTCTTCGATAACGCATCGCTGTGTTGTCTTTGTGTTTGCATCTCTCTTCCCTTAATTTTTTCCTTTTTATTACTGCTGTGGTTGTGATTAATTATGGTTTAGATTGTTTTATCAATTCTATTTTAGCTTTTTTTTTTTTTTTTTTTTTTTTTCATATTCCGCACATACATTGTTTGATAATAAGCTTGAATTGGTAATTTGTATTTTGGGGGTCTAAACGTTTTAGGTGTTTTACACATTATTTGAACATTCAATTAATATCAGAGCAGGTGCACTTGTGGTGGTTTAATTATCTAGTGCGATCCTATACCTCTTAGCTATGGATGAAGCTATGGAAAAGGCAATGTTGAATTGTGGTTTAAATATTTGTGATAATTGAACGGTTTTAGACCCCTTAACCCAACTAGATTATCTTAGCTAATTAGTCAAGTGATTAACTTAGTCAAATTATGCAAATCTAAGTTATCACAATCAAACAATCATATCAAGAATATAAAGCAGCGAAAAAGTACATAACACAATGATATGATGACCTAGGAAACCACACGATAAAAACCTGGGAAGGATTTGACTTAGCTATCCTCAAGGTAAACTTGAATCCACTATATGAAAGAATCGAAGTTTATACAAAAGGACTTACAAGCTCCCACGCTTGAATTTCTAATGCTACCCACCAGTAGAACTTACTGACATAACCACGTGCAAACTTCGAATCCATGGACTCCTTCTTTTTTGGATTCTCCAATCAAGTACAAACACCCACGCTTGTTTTTCTTTAACCTTTAATGGCAGCAACTGAGTTGATCATCAAGGTGTTGACAATATCACTACCTTAAAAATCCTAAGTTTATGTGAAAGAAAGCTCCTCAAGAATCTCACAAGAGATTCACACAAACCGCAAAATATGAGTAACAATACAACTAGAGCAACTCTAAAAACGGGGCTAGGGTTTTCTTTACATACTAAGAGAATTAGATTTGAAACCCTAATCCTTAATGGGCTTGGGATAAGTTGGAAATTCTGCAGAAAAAACGTTTTGCTCAATATTCAATCGATCGAGTCTAACTTTCGATTGATCGAGCCAGACTGAAATGCACCAATACATCTGCAGCCTCTCGATTCCAACTTTACATGAATTACACAACTTTAAGCAAGCCTAAATAAGACTAAACATATTGTTTTGATCATGGTTTTCCAACATTGCGCATTAGAGTTCTAAATACATCAAATCCTAAGTCTTTAGAACCTAACAAACTCCCCCTTTGACAATCCGTGACAAAACACAATTAAAAAGCTCAAAGTTTACAAATAAAAACTCTTTACAAAAATAATGCTCATAACACAAATTCAATCCTAACTACTATCCATCAGTTACAAGTGTAGACAGCAGCTCAATTGAATCAACCTGTATATTCCAGAAACACTCAACAAATGTATAAACGCATGTGTGATAGAAAATAGTAAAACAACAGGTATGTAAACTAACTCTCCCCTTAAGTTAGATACAACAAAAATAAAACATTCTTGTATATTCCACACAACACATAATAAAGACATATATCAATGAATAACTCATAAATATAAATCAATAAATAGTGAACACAAAAAACAAGAATCATATATATCAAAATCAATGTAACTCCCCTAACATGAATAGCCCCAAAAACGATATACAAAGTGAAGTACCTAGATACAATCTAATATCTCCGCTAGCTCCGTAAAACAAAAGAAATACTCCCCCTAACTAACAAAACCCCCCTAACTACAAAAACTCCTCTACAGTGTCAAAACTCTACTCCCCCTTTTTGTGACGGAATGTCAAAGGACAATCACATGCCATCATCAAAAGGAGGTGGTGAGAGTGAACGAAGATGCACTAAGTCAGCTCGCAAAGCATGTATCTCATCAAGCAAGTCCACCAAAATCTGACCATGAGCCGCTTAAACGGTCATGACAGTCTCCAAGGTACGACGTATATCAAAGTCATTTGAAGGAGGTGGATGAACATCAGCAGCAGCAGCATCACTAATAGGATTAGCAACACCTTTACTAGCAGGACCTGTAAAAGAAGAAGGAGGTGGTGTAGTACCAGAAAGCTCAAACCTAGGGTGTTTAGAGCCAACTCAAAGATGAGCAGCCCTTTGTCTAAGAAAAGACGCACCTATAGGAGCAATAACATGAACGGGCTCAGAAGAAGGGAAATCATCTAGACCAAGATATAACAAAATCTTATGAATAAAAATAGGATGGACAAGAGCATGAGAGGAAGATGAACTCCTATAAATTTTGTTCAAAGAACGAAGAAACAAATGAGGAAAACTAATAGGAGCATCGGTAACAAGAGCGTACAAAAAGACACACCGCTCGAGAGGAATGGTGTGAAGATGAGAGATGTGCCATATAGAATGACAGGCTATCCGAAGAAACAAATAGATAGTCTCAAGAAGCTCAAAAGACGTGATCTGAGGATCAGAACCTCACTGGACAGAAGACCCAGTGATGTATGACATGATATCATCCAAGAGTGGAGACTCATCATATGGGTAGATAGGATGCTGGACCAAAGGTACCCCTAAAGCATCAGCCACTACAGTAAGAGTAATGGTGTACTCTGCATCTCGTATCCAACTCTTTACCAAAGTGTTGGAATCATAGACGCAGATAGAGATGTTTGAAAAGAACTCTCTAATCAGGGTAGTTGGAGGAGGAGAATCAGATATATCCAACAAAGGTAACTAGCCCTGATGCTTAAAATTTGCCCTAATGGCAGGATCAATCTCATCTAACACAACAGAACGCTCAGCCCAAATCTTTCTCTTAAGGTTTAGTTTCTCAAAAATCTCTTGGTTTTTCTTACTAGGAAACTTCTCACATTCAAAAGAAGGTGGAGGAGGAGAAGGTAGGGGGAACAAACCTATGAGCTCTAGTCTTCCTAGGCATAATGCTAAGAAAAAGACAAAGAAACAAAAATAGAACCAAAAGAACACAATAAAACACAAACCAAGGATAGACTGTAAGTTAGCACAAAAAATATAGAAGAAAAATCTATATAATGCATGAACAATTACAATGTCATGATGCATGTTCTAATGCAGTAAAGCTAAGTTCAATTTCACAAAATTGGCTTGAGCACAGAGTTTCTAATAAAAAACCCCAAAATTGAAAATTACTTGTTAGGATTTTGGAAAAATTTGACTAATTGATCATCACACAAGCTAGAAACATAATATAATGATCAATGACATCAAATCAACAAGCCAATTGCATCAATTGAATCCAATTTGAACAAATCCCCAATTCGGATCAAATACAAGCCCTAGAATTTTCAATGTTTCACAAATCACAAAATTGATCAAATTAAACCATCAAAATCATGTTTATATCATGTCCCAACAAAACCCCAATGATCAATTTCACTTAAAAAGGCTTGAATCATCAAAAACCCCAAAAAGAAATAGGACCGAAAATTTGAATGAATAATGCATGAAAAATGCATGAGACATGAAAATAAAAGAAAAAGGAGGGGTATAATGGACATACCGGCCTTAGAAGACAAAAACCTTGCAAAAGATTCGGAGAAAAATGGCAAAAAATAGAAGCTTTAGCCTTGAACGAGTCGGACAGAGAAAGAAAAAGGTTTGAAACTTTTTGAAAAGTGATTTGAACAAGTCAAAGGCAGATATTTTAAGAACATGATTTGTGATATTCGATTGATCGAAAATTACATTCGATCGATCGAATCAACCCGAGACTTTTAAAAGGATTTTAAGCACATTTTCAATCGATCAAAAAACAGAATGAATCGATCAAAACAGACAGAAGCTCATAAAATTTTTGAGAAAAAACATAGTTTAAAAAGAAAAAACTTTTTGGCCCCAAACTCTTTAAAGCATTAAAATTGAAGAACAAAATGTATGAGTATGAGATGAAATACATTTTCAAAAACCCAAGTTTTTTAAACCCAATTCTCCCAACAATTTAGGTATCAAACAAACTTCCTTTTTAATTCTCAAGCAACAAAGCAATTGTGCATAAATCTCAAGGTATTTTCCAAACTTGGTTGGTTAGACCAAAAACACACACAATAACATATATAGTGTTTAGCAAAAAGTAACTTGTGTAGTGTGTGCAATTAGCAAAAACTTGAGATACATGTGAGGTGATATGTGAATAACAATCAATCACAAAGTCTACAAAATCTATCACATAGAATTCAAAAGAGACTATCACCTAAAGAGTTACATCATATAACTCTCACATTTCCTAGATCATAAGCTTGTAATCATGTAAGTTTCTTGAATTTTGCCTCATAATGTACACACAGATTTTAGTTATGTGACTTGGCATCAAGCCTAATAGTACACACCAAATTTAATTATGTGATTTGGCATCAAGCCTAATAGTACACACCAATTTTAAGTATTAAACAATTAAACCGAGGCTACACCTTATGTTCTTTTTGTGCATATGCTACACTTTCTCGAGCACAAAATCTTATGATATGCACTAAGGTGTTCATGATTGGTTAGTGAACAGTAGTGAGATGATTATTTATGCATTTATCAAAAAGTTCAAGTCCGACAGTCAAAAAACACGTGACTTTAAGATTAAGACAAAGTGATAAACACCATAAACATCTTTCCCACTTAACATGTACTACAAAGCTTCAACTAGTAAAGTGCAATAAATAAGCTCATCAAAGCTAAACAAGGTACACAAGACATATTATGTGTAAATAGATTGACCAACCTTATTTTCAAAAACCAAGAAAAAATAATGCTGCCAAACACAATTTGCTTTCCTCTTTTTCTTTTTTTTTAAAAGAGAAAACAAAAAAAATAACTCCTGGAATGAAATGCATGAATGTTATGCAATGCAAATCCTAGAAACAAAACAACACAAAAATCAAAGAACAATGGTCAAAAAAGAGTAGAGCAATGAAGCACAAGGACCATGTCAAAAAGACTCAATTAAATCGAGTCTTTTACATCCAAAACCTTTTAGATGCATCACAAGCATTGGAGTTCCTATTCACGTTCAAGTGATTTCCAATTCCAGGATTGGAATAAAGGTTCAAAGCTTTTACCAATTCACCAATGAGTGCCATAGGATCTTGTGCTTGAGGCACAGACACTTTTGGTTTGTTTGATCTCTTAGTAGCTTGAAGCTTGTAACAGTTAGGACGAATGTGTCCAGACTTTCCACAAAAATGACAAACCCAAGTAGGTTTACTATGCATCTTGTCCTTAGAAAGGGTAGGCTACTTAGGTTTAGACTCTTTTAGATCAACCATAATCTTCCTAGATGGTGAAACTTCTATAGGTTTGACAACCTCACTTACAAGGAGTTTGACAATTTCACTCACAACCTCACTCACGGAAGGTTCAGAAGAAGGTGAAGGAACAAAGTTCGTGGAATTTGGTGCAGACACACAGATGCTTTCAACAAAACCTAATCCAGATTTGTTAGAATGAACCTTTTGAACATTTAACATTTGATTAAGTTTAGAACTAGCAGATCTAGCAACAGATAAATCATATTCCAAAGTTTTAACTTTATCAAGTAAGAGCATATTCTCAGATTTCACATGGTTCAAAAGATCATTAGCATCAAATAATTTAAAAAGCAAATTCTTCTTATCAAGCTCAAGAGATTCAATTTTCTTCAGGCTAAGTTGAACATTCATAGCATCCTTTGTAGCAACTTTACAAAGTTTATTATAGGCCTCTTGAAGATCTGCATCCTCAGAGAGTTCTCCATCAGAAGGGTTCTCTTCAACAGATACACTTTCATTGACTACAGCAGTAACAGTGAAAATAATGAAGTTTCCATCCTCGTCACATTCAGACTCATCATCAGAAACCTCATTATCACTAAGGGTTACAGCCATAGTTTTACCCTTAGACCTCAAGTAAGTAGGACATTTAGATTTAACATGACCATACCCTTAACATCCAAAACACTGAGGACCCAAAGAATTGTTTGAAGATTGACCAACTTTTTCTCTAGGTTTTTCAAAGTTATTCACCTTAGTGGGATCATTCTTCCTAAAGTTTCTAGGTTCAGTAGTGTTTGTATCTCTTGCCTTTCTGTTGTTATTCCTAAGAAAGTTTCTAAATTTCTTGTCAAGGTACGCAATCTCTATAGCAGAGAGCTCATCATCAAATCCACCAACCTCAACATCATCAACTGATTTAAGAGCCATTGATTTGGATTTATTAGCTTTGGGTAGGTCTAACTCATAGCACTGAAGAGATCCTACAAGCTCATCAACAAGGATGAAGTCCACATCCTTACTCTCAGTAATGGCAGTCACTTTGGGTCTAAAGTCTTCAGTTAAAGATCTAAGAATCTTCCTAACAATTTTAGGTTGATCATAGATTTCACTCAAATTAAATGTAGAATTAATAATATCATTCAACTTAGCATAGAATTCATCAAAAGATTCATTATCAGACATTTTAATGCTTTCAAATTTATAAGTTAATTGCTACAATTTATTAATCTTAACTGCCTTTGTGCCTTTATGCACAGTTTGGAGGATTTTCCAAGCAGTATGAGCAACCTCAACATTTGAGATTTTCTTAAATTCCTCCATAGAAACAACATTAAAGATGACATTCGTAGCTTTGCTATTGAAACCAGCTGCTTCTTTTTGAGAAGTTTGCCACTCACTCACAGGAGTAATGAGCTTCTCTCATCCGTACTTAATGGAATTCCAAACCCTCTCATCAATAGATTTCAAGAATACTTTCATCCTTACTTTCCAATAAGCATAGTTATTCCCATCAAAGTGAGGAGGAACAACAAGAGAGTGTCCATGTTCCATGACAACAATGGTCAAGGATCAGCTCAGAGATCAAAAGATCTACAACAAGAGAGCTACCTACTCTGATACCACTTGTACGGTTTTAGACCCCTTAACCCAACCAAATTAGCCAAATTAATTAGCCAAGTGATTAACTTAGTCAAATTATACAAATCTAGGTTATCACAATCAAATAATCATATCAAGAATATAAAGTAACAGAAAAGTAAATACCGTAATGACATGATGACCCAGGAAACCACACGGTAAAAACCTGGGGAGGATTTGACCTAACTATTCTCAAGGTAAACTTGAATCCACTATATGAAAAAATCGAAATTCATACAAAAGGACTTACAAGCTCTCACGCTTGACTTCCTAATGCCACCCACTAGTAGAACTTACTGACACGACTACGTGCAAGCTCCGAATCCACGGACTCCTTCTTTCTTGGATTCTCCAATCAAGTACAAGCACCCATGCTTGTTTTTCTTTAAGCTTCAAATGGCAGCAACTGAGTTGATCATCAAGGTGTTGATAATATCTCTACCTAAAACCCTAAGTTTATGTGAAGGAAAGCTCCTCAAGGATCTCACAAGAGATTCACACAAACTGTAAAATATGAGCAACAATACAACCAGAACAACTCTAAAAACGTGGCTAGGGTTTTCTTTACATACTAGGAGAATTAGATCTGAAACCCTAATCCTTAATGGGCTTGGGGTGAGTTGAAAATTCTACAAAAGAAACATTCTGCCCGATATTCAATCGATCGAGTCTAACTTTTGATCGATCGAGCCAGGCTGAAATGCACCAATACATCTACAGCCTCTCGATTCCAACTTTACATGAATTACACAACTTTGAGCAAGCCTAAATAAGACTAAACATATTGTTTTGATCATGGTTTGCCAATATTACACATTAGAGTTCTAAATACATCAAATCCTAAGTCTTTAGAACCTAACAATAATGACTCTATGAGTATGTTTGAATGGTGTCCTAACAATGAACTCCTAGAGTTATTAAAAACAAAGAAACATGCTAGGATGTTTGTTCACATGCTGAAATATTTTGAAAATGAGAATTACATCGTACACAATAGTTTTTGTGAGTCTAATTCGTTGATTAGGAAGTACAAAAGAAGAAATAGAATATTGTGTGATAAGGTTGATAATCTGAAGAAGAAAATTAAATCTAACAAGAGCATGTAAAATGAAGATAAGTTTCTGTTTGAAGGTCAAGAGTGCTTGTCCCACGTTTGCCTATTTGTGCACACCTCTTTGAAGGTATTTAATTCATGTTTATGGTATCTTGATAGCGGCTGTTCTTGTTATATGACAGGAGATAAATCACTTTATAAGTCACTCAAAGAGAAGGTTGGTGACTATGTGACATTTGGCGATAGGAGTCAAGCTCAAGTTCTTGGCAAAGGGACTGTTGAGATACCAGGATTACCTCTATTAAAGGATGTCTTATACATCAAGGGGCTAAAGGCAAATCTCTTGAGCATTACTCAAATATGTGATGAAGACTTCCTTGTTCAGTTCTCAAAGAAGAGGTGCATAATCATTGATGAAGAAGGGGTTCGAGTCTTGGAGGGAAATAAGACTACCGATAAGTGCTACGAAGTAGTTCCTACGACACCAATTTCCTGTAGAAGTGCTTGTGTTGACATGTTAGAACTTTGGAATCACAAATTTGGGCATGCAAATTTCAAACAAGTAGGCTAAAGTATCTAAACTTGAAGCTATTGAGGGACTTCCAAAATTTGGAAAGGTTGAGAAGACAATTTGTGGTGCATGCCAACTGGGAAAGCAAACAAAGGCAAGTCATCCCAAGGTGAATGTGATTGCTACCTTTCGTTGTTTAGAGCTGCTTCATGTTGATTTAATAGGGCCTACAAGAACTGGAAGTCTAGGAGGAAAAAGGTACATTATGGTCATTGTTGATGATTTCTCAAGATACACTTGGGTGAAATTTCTTAGAGAAAAATTAGAAGCATATGAGAAATTGAAAATTCTATGCAAGAGACTACAAAACGAGAAAGGAGTTTCGATTGTCAAGATAAGGAGTGATCATGGCAAGGAGTTTGAAAATGCAAGATTTGAGTCGTATTGTGAGAAGAATGGGATCAAAAAGGATTTTTCAGCCCCTAAAACTCCTCAACAAAATAGGGTGGTTGAAAGGAAAAATCGGGTGATTCAAGAAATGGCAAGAGTTATGCTACTTAACAAGCAAATTCCTCAAAAGTTTTGGGAGAAGCTGTGAACACCTCATGTCACATTGGTAATAGGATATTCTTCCAAGCAGGAACAAAGAAGACCGCTTATGAAATTTGGAATGGAAAAAATTGGAAAATTTGATGCAAAAAGTGATGAAGGCATTTTCCTTGGGTATTCTACTACTAGCAGGGCATATAGAGTTTTTAACAAGAGAACAACGACAGTAATGGAATCTATCAATGTAGAAATTGATGATGCTATAATGAAGGTAGAGATGGTTGATGATGGAGAAGGGCCAAGCACCAAAAAGCCTACAACTGAGGTCGAAGCTCTTGATATTAAAGTTGAAGGACCTACACTGGAAAAGGAATCAACTCCCGTGAACTCAAGAATGGTGTTGGGGACATATTTTTATGTAATTGGCATATCCTTTGACAAAACGCACTTTACTTGTATTTAGGTAAATCTAAGTAGGTTCAAGATGATCATCACAAGTGGTTAAATTGAAGACATGAAGATTACTCAAGAACTGTTCAAGAAAAGTGCAATCTGCAAGTCTCAATACCTCATCGATAGAAGCTCGATCTGTTGAGATTCATTAAAGCTTGATAGATGTCTCGATCGATCGAGCCTACGGATTTTCAGATTATAGCCACAATGTTTTTATTCTACAAGGCTATTTGTTTATGGGTTTGTATAATCCTTATTGGACTAGGAAAGCCCAAGGTTTATGTAACCTTATTTGGAATAGGAGAGCCCATTAAGCTCCTATTTAAAGGAGGTGGGAAAAAGAAAAACCTAACCCTAGAGAGCTTCATAATGTTTTCTTTTTGAAACCCTAGCCTCCTCCTACAGAAGAAAGAGTTCTTGCTACGTTTCTTGTACGCCTTTGGGTTTTGTGACCAAGCAAAGTCTCTTGCTCCAACATTGAAGATCTTATTGGTGTTTCTATGTGAAGCTGCTGCAAATCAACTACAACAATCAAAGGGTTGCTGTGGAGTTAGTCACGTACTGGGATTCGTGCAAAGGAGTAAGCAGTGTACTGAGAGCTGTGCATCAAACTGGTTAGTCACGTACTTGGGAGCCGTGCATCAAAAGGGGGGAACTGTCACTACAGATCAAGTCCAATTGGGTATTAGGGTAAGAGTTCAATTGTAGGTTGGTAAGGTACTTGAGATTCCTTTACTTGTAACCGTTTGATTTGATAATAATGGAGTTTCGGGAGTGGTGACCTAAAAATCACCCGGTGGGGTTTTTTCTGCGAGATTTTTCCCCATTCGTAAACAAATTACCGTGTCATTTAATTTCCGCTGCATATTTAGTTATTTGGTAATTTGTTTGTGCTTCCACATATTTGCATGCGAAATTGATTAATTAATAACTTGGCTAATTAATTAATTGGTTTAATCGTAGGGGGTCATTCAGATTGTGGCTTATCAAATGGAAACAAGATCAATGTCTAGAACATCAAGTCCTCACACTCCTCCGAAAGTTTATCCTCCTATCTCTCGGAATGATGAAGTGTTCACATCAAATAAGCCATCATCAAGAGTGATTAAAAACTATCCGAACAGTAACATCATTGGGTCTTTAGATAAAGGTCTTCACCTTAGAAAGGGAAACATACTTCTGGCCAATCATGTAACATACTATTGCTACCTTGCCCAATTTGAGCCAAAAAAGGTAGAAGAAGCTCTTCAAGATGAAAATTGGGTTGAGCCAATGCATGAAGAACTAAATCAATTTGTGAGAAATGATGTATGGGAACTTACTCCAAAGCCTGAAAATGTTCATGTCATCAGTACCAAATGGATCTTCAAAAACAAGACCGATGAAGATGGAGAGATTATTCGAAATAAATCTCGACTAGTGGCTCAAGGATACACTCAACTAGAAGGAGTAGATTTTAATGAATCTTTCGCTCCCATGGAAAGACTTAAGTCTATTTGCATTCTTATGTCAATTGCATGCACTATGAACTTCAAACTCTATCAAATGGATGTGAAATGTGCATTTCTAAATGGCTACCTGAATGAAGAAGTGTTTGTTGAACAATCCAAAGGCTTCAAAGATCCTCACTTCCCGAACCATGTGCTAAGATTAAAGAAAGCTCTTTATGGCTTAAAACAAGCTCCGAGAGCTTGGTATGATCAGCTTACTCATTACCTCTTGGATAGAGGGTTCAAAAGAGGGTATGCCAACCAAACTTTATTTCTCAAGAATGATAAGGATTACCTTCTCGTGGCTCAAGTATATGTTAATGACATAGTATTTGGAGCTACCATTAATGCTCGAGCTATAGAGTTCTCCGAGGAGATGAAGAAAGAATTTGAGATGAGTATGGTGGGGGAGCTTACGTTTTTCTTGGGGCTTTATGTCAAACAAAGGAAGGAAGACATATTCATTTCACAAGAAAAATATGCTAGAAATATTGTCAAGAAGTTTGGACTAGATTCCAAAAAGCATGCCTCTACTCCTATGAGTTCATCTGCAAAGTTTAATGTTGATTCCTCCGGGGTAGAAGTGAGTCCAACCTTGTATAGAAGTATAATTGGGAATCTACTCTATCTTACAGCCAGTAGACCGGATATTGCTTTTAGCATGGGTGTTTGTGCATGATATCAAGCTGCACCGAAGGAATCCCACCTGATTAAGGTGAAGCGAATCATACAATATGTTAATGAAACTTCGGATTATGGCTTGTGGTACTTAAAAGACTCAAATGCTTGCCTTGAAAGTTATTCAGATGCAGATTGGGCTGGAAGTATGGATGATCGAAAGAGTACTTTAGGTGGTTGCTTCTATCTTGGAAACAACCTTGTCTCTTGGATGAGCAAGAAATAAAATTCTGTGTCTCTTGCTACCTCTAAAGCAGAGTACATAGCTGCTGGAAGTTTCTGCACACAACTCCTTTGGATGAAAAAGCTACTTCATGACTATGGGATTCATCAAGATACAATGTGTGTTTTCTATGATAACACCAGTGTCATAAATCTTTCTAAGAATCCGGTTCAGCATTCAAAGTCGAAACACATAGATATACGTTACCACTTCATTCAGGATTTGGTGGAAGATAAAGTTGTATGTCTTGAATTCATACATACAGATAATCAAAAGGTGAACATCTTCACCAAGCCTCTCGATGGCCCACTATTTGAATCACTCCGTAAGACCATCGATGTTGGTATAATTCCTTATATCTCATGTGTGATGTGTGCTTTACCTCTTTATCTTGTTTTGATTCTTTTTGTAGGGCACACACTACTTTGTTGGCAATTTATATAGCTTGTCATGTTTGCTTGTTTTTTTGCTTTGAATGTTTTTTTTATAATTTTTTTTTATCAATCTTTATTTGTTTTTGTGTCAAAAATTCAAAAACACATAAAAGGTAGAAAATCCAAAAAGTTTGATTGACATTATTGTGTATTGTCACAAGCATGTTTTGTCTTGTTCTTTTGTGCTAATGACTTTGTGCATTTACGAGCTTAGCTTGTACCTTATACACTCATATCATTGTGGGAAAAATCTTGAAATCTATGTGACTGTTGTAAATAGATCTTCAAACTTGTCATGAATGATTAGTCAATAGATTTGTTGATCTTGAAACTTGCATAGACTTGTGCCTATATATCTTCCCACCATTTTATTTATTTATTTATTTATTTTCTTAAAGAGCTCAACAAATGTAAATTTTAAAATGAAAAGAGATAATGAGCTGCAAAATCTGTCGCACATACTAGTATTTGACTAGGAAAAAGGGAAAGCAACTTTTATGAAAATTGTATGATGCCAAAAAAGCCAAAGGCTTGCTCTTCAAATTAAAATATCAAAAATTTTAGACATTGATCTCAAAATGAGATGTACTGATTGAAGAAGATCAAATGATATGATTTATATGGAGCCAAATGAAAAGCTTCAATGTTATGTGTTAGGTTCTAAAGGTTTAGGAATTTGTGTATTTAGAACTCTAATTTGTAATATTGACAAACCATGATCAAAACAATATGTTAAGTCTTGTTAAAGTGTGCTCAAAGTTGTTTAATTATTGTAAAGTTGGAATCGAGAGACTGTAGATGCATTGGGGCATTTTGGTCTGGCTCGATCGATCGAAGAATAGATTCGATCGATTGAAAATCGATTAGATTGCATTTTTCTGCAGTTTTCCAACTCAGCCCTAGCTCATTAAACGTTTAGGGTTTTATGTTTTTTCCCTAGGTATATAAGGAAAAACCCTAACCACATTTTTAGAGTTGCTCCAGTTGTATTGTTGCTCATACATTGCTGTTTTGTGTAAATCTCTTGTGAGATCTAGAGGAGCTTTCCTTTACACAAAGCTTAGGGTTTTCAAGATTGAGATTACTTCAACATCTTGATAATCAACTTGGTTGCTACCATTGAAGCTTAAAGAATATCAAGCGTGGGTGCTTGTAGCTGATTGAAGAATTCAAGAAAGAAGGAGTTCGTGGATTCGGAGCTTGCACGGGGTCGTGTCAGTAAGTTCTACTAGTAGGTAGCATTAGGAAGTCGAGCGGGAAGCTTGTAAGTCATTTTGTATGAACTTTAATTCTTTCATAGTGAATTCAGTTTTGCCTTGAGGATCGGTGGGTAAAATCCTCCTTAGGTTTTTTACTGGTTTGGTTTTCCTGGGTGATCATATCTTGTGTTATTTATTATTCTACTGCTATATATTCTTGATATGATTGTTTGATTGTTTTAACCTAGAATTGCTTAATTTGACTAAGTAACAACTTGGCTAATTAACTAGGCTACTCAATCTGGTTGTGTTTTAAGGGGTCTAAATTTCCATCATTATGTTATCAAGTTGTGTGAAAGGTCATATATGCATATTTCTATAATTGAGATAGGTCACTTTTCCTAGTGCTAATTGTGTATGCCTTGATTGAATTGATTATTGAAACTTCACATTGGACTAAGGACTATCTCATCTTTGGTACCCACACACATCACACATGTCTATGTTCAATGAATGTCATATTCATTTGTGTGATTGTACCTGATTAAATGTGCTTCACATACTCAATTTTTGTTGACCAAACACAAATTTTTTTTTTGAGTGTTTTAACTATTTTTGGAAAGTCTTTTGTTTTTGCAAAAATATAAAAATTTTCAAAAACTATGTTGCCTTGTACTGGCGACTTGGTCGCGGGTCAATCTAGTCGCATGCCTCCAGTCGGAGCTTACATAGAAGGTTTTCGCGACTCACTGACAGGTCAATGTCCTAGTCGCAAAAAAAAAACTTAGAAAATTTTTCAAAATTCTAATTTTTTACAGTTCTCACGACTCGATTTGGTGACTTGTTCATGAGTGGAAGCTCCAATCGTGAGATTATACAGAAATTTTCATAGCTCCCTTCACGTCTTACTCACGGGTGGACCTTCCAATCGCGAAAAACACTTAGACAATTTTTCAAAAATTTTATCTCTAAGGTGTTTGGCGACTTGTCCTGGCAACTTGTTCGCAACTTGTTTCAGTCACAAAAATCATATGTTTTGCACAATGAGGGTCTTTTTCAGGTCTGGTTTCAAAACTTTTCATTTTTCCCTCGCATCTCGTGACTATTCATCTTCTTGTCCGTCTTTCCCTCTTTCAAAATCACCGTGTTCACACATAATCTCTCCATATTCTTCCTCACTTATTCACCAATCTTCAAGAAAAGGTATGGATTCTGCTTCTGTCTCATTATATTTCATTGTTTCTGCCTAATTTTTCTTGAATTGGATATTTTTGATAATATATGTGAATATGATGCTTGCATATGGGTATTTGATGCGTTGGTGAGATTGTGGTGTGGGTTTTGTTGGTTATGTGTTATTACACTCTGCCTTGGTTGCACAATGTGTTATTTGTAGCACACACTCATTCTGTGACATGATTGTGACCTTAATCTCATGTTTTTAGGGTTTTCCACAATATTCCTGTTTTGGGATTAACTCTATGCTAATAGAGTTTGTTGTCCTATGTGGTCACTGTTGCTCTTTGGTGTAACATGATGTAGCGTGAAAATGTCTCTATTCAAAAGATCAATTGTGAAAGAAGGCAGCAGCAAAAGGAAAGAGCCTGTGATTGATGTTGATGATCTTTCTCCAAAGCCAAAGAGGACCCGATTCCCAACAGGAGTGTACGATCCTCACAAGTTCAAATCTTATGTTGCTTTTCAGACCTATGCGAACTACTTTAGAGACGACTCTTTGCTGGTTGAAAGGGCTGTTGACTAGCCGTCTCTTCTGGACACCAAAATCCCTATATGGTTTCCCACCAAGGATTGGAATTTCCTTCTCTTCGACCTTGATGTTGCATATGAGAATTTGGTGAAAGAGTTCTATGCTAATGCCATTGTTGAGGGAGAGGAGCTCAAATGCTGGGTTAGAGGAAAGATTTTCTCAGTAACTCCCGCTTATCTGGTAGAAATCCTACACATCAACCGGCTACTGTTTACTAATCCACTGGTATATGATGATTTGAGTCTAGATGAGGATTTACTTAGGGACGCTCATGGAAGAAACTTGGAATTCTCACAAACTGGGAACTCAATTAGTGTTTCCTCCCTATCTCTAGAACTAAGGGTGCTTACAATAATCATGTTCAACAATCTGTATCCTCTATCCAACACTGGATACATGAATCTCGGGAGAGCTTTGTTCCTACGTGTATCCTCTATCCTGTATCCTTTTTACTGCCTTGTTTCAAGGATATTGAAACTCAAAGGCATTCATCCATCAGATGATGAGTCTCCCTACACGAAGCTTAGTCCAATCAACATTCACACACTCAATGCTAGCATTGGACATAGTTGGAAGGGAATCAAGACAGAGACTTCAGCATCTCATAGTGGTTCTCGCTCCAGCTCCTCCTTTTATGATGAGAAATTAGACAACATTATGGCCACCATCCACGACATAAGCACTAAGATGTCTAGACTTACCTCTCTCCTCCACCATCACAACATCCATTGTGATACGAAGTTCACTTCTCTCCAAACTCAATTGGATGAAATTCAAAGAAAGCTCAAAGAAAATAAGGACTAGCTATTCCATGACAAAAAGGGGGAGATGATGATGATAGGGGGAGAAAAAGCTTGCTCAAAGGGGGAGCATTGATGTTGAAAAGCAGGACTATGTTGCTTTATTTGATCATATATCAGGACTTATTTTGTGTTTTTTTTTATTATATTGTATTTTGTACCCATGCTTTGTAGCCTAGTACATGTTGTTAATCATTATGCATTTTCTTTAAGTACATCACTCTTGTGACCTTGTTGGATTTTATATCCTTGATTCAACTACTTTGAGTTTTTGTATTGGTTGAGTGTTGGATATACAAATGATACTTTGCATTGAGCTTATTAGCTTGCATGTTCGGATGTTCATTTCTTGTGTGAATGAGCATTGTGGTCACTATTTATAGTGATTGTTCGTTTTTGGTTAAGCCATGCTTTTTTGCTTTACTTTATTTTGCTTGATCGCATTGTACTTGCACTATATGCGTTTTAAGATTTCTGCATACAATGATCATATTGTGTTGTTGTTTTTAGGAAATACTTGTATGTATGGTTCAAAAGCTTCACATATTCTAGAGTTAGGTGTGAATGAGTTTGGTTCAACTGTTCCCAACTCACATGTTAAGTTTAGAGTTTGTTTTAGGGTTTTGTCATGGAATTGCCAAAGGGGGAGATTATAAGATTGAATTTAATCAACCATTTTGTTGGCTTTATTCCGTGCCAATTTTCTTGTAATTTAGCATTTAGAAACCCTGTATTTAGGTGGGAATCATGTAAGGGTAGTATGTGAGAGAGTGTGAAGAAAAGCTCAAAAGTTTGCACTCAGCAGGGCCTTGCAACTAGATCACGGTTGGCAAGTCGCCAAAGGAGGCACACGTGTGAAGCATGCAGAGGAGCTGAAGAGTCACACCAGCTAGAGCACTACAAGATAAAACTTCCAGTCTGGCCAAGCAGTTAGCTCGTGACTCAGACTCGCGACTCAATCAAGTCGCGAGGCCAAGTCGTCAGACAGCGCTGTTTGTAACAAACTTGACCTTTCGCATTCCAAACACACACTAGTACAAATACCCCTTATACCCACGTATTGTAAAGAGCTTCCAGAGAGAATTTTGAGAGAGAAACCTTAGAGAAAAACATGATTGACTCATCCACAATCCTCATCCTTTAATTCTCCAAATTTCTCTACTCTCACCCTCTCCATTAATACATCCTTGAGAGGTACATTAGGCAAATCCTTATCTCACCATACTCATATCTGTGAAAAGGTTATTTGGAGCTTGGGAAGCAATTAGGAAGAGACCAATTGATAATGGTTGATGCTATAGGCTATAGTGGAATCCGGTAAGCTAGAGAAGACAAAGGTTCGGCGTAACCTCGTTGGAGTAAGAAGCTTGGAGGGCTTAAGTACACTGGGTAGATTAGGCATGGAGGTTCTTTTGCTGTTCATGTATCCCAACTTCATTCTCTAGTGGATTATTGACTGCTTGGAGGGTGGCGAAGAGGTTTTACGCCGAGGACTTTGGTTTCCTCTTCGATAACACGTCGCTGTGTTGTCTTTGTGTTTGCAGCTCTCTTCCCTTAATCTTTGCCTTTTAATTACTATTGTGGTTGTGATTAATTATGGTTTAGATTGTTTTATCAATTTTGTTTTAGCTTTTTTTTCAAATTCCGCACATACCTTGTTTGATAATAAGGATGAATTGGTAATTTGTATTTTGGGAGTCTAAACGTTCAAGGAAATAAAAGACCAAAGTGGCCCTCGGCCCACCTACGTGGGCCAAAGCATGCATACATAGGCACACTCCTGCGTCTGCCGCTAGGGTTTCAAAAGCATGATAAAGGCAAGTTTTTTGCAATAATGGCCAAAGTTTGGAATGAATCTCACATTATTTAAAAGCCATTCCAAACCCCATTTTTTCAACTATATAAAGCTTTACATGGTACTTTTTCAATACACATAGAAATCCCACAAGAAAAACCTAAGACTCATTAGAAAATGGTGAATCAAAAGGGAGTTTTTCACAAAATACCCTCAAGTCAATTTTATTTGATTGGGACCTTTTTTGGCCCCAATCCTTTTATTTTAACATTGCTAATCGGTTGTTTAATGACTTGTGATAGATTTGACTGAGAGGAATGGTCAAAATCAAAGCTTATGAACTCCTTTTTGAGGTATCGAGCTTTAACTCTTTCTTTTTCTTTTCTACTTTTCTTTCTGCGTAGTTTATGTTTGTGTATGTCTGTTTAGATTAGTTTTATAGTTCTTTTCATGTTTTATGCATGTTAGGTTATTAGATTTTTGTTTTAAAGTTCTGCTCTGTTTTTGTGTTTTTTAGGTTTTTTGGGCAAGAGGTTGTGTACGCATAATCTTGCTTGCGCATGCAAGCTTATTCTTGCGTGCACAAGCCACAGCCCAAAAACCCTAATTTTATTTGTTTATTGCATCTGTGTTCACATTTTTGTTCTGTTTAAGCTTCTTTTCATATGTTTTATGCTCCATAAGTTTTTGTTTTCTTTGTTCGCATGCTTGTTTGTCCTTAACATGTTTAGATTAGAGTTTATCTTTTTGTTCTAAATCTTAATGCCACACCATTCATTTACATGTCCATGCATTGATGTCATAGGTGCTGAGTTGTTGTAAGGCAAGTAAAGGTAGGTCATGCATTGATATGAACATGCATTTGGTTGATTTAGTCTTTTCTTGATGAATATACAAAATAGATACCATGCTATTATTTAATAATGTGATGTTGCTTGCTACCATGATTAAGTTGCTGCCTTACTTTAGATGAATGATAGAGTTTTCATATGCTAGATGTATGTTAGGGTTTGTATATGTGTGTGGTATGGCTTCCTTTTGCTTTATGGATTGATATGATATGTGTTTAGGGATAATGATGCCCTGATTGTATGTTTAGGAGCATGCTAGTGTGTGTGTGAGTTTAGAATACAAGTATTGAAATTGTTTTTAATAAGGTTAAGGTGTAAGACACAATGATGGGAGGCCAATCTTAGGGTTAGGCGATCTTGGGTGCCTAACACCTTCCCAAGAGCATACCTAAACTTCGAACCCATATCTCTGGTAGTAAGATCAATGGTCCTTTTTCGAAAGGACGCTATATATATGGTTTCTAGATCATTTCAAAAACTAGGTGGCGACTCCAACAACCCCTTGTGCCCACAGTGGTGACTCCACTAGGGATTATGAGTTTAATTCCTATGTGTCCTATGTCTTAACCTTAATAAAAATTATTTCAATATTTGTTTGCACACACATCACTTGGTTTCTTTTGTCCCTTAACCTTGGTTGGTGATGAGTGGGAAGATGGAAGGCTCCATTCGGTTGGAATCATAGCACACCTAGTTGTGAGTAACCTACTTATCTATCCCTTTAGCCTTAGGGAGCCTACCCACACTAGAGAGATCCTAAACCTTATCACAAAGGATGCCCTTTATATCTCTTGTTTGTTCAACCATATATTATGTGTTCACCAAACTCTGAAGAACAAATAAAAGATAAAAAAAATGGAAGGGATGGCCCTAAAGTTATGGCACACCCTAAGATGTTATGGGATAAAAGAAAAGAAGTTCTCACGCATAAGAGGCTTATCCCTAAATCCAAAGGTATATCTTAACTTGAAAGGTTCATAAGACCATATCCTAGTTGATATCATAGGCCCAAATGGAAAAAAGCCCTTTTGAAAAAGAGGACTTTAGGCCTAAGGTAACAAGTATGCTATGGACTTTGCATCCAAAATCCTACAAAGCCAATATGAACTTCTCTAATCTTGGGCCTCCTTGTTATATGCGTAGGCCCAAAATGATGAGAACTTCATGGACTTTGAGAGGAATGCTGTGTTGGGAAATTTAGACCTCGGTTGATAGAATTAACAAGTTTTAAACCTAAGTTGTTAATTAGATTTATTATGAATAAAACTTGTTAAAACAAACAAAAATCAATATCATGTCAAAATCATGCAATGGAAAAATAAATAAGACAAGATATGATGACTTAAGAAAATCAATGAAACCAACCAGTTTCACAGTAAAAAAACCTGGGGGGAAACGTTCTCGAAAAGCAATCCACTATAGTAAAGAGAAGTTTTAGATCTAGTACAAAACTTTTGTCCCTAGACTCTACAATCTTCGTAGATAAACTTACAGCAGAAACCTTCTACAACTTCAGAACCTCTGAAATCTTCAATATATGAACGCCACCATTTTTATTTTGCACGGATCCTAGTACGTGACTCACTCACCAACTTAAGGAAGAAGAATGTTGGCTGCAAAGTTCTTCACTTCATCAACAATGAAGATCAAGAAGCACTTGGTTACAAAACCCTAAGGCGCAAAGACACAGTAGCTTCTTTCAGAGAGAATAAGGCATCAATCACCTTTTGCATATGTTCTCCTTGTATTCTCTTATGTGACGGCCTCTAAAATAAACCTTACATAGGTCTAGGGTTGTGAGAAAAGAAACCCTACACAAATACAAAAGTCTGGCCCAAAAATCAGATCTGAAAATTTTGATTTTCATAACCTCGATAGATAGCAGGTGTCAAGCAGGTGTTGAAATTTAATGAGACTTGACAAATATAGCTATCAAGGAGGTGTTGAGAAGGTGTCAAGGAGACAAAAACTTTCTCGATCGATCCACAAGCTATCGAGAAGGTGTCGAGATTGCAATAATAAACACCTTAAGAATCTCAATAGATAGCCAGCTGTTGAGAGGTGTCGAGAAGTTGTCGGGCTATTTGTCCACAAGTGTCGAGCTATCTGTCTAGCTTTAATGAACACTTTTTCTTCACTTGTTTCTTGTTCCAATCTTCATGGCTTTAATACTAGACTTGAACAATATATTCCTTCAAGTATTAAACACATCTTAGATCTACCAAAATACAAGTAAAGTGCATTTTGTCAAAGGATTAGCCAATTACATAAAAGTAATTACATATGTTCTTAACAAGTGAAACACATATGTCCTAATAATCTCCCCCTTTGGCAATCCGTGACAAAACCACAACAAACAAATGAACATATGAGAGAAGTTATAAATCACTCAACTCATATTTACTTGTTGAATACAATAAAATCTATCCTAACACAAACTCTTGAAAAACTTTGCAAGAAAAGAGTTTATGGTAAGTAGACTTTGACAACCTGTATTTCTGAAACACTTTAAACAAAACTCATCTAGGCATCTTAGTGTGAAATAGAAATAATAAATTGCATACAAGTATAAGAAACATGTATATGAAGATAGAAAAGAAACAACACATGTAAAAGTAGATGAAAGAAACATACATCAGCATATAAAGAAGATAAGCACAATATATGTAAACAATGGTCACAAGACCCAAGGTACAAGAAGAAGGAAGTAAGCACTCCCCCTAACAGGATGAAACACATTTCTCCCTTACAAAGGAATGTATTTCTCCCCCTAACATATAGAATTTTAAAGAAAGAAATCACAAAGTCTCCACAATGTCTCCCCCTTTTTGTCATGATTGACAAATGGTATAAAAAGCTAGAAAACTTCACCCGAGAAAAATAAAGATGATAAAAAATGATCAAGGAGGCACAAGAAATCCATATAAATGCATGAATGTAATAAAACAAGATGCTATGGATGACAAGATAAAATAAGGATGCAAAACATGTGAAAAACACATCTCTCAACAAGAAAAATGTTAAGCACATTGATCCCAAAACACACACACACACTAAACAAGTCTAATCAATTTTATATTTTAAAAACAAGTTAAGACAGTTTCGTGAACATATATTAACACATGTAAAACCTTATAATGGCCAAATCACATTGTACCTACACATGTATCAAAAGTAGTAAAGAATATTGCGTATTGTGTATGATAAATATCGCAAGATTGCATAAGTGTATACATGTTATGATGATTTGAGATATGAGAAAATCTCTTTAACTTACACACAATCATAACTATTTGATGGGGACTATCACCTTCGAGGTACATCCTATAACTCCCACATCTCCTAGAAAACACGCTTGCAATCATATTTAAAGCATTTTAATCTTTTTGCTTTTATTTTCTTTGCATATTTTCTTTTAAGCATATCATGAATGGGCATAGAGAGAAAAGAAATACCCAACATGTTAAGCATAGACATTACACTTTTGCTATGTCAAAGCATACGAATGTCTTTGACACTGCACTTTTGCTATGCCAAAACATACAGGTGTCATATTATGATTGGTGGGTAACAGTGGTGAGATGATTATTTATACCTTTCTCTTAGGATTTTCTAGTCCTACCCGTCAAAAAGAGTGATATGAGTGTTAAGTTCAAAAGATGACTTAATCTTACTCATCACAAATAAGAGCCACAAATCTCACTTACTTAGTTGTGCATAGAAATGCTCATCTAAACTACAAAAGATACAAAATTTAGAAAACTTTGTTTCAATAACCATCCAAGGTACACAAGTACCAAAGTACACAAAACACACTGTTTTTGTATTTTTTGATTTTTCCTTTTTATTTTTATTTTGAAAACAAAACAAAATAAAAACTAAACAACCAAACAAAAACAGATAAACAACATGAATGCATGAGAGAAAAATGCATATGCATGAAAACATGATAGAAATATGCAGATGCATAAAAGCATGATTCCAAAAACAGATAAGAAATCAAGGAAAGAAAGTCCTACTTTAGATAGAAAGAATTAAAGTAGAGGACAAATAGAAAAGACAATTAAATCTTAAGCTCCTTTCTCACCCACACAGCACGAGTCTTTGGCCGTGAAGATGAAAAGGCACGTGTCCTAGTATGCTACTAAAGGACATAGAAGAATTAAGATTCTCTTGAAATTGAGTTAAAAAGTTTAAGACTTTTAATAACTCTCTAAACAAAGGTGTAGGTCCTTGAGAGGAAACTTATGACTATTTGGACATTTGCTTATGAGGATACAACTTAAAGCAATTAGGACGAATGTGTCCAGAAACACCACAATGGTGGCAAACATGGGGTCTAACAAAGGATTTAGATTTCATACCTTTATTACCTTTCTCAGATTGGGGCACAAAGACAGTCCTTGCTCCAGAAGCCTTGGACGAGGAGGGGCTGGAGGAAACAGCATAACCTAAGCCAGTTTTATCAGAATTAGGCTTTTGAGCACTCAATACCTCATCAAGCTTTGTACTAGATATCCTCTCTATTTGAGTTCTAGCTTGACTAAGCTCAACCTCAAGATTCTTAACCTTCTCTTTTAATGAGGCATTCTCCACAACAAAAGTCTAAACTAACCTTGTAGTCTTATCTAGTTTGACTAATAGATCAGTTTTCTCAGTTTTTACCTCATTAAGCTCTTTTCTACAAAGATGAGAAGTCTTCTCAGATTTTATGAATTCAGTGCATAGCTTATCATAGGCTTCCTGAAGGGTCATCTTATTGTATACTTCATCATCAGAAGAATCCTCACTGTCACTAGAACTCTCCACAATCACCTTATCAGTTGAAGCAGCAAAGGCCATAACATGACGACATTCATCCACAAACTCATCAGAAGAGTCATCCTCAGTATCATTCCAGGTAGCAAACAACCCTTTATCTTTTGACTTCTCGGTCTTTTTCTTCATGAGATAGTTTGGGCACTCTATCCTCATATGACCAAAACCTTTGCACTCATGGCATTGAATAAGGGGTTTCTCATTCTTGCTCTTCCTAGAGGATTTAGATTTCCTAGGAGGTTTGCCCTTGTCCTTTTTCCTAAACTGAAGAAGCTTGATAATCTCATCAATTATAAAGGTTAGATCCTCATCCTCATCATCATCTTCATCTTCATCTTCAGAGTTCTCAATTTCTTCCTCTATACCCTTGAGAGCTAAGTTTTTACTCTTTCCACCTCTTCCCATTGAGCCTAATCCCATCTCATAGGTTTGAAGGCTCCCTACAAGCTCAGTCAAGGGAATTTGATCAATGTCCATTGCTTCTTCAATGGCAGTGATCTTGGCATGGATTTTTTCAGGTAAGAACTTAAGGATTTTCCTAACAATTTTGAATTCTGTTATAAATTCTCCAAGGTTGAAAGCAGAATTCACAATATCCTTAAGTTTAGCATAAAACTTATCAAAGGTCTCATCCTCCTCCATTCTTATTTCTTCAAAACTGGTAATGAATTACTGAAACTTCACAGCCTTTACTACCTTGGTACCTTCATAGGTGCTCTCAAGAATGGTCCATGCTTCCTTGGCAACTTCTATGAATGATATCTTCTTAAATTCCTCATTGGTCACCCCATAAAACAGAGCATTCAAAGCCATACTATTGAAATTTTCCGCTATGATTGTTGCATCATCCCAATCCACCGGCGCTTCCTTTGGCTTAATCCAGCCAACTTCAACAACTTGCCATACTTGTTCACCTAGGGTCTGCAAAAAAAAATTCATACGAACTTTCCAGTATGCTTAGTTCCATCAAATAAAGGAGGTATAAATAAAGATTGTCCTCTATCTATGACAACAGGGGTCAATGGATCACACTCAGGAAATTAATCCAATCATAGTGAACCTGCTCTGATACCACTTGTTGGGAAATTTAGACCCTGGTTGATAGAATTAACAAGTTTAAAACCTAAGTTATTAATTAGATTTATTATGAATAAAACTTGTTAAAACAAACAAATATCAATATCATGTCAAAATCATGCAGCGAAAAAATAAATAAGACAAGATATGATGACCCAGAAAAACCAATGAAACCAACCAGTTTCACAGTAAAAAAACCTAAGGGGAAACCTTCCCAAAAATCAATCTACTATAGTAAAGAGAAGTTTCAGATCTAGTACAAAACTTTCATCCTTAGACTCTACAATTCCCATAGATAAACTCACAGCAAAAACCTTCTACCGCTTTAATACTTCTAAACTCTTTAATATATGAACGCCACCCTTTTTATTTTGCACAGATCCCAATACGTGACTCACTCACCAACTTGAGGAAGAAGAATGTTGGCTGTAAAGTTCTTCACTTCATCAACAATGAAGATCAAGAAGCACTTGGTTACAAAACCCTAAGGTGCAAAAACGCAGTAGCTTTTTTCAGAGAAAATAAGGCATCAGTTAACTTTTGCATATGTTCTTCTTATATTCTCTTATGTGACGGCCTCTAAAATAAGCCTTATATAGGTTTAGGGTTGTGAGAAAAGAAACCCTACACAAATAAAAAATCCTGGCCCAAAAATTAGATCTGAAAATTTTGATTTTCGTAACCTCAATAAATAGCAGGTGTCGAGGTTTAATGAGGCTTGACAATACAGCTATCGAGGAGGTGTCGAGAAGGTGTCGATGAGACAGAAACTTTCTTGATCGATCCACCAACTATCGAGAAGGTGTCGAGATTGCGATAAGAAACACCTTAAGAATCTTGATAGATAGCTAGCTGTCGAGAGGTGTTGAGAAGCTGTCGGGCTATCTGTCCACAAGTGTCAAGCTATCTGTCCAGCTTTAATGAACACCTTTTCTTCACTTGTTTCTTAGTCCAATCTTCATGGCTTTAATACTAGACTTGAATAACATGTTCCTTTAAGTATTAAACACATCTTAAATCTACCCAAATACAAGTAAAGTGGGTTTCATCAAAGGATTAACTAATTACATAAAAGTAATTACATATGTTCTTAACAAGTAAAACACAAACGTCGTAACAGGCTGCAATATATTCTAGCTGAAGGGCTATTTCAAAAGAAGTGAAATAAATGAATAAAAATGAAAGCCCATGAGAATATGAAGAGAGCTTTATTGTAAATGGACCAAATCTCGATGGAACAAGGGCAAAAATCCATGAGAGGGAAGGGAGTGAGATTATAATTGGGCCTTCATTAGAATGAACTTAAAAATTTTCTAAGAACATCTAAAAAAGTTAAATCTTTAATTGGGACATGAACTTAATGAAAATGGGGCTTCTTTTCAAACATCGCTCCAATCCAAGTCCAATGGAAGACAAGACATTCAAAGAGAAGGCCCTTTAAGAGGGAAAGATGGACATTTCAAGTGAAAAAGCGCTTATACAAAAGATGCTCGAGTGTGTGGAGGTGCAAGTTGAAGTCCTTAAGAAGATAATAAGCCACCTCTCTGAGAAAGAAGAAGAAGAAGCTGAAAAAGACAAGGCTAACCTTGGAAAAAGCGAGCTGACTTAAAAGGACATCAATAGCATGATGATAGAAGGGAAGGTCTGCCTACTTCTACCTCACTTCATGCCACAACTAAAGAGTACTCCTAGACCATGGACTTTCAAGGGGGCTTATGTCAACGACTTCTTCGAATTGGGAGGCGCAAGATCATGGGAAGATCATGATTGGCCAGAATAGACCTCAAAGGTGGGAAAAACTCAAGTCACCCTAGCTCACTTCATGCTTGAATGCAACATGGACCCTTCTTCTAACGACGATCAACACCTCATGGTGAACAAGGAAGAAGAAGGGGATAACGAAATGATTAGCTGTGGGAGTGGGGATGATGGTGACTGGTTCTTTGACGAAGTGGGAGGAGACTTCCCCAATAATAGCGAGGATCTGTATGACATACCAAAACTATGCATGTATGGAAACCTCTAAAGGGGAAAAACTAGTCCGTTAAGCTAAAGAAGGGTGAAGGGAAGAGTGGCTCCCCATGTTTTTTGAAAACATGGGGAAAAAGTTTTATAATGTAAGTTTCAATGTACTTTTCAATATTTTCAATAAGATGAATTCTGGTTTGGCTTACTTTGATGCATCCCATAGCATTGAAATTATGCAATTAAATGATTCAAGCAAATTTGAAAATAAAAATAATAAACAATTGGAAAAGAAAATTAAACCAATGAAACCAACTCTTGAAACTATTAATTTGGGCAATGATGAGAATCCATTCTTAATTAAAATTGGCTCAACTCTAAATGAAAAAGAAAGAAAAGATCTGTTAGGACATATGTAGTTCACTTGTTAAGAACATATGTCATTCTTTTATATAATTGGCTAATCCTTTGACAAAACGTACTTTACTTGTATTTGGGTAGATCTAGGATGTGTTGAAATACTTTAAGAAACCATGTTTCAAGATCAATTGTTGAAACCTTCAAGTCTGTTCAAGAAAAACAAGCTAAAAGTGCAAAGTTACTAAAGCTCGACAGCTAGCTCGACAACTAGCATGTGTTGAGATTTAAGGAAGCTGTTTTGCCGTGGCTCGATAGCTATCTCGATAGATGCTCGACAGCTTCTATCTGTCGAGGTTTATAAAGTCAGAATTTCTGATCTGATTTCTTAGGATCCGTGGATGTGTCTATAAGCCTTCTTTTCTCCTAACCCTAGACATATAAAAAGATTGTTTTAAGGGCTGTCAAAGTGTTCACAAGTTGCACAATCATTGAGAAAACTTCGTTCAAGCAAATTGTGACCGGAGACAAAGTTTTGTCCTAGTTCATCTCTTCTGAAGAAGTTACTGCCTTTAGATTTTATGACCAAGCATCTTTTTGATCGTCATCATTGGGATGAACTGAAGAACTTGTAGCCAACAAACTTTCTCTAGTTTGTGATTAAAGTCGCGTACTGGGATCCGCGCAATTGGTTAGTCGCATACTTGGGAGCCATGCATAAAAGGGGGAAATTTTCACTACAGAACTAGTCCAATTGGGTATTGGGGTAAGGGTTCAACTATAGGTTGGTAAGGTACTTGAAATTCCTTTACTTGTAACCACTTGTTGTGATAATAGTGGAGTTTTGGGAGTGGTGACTTGAAAATCAACCGGTGGAGTTTTTGTCGTCAGGTTTTCCCTGTTCGTAAACAAATCACCGTGTTATTTATTTTCCGCTACATAATTAGTTTATTAGTGATTTGTTTGTACTACCACGTGTTTGCATGTTAAATTGATTAATTAATAACTTGGCTAATTAATTAATTAATTTAATCACAAGGGTCAATACATTTTTGGCCTATCAAGTGGTTTTAGAGTACAAACACTTTGATTAGGTTTTAATCTTTGATGTGTTGATCCATTGACCCCTGTTTGTCATGGATAGAGGATAGTCATTAATTATACCTCCTTTATTTGATGGCACTAACTATGCATACTAGAAAGTACGTATGAGAGCTTTCTTGCAGTCTTTAGATGAGAAGGGGTGGCAAGCTGTAGAGATTGGCTGGACCAAGCCAAAGGAAGCGCCGGCCGATTGGGATGAAGCCAAGATCAAGGCGGCAAACTTCAACAGCAAAGTATTGAATGCCTTATTCAATGCAGTCACCAATGAGGAGTTTAAGAAGATATCCTCCACAAAAACTGCTAAGGAAGCATGGACCATCCTCCAAACAACCTATGAGGGTACAAAGGCTATCAAGGACTCAAAGCTTCAAAGGCTCACTACAAGCTTTGAAGAAATAAAGGTGGAGGAGGATGAGCCGTTCAATGAGTTCTATGCCAAGCTCAAGGACATAGTGAACTCAGTCTTCAATCTTGGAGAAACCATTCCTAAACCCAAGATTTTAAGGAAGGTGCTCAGATCTCTACCCGAGAGATTCCACGACAAGATTACAGCGATAGAAGAATCGAAGGATATTGACAAAATTCCTTTGACAGAGCTGGTCGGTAATCTGCAGACCTACAAGCTAGGACTATCATGGATTGGTAAGTCAGGAAAGGGCAAGAGTATTGCACTGAAGGTAAAGAGCAGTGACACAGATGAGTCTTCCGATGATGAAGATTCTAAGATGAAGTCCTACATTACAAGGCAATTCAAGAAGTTTATGAAGAATGCCAATGGGAGGAACTTCGACAATGACCGTAAACAATCCAGTTCTTCTCAGTCTAAGGGCCAAGACAAAGGGAAAAAGGATGCTAAGGATAGCAGTCAATACACTGTTCTTATAGGACCAAAGTGTTTTGGGTGTCATGGATTCGGTCACATAAAGCAAGAATGCCCCACATATCTCAAGAGCATTGGGAAGAGTAAGGCACTCGCTACAACCTTGAGTGACACTGAGCCTGAGGATGATTCTGACGATGAGGATGACGAAATCTTGAATGCCTTCACTACCATAGTCAATCCTACTGAAGGGATTGTTGAAGACGTGGAAGAAGAAGAAGAATTGGTGGATTCAAAGTGTGAGAAGATGGATAATCAAGATGATATCCATACAGCTTATGAGAAACTGTACAAGCTCTCTGAGTAGCATGAGAAACTGTATGTGGAACTTGATCGTGAAAAGCTTTCCACAAAGTTTGATGAAGCTAATCAAACAATTGGTGCACTGAGGTTTGAGAACAATTTCTTGGCTGAGAAGACCAAGAAGCTTGAAGCAGAGCTGTTTTAAGTCAGAGCTCAATTAGAGAGGACTTCAAGTACAAAGCTTGATGAGATGCTCAGCATTCAGAAATTTGCTTCGGATCGAACAGGTTTATGGTATGGTATTTCTTCCTCTAATATTACTTCTACTAGCGCTACTGTGTTTGTTCCTCCTGCTAATAATACTAAAATTAAGAACACTGATGTTAAAATTGAATTTGTTAGAAATTTAGACCCCTTAAAACACAATTAGATTAACCTAATTAATTAGCCAAGTGATTACTTAGTCAAAATTAAACAAATCTAGGTTAACATAAATATATCATATCATGCAAAGCAGCGAAAATATAAAGAACACAATGATATGATGACCCAGGAAACCACACGATAAAAACCTGGGGAGGATTTGACCTAACTATCCTTAAGGTAAACCTGAATCCACTATGTGAAAGAATCGAAGTTCATACAAAAGGACTTACAAGCTCCCCGCTTGACTTCCTAATACTACTCACCAGTGGAACTTACTGACACGACCACATGCAAGTTCCGAATCCACAGACTCATTCTTTCTTGGATTCTCCAATCAAGATACAAGCACCATTGCTTGTTTTTCTTTAAACTCCAATAGCAGCAACCTTGTTGATCATCAAGATGTAGATAATATCTCTACCTTGAAAACCCTAAGTTTATGTGAAGGAAAGCTCTTTTAGATCTCACAAGAGATTCACATAAACTGCAAATATGAACAACAAAGGCTTAGAGAGGTTTGGGTACAAAACCCTAGATACAAAAGAGGCACTCTCTTCTCTCTCTCTCTAAAAGCCCTAAAAAACGTGGCTTAGGGTTTCCTTTATATAGTGGGAGAAGTAGATCTGAAACCTTAATCCTTAATGGGCTTGGGCTGAGTTGGAAATTCTGCAGAAAAAATATTCTGCCCGAGATTCGATCGATGGAGTCTAATTTTTTATCAATCGAGCCAGGCCGAAAGTCACTAATACTTCTGCAGCCACTTGATTCCAACTTTACATAAAACGCCCATACTTTGAGCAAGTCTAAACAAGCCTAACAACCTGTTTTGATCATGGTTTGCCAACAATACACATTAGAGTTCTAAATACATAAATTTCTAAATCTTTAGAACCTAACAGAATTAGCTAGTAAGAACTTAGACAAGGGTAAATCTATCTTAGGAGCACCCCTTAAGCAGAATAAGAAAGATGTTAAGAACTCTAGGGTTAAGAAAGCTAACTCTCAAAAGCCCAAACAGAAAAAGCAGCATCTCTGTCATCATTGTGGAGCTACTGGTCATACTCGACCAAATTGCTACAAGTAGTTAGCCATTCAACAAAGCAAAGACATGATAGCATCTGGAAGCCTAAATCAACTTCAATCCTCTCTTGCTCCTCTTGGAGATCTTCTCAAAGCCCTCATGTTCCTTTTGAACTTGAACGGTTTCAATTCTTCTCCCTCACCGCCGGTTCAAGGATTTAATCAAAGGAAAGGCTCTTCCAAGGTGTGGAAGAAAAATGACTCTAAGTGATTTTATCACTTTCTTCTATCTTCTTGCTTTTGTTTGTTGTTGCATTACTTGTGTGTTTTGCTTTTATTTTAGTCAGTCTAGTTTTATGCTTTGCTTTATTTAACATGCTTTGGTTTGTTTGTTTTCAGTTTTTGTTTGTTTTGTTAGTTTTGTTTTTGATATAAAATTAAAAAAAATGGAAAATTGAAAAATACAAAAACAATATGTGTTTTGTGTACATTGGTACTTGTGTACCTTGGATAGCTATTGAAACAAAATTTTCTAAATTTTGTATCTTTTGTAGCTTAGATGAGTATTTCTATGCACAACTAAGCAAGTGAGCTTTATGGCTCTTGTTTGTGATGAGTAAGATTAAGTTATCTCTTGAACTTAACACTCATATCACTCTTTTTGATAGAAAGGATTAGAAAATCCTAAGAGAAAGGCATAAATAACCATCTCACCACTATTGCCCACCAATCATAATATGACACCTGTATGCTTTGATATAGTAAAAGTGCAGTGTCAAAGACATTCGTATGCTTCGGCATAGTAAAAGTGCAATGTCAAATGCTTAACATCTTGGGTATTTCTTTTCTCTCTCTTATATGCCTATGCATGGTGTGCTAAATAAAAGAAAATATGCAAAGAAAATAAAAAGCAAAAAGATCAAAAATGCTTTAAATATGATTGCAAGCGTATATTCTAAGAGATGTGGGAGTTATAGGATGTACCTCGAATATGATAGTCCCCATCAAACAGTTATTATTGTGTGTGAGTTAAAGTGATTTTCTCATATCTCAAATTGTCATAACATGTATACACATATGCAATCTTGCAATGTTTTTCACACACAACACGCAATATTCTTTGCTACTCTTGATACATGTGCAGGTACAATGTGATTTGGCCATCACAAGGTTTTACATGTACTAATGTATGCTACTAAACTGTCTTGACTTGTTTTTTAAATACAAAATTTGTTAGACTTGTTGTGTGTGTGTGTGTGTGTGTTTTTGAGGATCCATGTGCTTAAAATTACTGTTGTGGGATGATTTTGAGAGCTTAATATGTTGATTGGATCATTGGTTGAATTGCATGTCTGATTGCATTCGTGACTATGTTTTTCTCTTTTCGAAAAACTATTTTTAAAAGCAAGCTCGACACCTCCTTGATACCTAGCTATCTGTCGAGCTTCTCAAGCTTTTTCTTATCGCAATCTCGACGCCTCCTCGACACCTGGTGGATCGATCGAGAAATCTCCTGCCTCCTCGATAGCTTCTCCACACCTTGTCGATTAATCGAGATTATGTCCTCAATCTAGTGTTTTATCCTTCGATACCTCCTCGACACCTTCAGCTGTTGACATTCTTTTTCTTGACACCTCCCTCGATAGCTGTCTCGACACCTCTCGATACCTTCATCTATCGAGCTTTACTAAATTCCTATATATTTGTTCAGCACGATTCGGTTCTCACTTTTCTCGATCTTTCTCTCGATAGATTCTCTCTTTTCTCTCCTAAACATTCTTTTCTCTCTCAAAACCTTCAATCCACGTGTTTTTCAGCTCTTCCTTGCTCCAAATCACTTGGTATGCTCTCTTAATTCTTCATGCATTTCATGATTTAAAACCTAGGTTTTGGGGTTTTTGAAAAATTTTGGGGTTTTTCAAAATTGATGAGTGTTTATTGTAATTTTTGGATGGGTTTTTATTTACATGTGTTTAAAAGCTCATGCATTGCATCACATTAGCATTATAATAGTATTTTCATGCATTTAGATGTGTGTAATATGTTTGTGTGCTGATAGGATTGGATTGGGCTGAGGCCATGATGTTTTTTTTCTTTTGCATGTCACATGTTCATGCATTTCCCATACGATAAGTACTCTCTTTTCAATATATCTTGATATATTTGAAATGTTTTGGGACTTTTCTGATTGTTTCCTTCTCTCCCACTCTCTCTTTGTTTACGTTAGTCGTGTCTATGGCACCTAAACGTAAGTTTGCTCCATCTCGAAACCCTCTTCGTTCCGGGGTATCATCTTCTTTTAATCCTACTCCTTCTAACATTCGGTTCTGTGATGAGGATGTCCAAAAGGCCTACTCGGAGAACTTTTCTCAACGAGGTGTTCATTCAAAACACCAAGTCATTTTGGCGAACTTCACCGACACTGACCTTCCCGATGTCATTCACAGTTGGGGATAAGAGTCACTATGTGATGTCCTGGTCACTTGTCCTCTCATGCTTATTCAGGAGTTTTACTCTAATATGCACGGGATTGATTCTTCTATACCTTTCATTCACACTCACGTTCGAGGTACGCGCTTTGCTGTCACACCGCAGCTTGTTACGAATATGCTTCGAGTTCTGAGGGTAGAGCATCCTGACTACCCCGATTGTGAGCGTCTGAGTACTATGTCCAAAGACGAGATGATGTCTGCTTTCTGTGAGCACCCATCTGTTTGGGGTGAGCGTCAGTTTACACCATGTCGACCTTTTACTAAAGGTCCTAGATTCATGAACATGGTGATGACTTTTATTTTGCACCCACTCTCTCACTATAACTTTATCACAGAGTCTCGTGCTTGATTTTTGCTTTCTTTGTTAGAGCACCTCACGCGGATTCTACACCATTTTTCTATTCCTTTTCCCTCTTCTGGTCACTTTTCTGTCATGTGTGCCATAGACACCGCTATCGTAAAACGTAGTAAGGCTCAGTTTAGGTTACGATAGGAGTCAGCAGCTCCTCCATCCGGTTTGACTCCATCTCATTCAGCACCCTCTCGGTCTGCTCCATCTACATCTGTTCCCTCCTGTTAGGACATATGTGGTTCACTTGTTAAGAACATATGTCACTATTTTATGTAGTTGGCTAATTCTTTGACAAAACACACTTTACTTGTATTCGGGTAGATCTAGGATGTGTTTAATACTTCAAAAAACCTTGTTTCAAGTTCAAGTATTAAAGCCATGCAAGTCTGTCCAAGAATCAAGTGAGAAAGTGCTGAATTTTAAAGCTCAATAGCTTCTCGATACCTCCTCGACACCTGGCTATCTGTCGAGCTCTTCAGCTGATTCTTATCGCAATCTCGATAGCTTTTCGATAGCTGGTCGATCGATCGAGAAAGTTTCTATCCCCTCGACACCTTATCGACACCTTCTCGATAGCTGTATCTGTTGAGATTCATTAAACCTCGACACCTCCTCGATAGCTGCTATCTGTCGAGGTTACGAGAATTCAGATTTCTATTTTTGGGCCAGGCTTTTGTATTTGTGTAGGTTACGAGAATGCAAAAGGTGACCGATACCTTATTCTTTCTGAAAGAAGTTACTATGTCTTTATGCCTTAAGGTTTTGTAACCAAGTGCTTCTTGATCTTCATTGTTGATGAAGTGAAGAACTTTGCAACCAACATTCTTCTTCCTCAAGTTGGTGAGTGAGTCACGTACTAGGATTCGTGTAAAGGAGTTAGTCACATATTGAGATTCGTGCAATATCAAAGAGTGGCGTTCAAATATTGAAAAGTTCAAAGGTTCTGAAGCAGTAGAAGGTTTTTGCTATGAGTTCATCTACGGGGATTATAGAGTCTAGGGACAAACGTTTTGTACTAGATCTGAAACTTCTCTTTACTATAGTGGATTGCTTTTTGGGAAGGTTTCCCCCTAGGTTTTTTACTGTGAAACTGGTTGGTTTCATTGGTTTTCCTGAGTCATCATATCTTGTCTTATTTATTATTTTCGCTGTATGATTTTGACATGATATTGATGTTTGTTTGTTTTAACAAGATTTATTCATAATAAATCTAATTAACAACTTGGATTTAAAAACTTGTTAATTCTATCAACTAGGGTCTAAATTTCCTAACACCTCCTCTTCCATGGGTGATGTATCTTTTGGAGACATCATGGCACAGCTGCAGCGCATGGATGCTCACCTTGATACACTCTTTACGGAGTTGTATCAGGTGAACGTTCGTGTCAATCGTATTGCACAATGGCAGGCAGCTATGGGTGGCTATGCTTCTGAGGCTACTCCTTCACCACCTCCTCCAGTGGCTTCTAATTCTGATGCTGAGGATGATGGTGATGCCAATGATGCTTCGGATGATGATGATGGAGATGCTAGCTCTACTGATGAGATGTCTACTTGACACTCTACCATTTGTCACTCATGACAAAAAGAAGGAGTAATTTTGGGATATGAGAGTAGTTATCTTAGGGGAGAGTTAGTATAGGACATTTTGTTAGGGGGAGTGTTGATACTTTAGGGATGTAGTGAGGATATGATGTATCTATTATTTTCTTTCTATTATAGATACATTGTTCTTGTACATTGGATCTTGTGATCATTTTTACATACATTGTACTTATCTTCCTTATATGTTGATGTATGTTTCTTTCACCTACTTTACATGTGTTGTTTCTTTTCTCTTTTTATACACATGCTTCTTATACTTGTATGGAATCTATTATTTCTGTTTCACACAAAGATACCTTGATGAGTATTGTTTTAAGTGTTTCAGAAATACAGGTTGTCAAAGTCTACTTGCCATAAACTCTCTTCTTGCAAAGTTTTTCAAAAGTTTGTGTTAGGATAGATTTTATTGCATTCAAAAAGTAAATATGAGTTGAGTGATTTATGACTTCTCTCATATCTCATTTATTTGTTGTGGTTTTGTCACAGATTGCCAAATGGAGAGATTATTAAGACATGTGGTTCACTTGTTAAGAACATATGTCACTCTTTTATGTAATTCGCTATTCTTTTGACAAAACGCACTTTACTTGTATTTGGGTAGATCTAAGATGTGTTAAAATACTTTAAAAAACCATGTTTCAAGATCAAGTATTGAAGCCTTCAAGTTTGTTCAAAAAAACAAGCTGAAAGTGCAAAGTTACTAAAGCTCGACAGCTAGCATGTGTTGAGATTTAAGGAAGTTGTTCTACCGTGGCTCGACAGCTATCCCGACAGATGCTTGACAGCTTCTATCTGTCGAGGCTATAAAATCAGAATTTCTGATCTGATTTCTTGGGATCCGTGGATATGTCTATAGGCCTTCTTTTCTCCTAACCCTAGACATATAAAAGGATTGTTTTAAAGGCCGTCAAAGTGTTCACAAGTTGCACAATCATTGAAAAAACTCTGTTCAACCAAATTGTGACAGAAGACAAAGTTTTTCCCTAATTCATCTTTTCTAATGAAGTTGCTGTATATGTGCACCTTTAGATTTTGTGACCAAGCATCTTTTTTATCGTCATTGTTGGGATGAACTGAAGAACTTTGTAGCCAACAAACTTTCTCTAGTTTGTGATTGAAGTCGCGTACTAGGATTCGCGCAATTGGTTAGTCACGTATTTGGGAGCTGTGCATAAAAAGGGGAAACTATCACTACAGAACAAGTCCAATTAGGTATTGGCATAAGGGTTCAACTGTAGGTTGGTAAGATACTTGAGATTCCTTTACTTGTAACCGCTTATTGTGATAATAGTGGAGTTTCGAGAGTGGTGACTTGAAAATCACTCGGTGGGGTTTTTGCCATCAGGTTTACGTAAACAAATCACCGTGTTATTTATTTTTCGTTGTATAATTAGTTTATTGGTGATTTGTTTGTACTACCACATATTTGCATGTTAAATTGATTAATTAATAACTGGGCTAATTAATTAATTAATTTAATCACAAAGGGTCAATACGTTTTTAGCCTATCAAGATCTATAAGAACTCCTCAAGGAATTTCAAGAGGTGTTTGCATGGTCTTATAAGGATATGCCTAGAGTTGATCTCAAGATAGCCTTATAACTCTAGGCATATCCTTATAAGAGAACCAAATGTCTCTTAAAACTCAAAGAGGAATTCACTAAGCAATTAAAGGTAGGGTTTATCAAACCCTTACACCAAGTTGAATGGATAGCCAATGTCGTTCCCATACCTATGAAGAATGGAAAGGCGAAGATGTGTGTGGATTTTAGAGATTTGAACACGGAATGCCCTAAGGATGACTTTCCTCTCCCTCACATTGATGTGTGACTTTTCTCTCCCTCACCTCTACTTGTGAGCCCATCTTCAAACTACTAAGGAAGAATGAACCACATACGTGGAACGATGAGTGCCAAAAAAGCCTTTGAAATTATCAAGGAATATTCCTCCACCCGCCTATCCTAGTGCCCCCACAACATGTAAAACCCTCACTCCAATACCTCTCTATCAAAAGGGATGCGGTTGGAAGTATGATTGCAGAAGAAGACGATGACAAGAATGAGAGGGCCATATACTATTTGAGCAAGAGGTTCCATGATTATGAGTCTAGGTACATTCCCATAGAAAAGTCATGCTTTGCACTTGTTTAGGCCATACAGAAATTGAGACATATCATCTTACCTTTCCAAATATGGGTGGTAGCAAGAATGGACCCATTGAAGTATCTCTTTGAGAAACCTACTTTGAGTGGAAGATTGTTAAGATTGTTGATCTTATTGACAGAATTCAATTTAAAGTATGTGGCTATAAAAACTATCAATGGAAGCGTTGTGTCAGATTTCTGCGCTAAGAATCCTATAGAGAGGGAAGATGGTAAAGAAGACTTTCTATATGAGGACATCTTGGATGTTGAATTAGGAACATGGAAGATGTACTTTGACGGAGCCGTAAACCAATATAGGAATGGGATAGGAATACTCTTGATCACTCCTAAGGGATCCCATATACCTTTGGCAATTAAGTTGAACTTTGAAGCAGCTAATAACATGGTTGAATGTGAGGCTTGTATTGCCAAAATAGAAGCTCTTTGAGAGTTGAGGGTAAAGGAGGTTGAAGTCTTTGGAGATTCAACTTTGGTTATAGCCCAAGCACAAAAGTTGCAGAAGGTGAAGGAGGAACACTAGAAGCCTTATCAACAATACTTGGAGGACTTAACCAAGACCTTTGACAAAATTGAATACACAATCATCCCTAGAGCTCAAAATCAATTTATGGATGCCTTAGCTACCTTAGCCTCCATGTTTGAGATACCCAAGGGAGTGTGGACACGACCCTTGGAGATTGAACAAAGTTATAAGGAGGTGCATAAAGGGAAGATCAAAGCTTCAGTAATGACCATGGAGGAAGAGGAAGTTTTGTGGTACTATGACATCATGAGGTTCATGGAACTAAGCAAATATCCAAATGGTGCCAACAAGAGAGAATGCCATTCCATTAGGATGATGGCAACACAATACATCCAATGTGGAGGACAACTCTATAGAATGTATATTCACTTACTTTTAAGGGACCACAAACCACTACCCAATTCAATACCACGGCCCCATCCACCCCACACTAATAAACAAGAACCTATCAATTTCAACACAATTACATATTTTTATATTTACCTACACTAACACAAAAAGACAAAATCCAAGCAATTTATATTGTCAAAAAATAAGTATAAGTCAGAAGACTCACAACACAAGTCAAAAAGTATTGAGTATGAGATAGAGAAAAACTGAGAGAGAGAGAGAGAGAGAGAGAGAGAGAAAGAGAGAGAGACAATCAGAGCAGAGATGAAATAGGGAAAAGGAGAGAGAAATACCCTGATGTTGCCTGAGGTTAAGGCGGCGCTGCCACGGCACGTTGAAGTCAAAGGTTCTTATTTCCCGATCTCGGTTTTGCCATCACCGATCTCACTCCGCTTTTGCCGTCACAGATCTCGCAATCTCCGATCTGGGCCAAGTCAATCTCTGATCTCTCCGACGCAGAGCTACTCTTGGTATTCAGTGTTGTTGTTGCTGCCTTACTAAGTTTTTTTTTTTAAGAATCGCTACCTTGGTCCTTGTTGATGCTAAGTTGCTGCTCATGCTAAGTCGTTGCTGCTGCTACTGCTGCTGAGAATTGTTCTTATTAGGTTAGGAATTGGGTAATGGGTAATGGGTATACGTATTAAGTTTATAAAATTTTGTTGAGAATCCCTGGGTTTGCTTGCTCTTTGCTGGGCTTGCACCGATCAGTCTTGTTCTGATCTTTTTTTTTTTTTTTTTTTTTTTTTTTTTTTGAGAATCCATGGGTTTCTGTTTTCAGTACCTGATGGGCTTGCTTGATTTTTTTTTTTTTTTTTTTCCCAAATTTTAGTTCAAATTTTTTTGGGCTTTTTTTTTTGTGGGGGGGGGGGGGGGGGGGGGGCTTGAAAATAGAGCAAATAATTTTTTTTTTAGTTGAGGGTGTTCTTATGTTTAGTTGAGGGTGTTCCTCATTTTTTTTTAGAGGGTAAACAAATAATAAAATTTTAATTATTATATATAATTTTTTTTTTTTTTTTCAAGTCAGGGTGTTCCTAGGAACACCCTGACAACAACGTGGTGTCACCACTGATTGATGATCATAACCCAGGCTCCAGATTGGCTCGCTAGAATTGTTCTTATTTCACCACTTATTATCATCATAGTCGGAGCCGCTTTAATCATTGCACGTAAAGATTCTATAGCCAACAAATCTTATAGATGGTAGGAACTAAAAAGAATATATAGCCGAGCTTGGAGCTATTGCATCTAGAATGTGTGTCAATTTGCATTTTTGTTTACTAATAAATTTCCAGAATAAAATTTAGCTTATATAGGTATGGTTGGATGTATCCAACGCCATCTATGAATACAATGTATGTATGTATGTATAATATTATTGCAATAAAGCAGTCTGATTGACATCGCCTTCTTTATTTTTTTGAGTTTGCAATGAAATTCCTCACACTGCCTGTCACACACCTAAATGGCAAAATCCGCTTGCGTTCAAAACTTATCATCTTTCAGCTAATATATAATTTTTTATAATCCCCATTTGCTTTGTAAATTTCACAAGTTAAGATGACTTTTGCCAAAACACAGGCCACAAATCTTCACAAAAACTACTAATAATTTCGGTCTACCAATTAAGTCCATTCAAATTCAACGTACAAACATTCTCAAAAAAAAAAAAATCAACGAGCAATTGCCCATTACATAAATACCCGTGGATGAAATATTAAATATGTTAGAAATATTGAATTGAAGTATTGTATTTCCTGATTAAAAGAATGTACATAGATGCCTTTATATAAGAGGTATATGTGTGCGGTACAAGTATGTGTGTGTGCTATACAAGTAATCTAACTGGGCCTAAAGCCCACAACATTATATACGTTAACAGCCCCCCTCAAACTCAAGGTGGATGTGAGACCAACTTAAGGTTGTCAACCAAAGTACGAAGGCGTCCCTTAGGATGTGACTTGGTGAAGATATCTGCAAGTTGATCTTTAGAAGAGACTGAGATCAGCTTGAGAGCACAATGGACAAGATGAAAACGGATAAAATGACAATCGATCTCAATGTGTTTAGTCCGTTCATGGAAAACATCATTGTGAGCAATATGAATAGCACTCTGGTTGTCACAATAAAGAGGAGTATCAGCAAGGGCACAATATTCTGCTTCAGTACTGGAGCGGACCACATGAGTTTGTTTCTTGCTTCGCCAAGAAATCAGAGAAAAACCAAGAAGAAAGAAATAACTAGTGGTGGACCTGCGATCAGTGGGATCTCCTGCCCAATCAGCATCAGAAAATGCACGGAGAGTAAGAGGAGACTTAGCAGAGTAGAAAAGACCATGGAAGAGAGTGCCCTTTAGGTATCGAAGAATGCGCAGAACAGCAGCATAGTGAGTCGATCGTGGAGCAGATAGATACTGGCTCACCTGGTGAACAACATAGGAAATGTTTGGACGAGTGACAGTGAGATAAACCAAGCTACCAACCAAGCGTCTGTAAAGAGAGGGATTAGACAATGGTTTCCCCCCCTGAGGGAGTCAGATGCGCATTAAGCTCAACTGGAGTGTCAACAGTCTTGCTATCAGTGAGTCCAGCTCGAGACAAGAGTTCAGAGGCATACTTGGCTTGAGTAATATAAAGTCCATCTGTAGAATGAGTGATTTCAAGACCCAAGAAGTAGCTGAGATGTCCAAGATCTTTCATCTCAAATTGTTGACTGAGAAAAGCCTTGAGTTCTTGAATGCCACTGAGGTCATCACCAGTTATGATCATATTATCCACATATAGGAGAAGTAAAATAGTGCCTTTGTCAGTGTGACGAAGAAATAAGGCAGAATTATAATGACTAGCCATGTAACCCAAGTGAGAGATGGTAGAGCTGAATTTGGCAAACCAAGCTCGTGGAGCTTGTTTAAGGCCATAAAGTGCACGTCGAAGGTGACAAACCTTATTTGAGTCAACAGAGAGACCAGGAGGAGGTTGCATATAAACTTCTTCACTTAAATCCCCATTAAGGAATGCATTTTTGACATCCATCTGAAAAAGGTCCCATTTACTGGCAGTAGCAACAGCTAAGAGGGCACGAACAGATGAGATACGAGCAACCGGAGCAAAGGTCTCTTCATAATCAATCCCATACTCTTGTGTAAAACCTTTTGCAATAAGACGAGCTTTGTAGCACTCAATGGACCCATCAGAGCAAGTCTTAATCTTGTAGATCCACTTACAACCAACCACAGATTTCCCAGGAGGAAGTGTCACCAAATCCCAAGTATGGTTTTTAGATAATGCATCAAGTTCCTCTTTCATTACAATCTGCCATAAAGGGTCAGTGGAAGCCTCACGATAGGTGTGAGGCTCGTGTAGTGTAGCAAGATCTTCAGGCAGAGCAGGAGCAGGAGACCCAAGCTCAGGATTGGGGTTGGGTAGCTTGTCTTCAACCTGTTCATCTTCCACTTGTTCATTAAAGGGTGAACTAGGAAAGGGATCAGTGATATCTGGTGGTTGGATAGAGAAGTTTACAGCAACAGAATCAGGAGCAACTACAGGAGGATTAGGTGCTCCTTACCCAGTTTTTTGCTTAGATTTCATTTTTGCAGTCCGTTTTTGCAAATTTTGCTTCTAAATGAAGAATAAGGACAGGTCTTCTTCTTGTTGCAATAATCATAGCCGACAATCCAGCAAACATTTTTGCAATTTTTGCAAACATTTTGGCCATAATATTGAGACTTGCTATCAGCGCAACAAATCAGTTGTCTTCACTTCTGCTACTACAGTTGCTAACACTGAGAGTGTCTAACCCATGGCTCCTGTTTCTGCACAGTCTCAGTCTTCTAGATCCACTTTCTCCATTTCCAGAGATGACCTTATAAATATTATCGCCAATGTCATACGTATGGTTGGTAATGCATCTTCTTCCTCTTCTCTCTCAGCTTTATCTGGTATGTCTCCTACCTCTTGGCTTATGGATTCTGCTTGTTGCAATCACATGACACCTCACTCATCCTTATTTTCTGACCTTAAACCTGCACTGCACCCTCTTAATATTCGCACAGCAAATGGTTCCACAATGTCTGGTCATAATATAGGTTCAGTTTCAACCTCTAACCTCTCGGTTCTTGGAGTCTTTAATGTTCCTGACCTTTCTTATAATTTATTTTCTGTGGGACAATTAGCTGAGTTGGGTTATCGCATTACCTTTGATTATTCTGGGTGCATTGTGCAGGATCCTAGGACGGGACAGAAGCTTGGGACCGGTCCCAGAGTTGGGCGTATGTTTCCCGTGGACAACCTCCGTCTTCCACTTGTTGCTTGTGTTTCTGTTGCTGCAACTGCTGCAGTTTCTTCCACTCCTTCCCTTGCACTTTGGCATGCTCGACTTGGTCACGCATCTTCCTCTCGAGTACAACAATTGGCTTCTAGAGGTTTGTTAGGTTCAATGTCTACAGAAAATTTTGATTGTGTTTCATGTCAGTTAGGAAAACAACCAGCTTTGCCTTTCAATACTAGTGAACCCATATCCACTGATATCTTTGACCTTATTCATTCTGATGTTTGGGGGTCTTCCTCTGTCTCTAGTATTGGTGGGTCTAGATATTTTGTTGTCTTTGTTGATGATTACTCTCGCTGTAGTTGGATTTTTAATATGAAACATCGTTTTGAATTATTGGAAGTATATTCTACTTTTGCAAAAATGGTTGAAACTCAGTTTTCCAGACGCATCAAAATTTTTCAATCTGATAATGCTCTTGAATACACTCAATATGCTTTCCAAGCTGTTTTGCATTCCTATGGCACTGTTCATCAACTAACTTGTCCAGGTACCTCTCAGCAAAATGGTAGAGCCGAACGAAAACTTCGTCATATTCTTGACACTGTTCGTGCTCTCCTTCTCTCTGCTAAAGTTCCTGCTCCTTTTTGGGGTGAAGCTGCTCTTCATGCTGTTCATACTATTAATCGTATTCCGAGTCCTGTTATCTAAAATCAAACTCCATATGAGCGCCTTTTTGGGTCACCTCCAAACTATCACCACTTTCGCTCCTTCGGTTCTGCTTGTTTCGTTCTTCTTCAACCACATGAGCATAACAAACTTGAGCCTCGGTCAAGGCTTTGTTGTTTTCTTGGCTATGGAGAAACTCAAAAGGGGTATAGGTGTTATGATCCTGTCTCTCATCGTCTTCGTATCTCCCGTAATGTTGTCTTTTGGGAACATCGCCTCTTTGTCGAGCTCTCTCATTTCAGTGCTTCTTTGTCTTCCTCCTCTGTCTTAGATCTTTTTCCAGATGAGGCACATATTCCTTCTATAGCTGCACCTAATCCTCCTGTAGTTGCTCCTGATTCTGTTGTTGTAGACTTCTCTATCCAACCACCAGATATCACTGATCCCTTTCCTAGTTCACCCTTTAATGAACAGGTGGAAGATGAACAGGTTGAAGACGAGCTACCCAACCCCAATCCTGAGTTTGGGTCTCCTGCTCCTGCTCTGCCTGAAGATCTTGCACAAGACATTCCACCTCGTCACTCAACTCGGGTAAGATCTATTCCTGCATATTTACTTGACTATCATTGTTACACTGCTCTGATACCATGTTAGAAATACTGAATTGAAGTATTGTATTTCCTGATTAAAAGAATGTACATAGATGCCTTTATATAGAAGGCATATGTGTGCAATACAAGTATGTGTGTGTGCTATACAAGTAATCTAACTGGGCCTAAAGCCCACAACACTATATACGTTAACAAAATAATTTTAGTTCTAGGTACAAGGTGTGACGTCGGCCTCCACCTTAAATGTATACTCTAAAAAGAAAGCAAGATTTGGTTGGTTATCACAATGGGTTTTGAGTAACCTTAATCAGACCAATTGGGTTTTGGCTAGGGGCTTACACGTTAGTATGTTACAATTGTGTGGACCTTCTTGCTTTCCCTCGTCACGGCTTGATCCCATCAAAAGAGTGAATTACATACTCTACCAACCAGTACTATTTTTCATGCCGGTACTTAGGCTATTACAAAAACACTTCAATTTCATGTTTTTTTTTTTTTAATGAATCAATTTCATGTTAGTTTAAAATACTAGCTAGCTATTCCGGAGTCATATCAGAGAAATTATCAAATTTTGGCCAAAAAATAAAAATTAATTGATAAAATAATTTAGACTAAAATGCAAATTTCTTTTTCTTTTTTGGTGAAAACGAAAATGCAAATTTCACCTTCTTAATCTAACTGAAATTTATTTCAGTTTTCTAATTTTACTTCCGTTCAATTGTGTCTTCTAAGTTTCAAATTTAATAGCATTTTTTTTTTAAATTGAAAAAAATGCTTAAATTGAACAATTGTATCCTCTATAAAGTGCAATTTGCAAGAAATAGCTAACATCATCCCTCACTTTTCTCAGATATTAACCATCATCTTCTAATTCTGTTTCTTTTTTATTTTGCTAAGTGTGCCCTTGCATGACAAATTGACAATCCGCCACTACACCCACGTGTTCAATTGAGCGCACAATTTGTCTATTCAATTTTTTCTATTGCCATTTATCAAAGATGAAAAACAACATGTTGTGATTGTTATATCATCTAAGTATATCAATTTATTATTATTAATGAGCTAATATGTTAGATAGAAATTAGCATATTATGTGAGATATGTGCTAATAAATTTTAAATATTTTTTTATTATAATATATATAGTTGGCTATTAAAGTGGAATTGGTGTAGTAACTTACGGTAGTAGATTTTCTATCTTTATTTTATTGTTTTGGATGATAGTGCATTGTACCTTATAAAATGGAATTGGTTTGAAACTTTGAATGGTCAGTTGCAAAAATTTCATAAAATCAGTTGATTGTAGTGTGTATTGTAGTGCTGAGCTGTCTAAATAGTACTGTATGTATTTTGTCTATATTTGTCTCTTTTTGTTCGTTCATTTCTCTCTTTCTTTTTCTTTTTTCTTTTTTCTTTTTTTTAATGATAAGTTTTAATTTTCAAATTTGAAGTGTGGAAATTTTTTTTTATGATAAATATAAGCTCCTTAATTTAAAAGATAAAAGAGTTTGGATAAATATGTAGGTTCCACTATTTTCAATTTATTTACAATTATGTCATTAAAAATGTTTTCTGTATCCTGAAAATACCTTCTAAGCCATTTTCAAAATTCTATTTCTTGCCTCCCACACCCCACAAGCACTTATACTTGTGGAGTGACTACCACACCAAGGATGTGTAATGGGTTCAGTTTTCACTTAACAACACCTAGCACAGTAGCCATTCCCATCCGTTTATGAGTTTAAAACACATTTATTCTCTTAGATATTCCAACAAGCACCTCATCGGCACTATTTCAAATGATGGCACCAATCCCCTACCTACCCCTTGTTTCAAATAAATCCCAGTAACATCAAAATATATACACACACGTACGTATATGCAACACAAGTGAGGGAATGGAAGCACTATGATGCTATGCCATAAGTCTCCATAGCAAAAAGGGTGAAATTTAAAAAAAAAAAAAAATTTATACCATAATTTGTTTTGGAGATTACTAAGTATTATTAACACACACGAGGAGAGAGGAGAAGGTTTTAAAGAAACCGACAGTGATGTACATCCAAAAAAATTATACCATAATGATCTAAGGAAAAATTTCTCATGTTGACTTCATGGATAAATAAATAAATAAAGGGTTATGCTAACGAGTGCCCTTAGGTCAATGGTTAACAATCCATTTTAGGAAAGTTTTAACACCACTTTTATGGGAAATGGAAAAAACTGTCAAAACATTAATTGTTTTTTTTTTCTTTTTCCATAAAAACTTTCATTAATAGGATTGTTAACCAATGTCCTAAACGCATCCGTTAGTATTTCCCATAAATAAATAAGTAAAGTGGGAGAAATCAATGTTGAAATAAATAAGGTGAGATCAAAAAAAAAAAAAAAAAAAAAAACCCTTAAATAAAATTTGCTAATGTGACCGTTGAATATTTTTAATTATTAAACCTCATTTAACCCATCTTTTATTTTATAGGGTCATGTTAAAGGGTGGCCTTAGTGTAATTATTAATAAACTATTTTAAAAAAGTTTTGACACTACTCTCATGTAAAATATAAAAAATTGCTTTATCAATTTTCCACAAAATATTTCTAAAAATAGTTCATAAACTAATGCCCTTGAGCATTTGTTAACTTTTTCCTATTTTATATAGGGAAATGTTAACAGATGCCCTAAGAACATTGATTTAAATACTTTTAGAAAATTTTGTTGAAAAAAAAAATAGATTTTTTTGACAATTTTTTATATTTCTAATAAAAGTAATATTAAAAATTTCTTTAAATAGTCTATTAACAAATGTCCTAAAGGCCATTAGGAATTATTGTTGGATTCTAATAAATGTATGGTATTATTGCACATTTATTGCTTACTAAATTATTTAATTCTAGAGCATTTTTCTCTCTCTTATTCATTTCAATTATCTAAGAAAGAAAAAAAATTATGCAAAAAGAAAAGCCTTTAAAGAGACTAAGCTTAAACAATAGTCCAACCATAGAAATAGTAGCTATTATATTCTCAAATCTCACACCATCTCCATCTAAATAGTCCCCCCTTGATCTAGCTACCTAAAGATCAAGCCAACATGCAACCTCACATACTTGCGTAATTTTTTTAACACACAAGTGTTTTTCCTACATCACCAAACAAAAAACATGAATCTGTTCTTTCTCTCATTACATTGGGTTCCAACCATCTTTCTTGTACTCATTCTCATCCTCTCTTTGTCATTTCTTTTGAAACAAAGGAAAGTGAAGAAAGCAGCCAACCTTCCCCCAGCCCCTCCAAAGCTTCCCATCATTGGCAACCTCCATCAAATTGGAAATGGCAATCACCATTCCCTATGGAATCTCTCTAAAAAATACGGACCTGCCATGCTCTTACAACTAGGTCGAAACCAAGTTCTTGTCATCTCATCCCCACAAATGGCCAAAGAGGTGTTAAAGAACCATGATGTTGAGTGTTGCACGAAGCCTAAATTACATGCCCAAAAGAAGCTCACTTACAATTTTTTAACCATTGCATTTTCTTCATACAATGATTCATGGAGACAAATGCGTAAACTTTTCATGACGGAGCTTTTCACTAAAAGTAAGATGCAATCCTTTGAGTGCACAAGAAAAGTCAATGTCACTCAATTGATTGACTCCATCGCTCAGAATTCGCCAAACTCAATTGATCTCAGTGAGAAAGCACTTACTTTAACATACTCCATTATATATCACAAAGCATTCAGTAGAGATTATGAAGAAATGGAGGGAGGTAAGCTTAAAGAGCTCAATGAAGAAGCCATGCAAATATTAGGCATGATTTCAACTGTGGACATTCTTCCATTGCTCGGGGGGATTGTGGGTGCAATAATGGGACTTCCACGGCGGATTGAAAAATGTTATCATGCATAGATTTGATTCATTATTCGAAAGGTTGCTTGATGAACATCTTGATCCAGCCAGGCCAAAGTTAGAGCAGGAAGACATTGTTGATGTTATGCTAAAGATTTTAAAGGATTAAAAAACTCATTTCATTCCAACAAAAGAACATATCAAAGCAGTTCTCCTGGTAAGCCATGGGTCTTGTTTCCCTCTATTTTTTTAAAGGAATACTATAATCAATTAAAATTTAGGATTAGGGCCACTTTAAATGTTTTTTAAATTTCCATAATTGCTTTTTTTTTTTTTTTTTTTTTTTTAATGTATCGTACCTACTTAACATAGATCATTATCTTTATATATCTATATAATAACTAATAGTCGAAACGTTTGACTTTTCGTTGACCACTATTCATTCTACCCCGTGGCTACATAAATTGTTGACACGTTCACTTTAAAACACTAAACAATTGTATCTTTTCGGTAGTTTGCTTATTTAGTTATAAATTATTGTCACCTTTACATTTAAAAAACTTGAAAAGAGGAGACTTTTGGTTCAGTGGTTTATGAGAAACAATTTTCTGATTCTCTTCATATTAAAAGTTTCTCAAAAAAAATTAAGTTATTCTTCTCAAAGAAAAAAAATACAACGTTTTGACTCTTGCGTAGCAGTTACAAATCCGTTTCATATTCCCACCCATAAAAAACTATATAAAAAAAAAAGATCAAACACTTTACTTTGTCTCTCTCCGTATACGCTCCTCTCTCCCTTTCTCTCTCTCTCTCTCACACTCTTCTGAAATGTATTTCCTATGCACAATTTTGAAACAATTTCTCTCTATTTGGTTGAAAATCATAAAAATGGCTTCTCTTTTTAATAACACCGGCCAGCAATGTGATAATAATATATTTTTTTTAAACTCTATTTATGACCGGCTTATATTAATGAAAGCCTTCTTCTCCTAGGCTGCCTCACGATAAAACCTAAACCTCATCAAGAACAAACCCAACATGTGCAGAGGCATTCACTACCCAAAAGTAAAGTCATACCATCCTGGATCAATGGGAGGTCCTCTACAGTTTCCACACATCCAAGTGAGTGTTGCATCAAAATTTCCTGGTTCAATTTCTCCAAATGCTTCCACTAGCTAGCTTTGAATCTTTCTACTCAAGATACCCCAAACGCATCAGGTCAGATCTCCTTGGTAAGATCACCTTGAATCCTCAATCTTCACTGCATTCTTCTTTTTTTGTTGTTGTTATCCTAATCTATTTGCTAATGAATAATTTGTGGTTTTTTGTTTCCATTCTGAACATTCTTGAATTAGGACGAAAGACAAAATAAATTTGAGGGTCAAATGTTTGGGATTTGGGGGTCCTCATTAGGGTTTGCTGCAATTATAGATTTCAATTCCTAATCTGTTTTCCTCTTTGTACTTTTTTTTTGTTTTTCCCAGGAAACACCATTATAGTGGGCAGTTATAGATTTTATATAGTTACTTCAGATTTCCAATTGAAACTTCCAAATTGGGCGAAGGTGCGTTATTCAGAAAACTTTCTCAAACACCTCACATAGTCGCACATCTTTAGAGAAACAAAAGAATGCCTAAATTAATTTATAGAAGCAACGTTCTGCCTAGGTAGTTACAAAAAAAAATTATGTGGTTTCATATCTCTTCCCCCCAAAAAAAAAAAAAAAAACTTCTTTCTTCTCCCTCTATTTCTTTACATTCTTCTCTCTCTCTCTGTACTCTATTCCTGCAACAACTTTGAAACATTTTCTCCACACAAGTTTTTCCCTGTTTGCAGAAATACTCATAAACAAGTCTTCTATAATTAAAAGAACTGAATCAATATACATAGCAGCGAAAATTATCTGAAAAAGGAAAAAGAAAATTGAGTGAGAGAGAGTCTGTAAGATTTTGAAAGGTAAATTTTTACAAATTTTTCTGGTTCTTAATTTATTCTTCTGTTAATAAATGGTTGATTTTGTATTTACATAATTTAAATTTTACTATTAATTGGCTAATGAAATTTGAGGGCATTTGTCAAGGAGGAGGAGGATAATCAGTGCTATATGTTCGAAGTCCAGCAAGATTTGGTTTTTGAGATTAGTTTTAGGGTTATTTTACAAAAAGAAATATAGTTGACAGAAATCTGGATAAATAATTAATGAAAAAAAAAAAATATATATATATATAAGAATTTGTTTTTGTTGCATGTAATACTATAGGTGTTGAACAATCATTGTATCACAATGTTAGGGGTAAATTCATTGAATTTTGAGTCATTGTTATTCTGTTTTAGTACAATGCAGCCATACAGATGCGTTGAGAGTTGAAATGAGTTTTAGTTTCAGTTGTTTCAAGCATTCGAATTTAGTTACCTGCTTGGTAAATCTTTGTTTTAAGGCATTGAAATTAAAAAAAAAAGATATGTTATCTATTTGCCTGTTATTTTGACTCAACCTATTATTTGAGGATTGAATAAAGTGAAAGTGGCTGCTTTCCTAATTGTTACCAAAAAAAAAACAAAAAAAAAAAAGCAATTATTCACTTTATATATATATATATATATATATTTTTTATGGGTTTGGTTTGATACTCTTCAAAATTGTATTACATGCTGAAATTGGAAACATAAATGCGTGTATGTATGTTTTGTTTGAAATGTAATTTTCCAATTAGTTTTTGTTTAGATGGTTTTCCTTGCCCCGTGTTTGATGTGGAGCAGCTTAGATGGGGTAGACTTACTATGTTCATATTTATTTTTGTATCCTAGATAGTTTAGCCTCACTATACACATTTTATCTTTGCATCTTATAAGCCTTCAAAGAGATGAATAATAATATCCCTCTTTAATCTTGAAAAATTGCTGGTATGTCAAGTAGAAATTAATTAATTCGTCCATCTTACTTATTTTAAGATAAGTGCTAATCAAATTTAGAAGCTTTGCATATTACGCCTAGAGCAGCAGCTTTTGTATTTAGATTTTTTTGAGATTAGCATGGAGTATTTCAGTTACAAAGGAAGTGGGTCTACCACAAGCCAAAAAATATATAAATACATAAATAAAGAAATTTGTTTTCAGGATTACATCTGATGTAATTCGTTGGAGCTTAATGTCTAAGAGAATGTGGAGTGCACGATATTGCTCCAATATGCATATTAGCTGTAAAGGATTAGGAGTTAAGTTTTAATTTTGGAAGCTAATAACCTGTTGTTCTACTAATTTACTTTGTTCAAACACAATCTGTATTTGTATGTTTCATTCAAGCCATAAATGGAAAATTGTTGTTGTGGGGCCAGAATAAGCCAGCAGCCCCGGCCCACTCCAGGCCCAGCCCAGAGGCCCATGCCGAGAACGCCTCCACGATCCGAGGTCCGAGGACCAAAGTCCAGAGCCCAGGACCCAAGGTGCACTGCCGAGGATGGTTACATCCTCGGCAGTCCGAGGACATAAAGTAGGCCTACGGCACACCTTCAAAGGGGAGTCTCCCCAAGCATCCAAGGGGCGAATAGCGGGAACCAATCACCGGACATTGAAGCATGGCGGAGAAGCAAGTCCCAGGCGAACTGTCACCTCCACATTAAATGCCCTCAACTAACGCTCTGGCCGCATTAATGAGGATAGGACCTCTGAACAGTGCCGTCTTGAGCGCTGCAACCCACTGGAGGTATGGGAATGCGGCTGATGGGACAGGCACTCGAGTGGAAACCGGATTGAGCAACAAATGTAGGGCTAGGATCAACTGAGTGAGGAGTATATAATGTAAAAATCCCTCTTGTGAAGGGGACGGATGAAAAACCAGAGAAAAAGGAATACTGTAGCAGAGTATTTCCTCTCAACTCTTGTAACCCTTCTGAAAAGAGATAACGGTAGCTTCCAGCTCCATAAGGCACGTCCGAGGAGTCTCATTGTGTGTTTAAGCCCACGTTCTAGTTATTGGCAACCACGTACAACCATGCATGGCCGTTGCCTTCTTTACTGAGGCCTAGCTCTTGAGCCCACACTCTACAAATTTATTGAAGGGTTAGTTGGGCTTGGGCCCACTCTCTCGATCCTTAGAGAGCGCTCGAATCCACCCCCTACAGTTGTAATACCACCTTTTTGTTTCTTTTGTAGGAAAAAAAATGTTTCCATCATTGGTATTGAATTTTTTTGTATCATCCAACTTAAAATTCATTTAAAAATCTATAATATGCCTTTTAGTTTTGCATAGTGACAAAGGTGTTCATTAAAGCTTGCTATTTGTTAAGTCTCTCTCAACTCTCTCTCTAAATCTTTGCCTCAACTTTATAATATCTAATACCATGCCCATTCTGCGTAATCATGTATAACTAAGTTATATAACCTATATTTTAGACCAAGCTACAATTTCAACAGCAAATACTATCATAGGAATTATATATGTAGCCTTTTGTAATTTCCTATGTTAAAACAGAGTTCCAAACATGTTTATATCTATAATTATTTATAGCTATGGATTGACTTTCTCATACTCAACCTTTACCACAATGAATATAGGCATATTTGTTTCTATGTATTACTGTAGTTCTTAGCATGTATGGATCATTCTTCTTCAATTGGTTTATAGGAAAGAAATGAGATTTTAGAAGGAGAATGCTTGGGTCAAGATTGTCATAGCATTGAGTAGCCGTGATAGCTAATTGCGGTTACTATTGGTTTATGTGTAAATTAAATGTCTAGAACTAAGATAGATGTGGCAATAGTGTTTATTGAAATTCTAGATAAATTGAATCTTAAGGTGCATGATTTACAATTAATATGAAGTTGTATGTTTTGATTGTTGCAAAATCTTATTTGGATTTTGGCTTTGAGCCTAGCTAGGTAAACATACAACGATTGCAATTCTTTGTGAATAGTTTTCCCTTTCTTTTTTTCGTTCTTTAAATTTTTTCTTCATGGGCAAATCAACCTCTTAATGATTCCTTTAGCCTTTTCTTTTTATCATGAGGTTGATTTTTTTTTTTTTTTTATTTAACTATCCCGTGCATCGCACGGGTTAGCGACTAGTATATATATATATATATATAAACTATCCATTTCTATTTGATCTATCGATAAGAAAATCACTATTTATCATATAACAAATAAAGTTTTACAACTTAGCAATAATGACCTCCTTGTTAAATTTTTTGCTAAAATGCAAATTGTACCCTTAATTGCTTAAAATTCAATTTAGTTCTCTAACTTTACTTTTTGTTCAATTCAGTCCTCTAACTTTCAAGATTATTCAATTTAGATCTTCCTTTAAGTTCTGTCAAGTAGTTGGCTAGTTGCTATTAATTATAAATTTTGTCAATTTTTTTAATTAAGATAACTAAAATATATATATATATATATATATTTTTTTTTTTTAAAGAGAGAGAGAGAGAGAGAGAGAGATCCCTATGCCTGCGAACAGGGACAAAACCACAAAAGAGCCATAGCCCCCCTTCTCCCTTGGGTTTGGAAAAAAAAAAAAATCCTATTTAAGAAAATAGAATTAAGCCTCATTACCTCCAAAGTCTTGGCACCCTTTCCTTCAAAATCTTGACCCTTGTACCAAAATCTAGCCCAAATAATATCACCAAAAAAAAAAAAAAAAACCGAAATATGAGCCCAAACAACCACAAATCATAAGCCCACAAAATTTAATAAAAACTTCACAAAAATAAATTTGACACCGACAGCGGACACAAGTCCACGCATTAGCCCATTTTATCTTGAGAAATTGACCCAAAAAAAAAAAAAGAAAAAAAAAAAAGAAAAGAAAAGAAAAGAAAAATGAGAGAGAGCTATAAAGCACGGGTGCGAATTTGGATTCGGGTGTGTGCGCGAATGCAAGTGTAAGACTTGGCAATTTTTGAAAAAGTAGAATATAGGTGCGGCAGGATACGTTTTTAACAAATTATTAAATATATTTTTATATAGTGAATTTAATATTTTTTTATATAAAAAAATCAAATAAAGGGGCAGAGTTTATTATTAAAAAACAATTATTTATGATTTGTTTTTAATAAAATCAATATTTTTGGTAATTGTAAACAAAAAACCACCTTCCAAGAAGGTTCCTTTGCTCCTTTTCCAATTCACAAGTCCACCCACGTGAAACAATTGACTTTCTCACATACTTAATTTATATTCTTTTGTTATAAACCTTTATTCTTCTTCCTCACCTCTTCTAAGTTCTAAACATTTCTTTGTGTCTTCTCATCTTCTTCTTCCTTCTCTCTTCTTTTTTTCTTTTTTCTTTTTTAATCTCTCTCACAAGGCCACATGAAGCAAAAGAATGGCGGCCAATAGCCATATCGATTGGAATCGAGCTGTATTGGTTTGTTTTGATCGGAATTAGACCGTATCAACCATTTTAGCTCCCGTTTCCACTAGAATCAAAGCGAATCGGCTAGTTTTGGCACGAATCAAGCCCCCCACCAAACCCCCCCCCCCCCCAAAAAAAAAGGCAAATCAGCTCGTTGGACGCCGCGTCGAGGTGAGTCTGGTGCAGGTGCGGCGGCCCTAGAGCCGCACCCATGCTTTCTAGAGAGAGAATCTAAAACAAAGAGAGATATAAGAAGAGAACTTACCCATGAAACCAAAAAAATAAAACTCCACATATTTGGTTGGAGGGGGAGAGATAGGGAATAGAATAGAGTTTGACAGAAATTAGACCTCCATCCAAACTGGCCCTTACTGAACCATTGAGTTTACTCATGTGATGAAAAAAAAATGGAAGGATACAATATATTTGATGTCGTTTGTTGAGATGGTTAAGTAGACCAAAAGCTGAAATTTAAAAAGGGTACCTAAAGAATAGTATATAAAATATTGTATATAAGCTTAGCACATTGCTTTTTATAGATATATTTTTGTCTATTTCACTCTAGGACAATGACAACCCAATTTATTAGATAACATAGAATAAACGTGTGAAGTGTGAACCATTAGTCCATTACCAATGCGAATCATTATTGTGTGTGTGTTATTGGTTTATTACCATTAATTAGCTAAACCCCTTGGAAATTATTAACAGTTATTTTTTGGTTTATTCATAATTATTAATATTAATGGAATGAAAAATTAATTAAAGTGAAAATTTTTTTTTGATGCAAATTAAAGTAAAATTATAAGAATTAATTGAATGAAATTTGCGTTTTAACCTAAATTTTTCTATTCCCAACACTTTTTTTCTATCCTGTCCTTTGATGTTCAAAAAAAAGTGTATACAGAAGTTGCATATGCCATGCAAATCTAATTCAGTAATTTGTATTTTTATGCGTGTATATATAGGATATTCTTCTCGGTGGAACAAACACAACTTATGTTGCTATTGTGTGGGCAATGACAGAGCTTGTTAAAAATCCAAGAGTGATGAAGAAAGTCCAAACAGAAATTAGAAGTTGTGTTGGAAGGAAGCCAAACGTCGATGAAAGTGGGTTAGAAAAGCTTGGGTACTTGAAAATGGTGGTGAAGGAAACTCAACGATTGCACCCTCCAATTGGTTTACTTCCTCGTGAGGCAATGTCACATTTTAAGATAGGTGATTATGACATTAACCCAAAAACAAGAATCTTGATCAATGCTTGAGCTATTGGGAGAGATCCAAACAGTTGGAAGAATCCAAATGAGTTTTATCCTAAGAGGTTTGAGGACAATGCCATTGACTTTATGGGTCACAATTTTGAACTCATACCATTTGGGTCTGGTAGGAGGATGTGTCCTGGAATTACAATGGGATCTATTACTGTCATGGTAATTACATTGGCGAACCCTTTGTACCGTTTTGATTGGGAAGTGCCGAATGGGATGAAGAGGGAAGATATTAGCTTGGAAGAGAATGTTGGTGTTTCAATTTCTAGGAAGTCACCTCTTTACCATGTGCCTAATGTTTTTATATTTATATTTGGGAATATTTCAAAGTTTACTAGATAATTTTATAAATGTATATGTCGTTAATCACACAAAAAAAAAAAAAAATCTAATCAATATAATTTTTTTAATTAATTTAAACAGTAACTTATTATATGTTAAGGTAATAATATAATAGTTGTCACATCAATTTGTAAAAAACAAATTAGTAAAATAGCTTTAACATATATTTATTTGCCCTATAATAATATTGAAGTGGACAGAATATTACAAGTTCATATATGCATGATGCATTGCTTGCAATTGCATATATATATATATATATATATAAAGAATTTTAAAAAATAAAACATAAATTCCTGGGTCTGGAAGAGTCCGGTTGGAAGTCATGTCACATGTGGCGTAAACCCTATTTCTGATCTATATTTTTAGTCCAAGTTGTGAAAAATATTGTTAACCATAGCTAGACATTACTTTATTAGTCGAAACAGACGTCGAAAGGTGATGGTCGAATGTTTTCCGAGGTATATATCCTAGAGGTAGGAGTTGATTTGACCAGAACTGGTCTCATGTGTGAAGGTGCCAACCAAAGTTATTATTATTATTTTTGGTTACTGCTGTGTTTTTCTAGCCAATAAACACCACTCTAGTTATGTTGTGAAATAATTTGATTAAATTAAAAAGAAAGATGAGTGAAATCAACAGAAGATCTACGGGAACATGCCTACATTCACGGGAACGAGGAATTAATACTCCACTATATTAGAAAATTAGGGTTGCAACAATGTCTATTATTAATAATAACCATACCCATTATAAATTCCATAAGCGCTATTGTACCATACCATTCTATTATATTGATTGTGTCCACTTCACTCCATTACGCCCATAATGCCCTCAACTAATTAAGTAGCTTAATAACATATATGAGCCAACTTTAACAAGGTAATTGCCATGCATCATGCCAAAATTGCTTTTTTTTTTCTTGGTAATGACATATTCTTTCTTTCTTTGTATATAATTTCAAAGTTGGTTTCATAAACTTTAAAATTAACATAAATTTGAATGTAGAAATAGAAATTGAGATCTTAATTAAGCAGGTATTGCACTAGATACAATTAGTATCAAAGACTGAGATTGAAAATTAAAAAGTTAACTTTTTCTTTCAGCTCTTAGATCAAAAAAGTTAAAAAGTTTAAAAAAAAAAAAAAAATTTGATACAAGATTTTAGTTGACTTTTTAACTTTCAATCTTAGCATTGATACTAAATGTACCGAATTTCAATCCTAGACATAGAGGCACCAAGGCCTAATGCAAACAATTGTTGCTTAATAACAATACATAGATATTATAATATGTTTGCTAATAATGCCTTCATAGTTTAATTTTTTGTATTTAAGTTTTATTAACACTTATTTTACAAGTTGTTAGGAAAATAATTGTCATTATTATTTAGTACACTCATAACATTTTTTTTTTTTTTTTTTGGGATTAAACAATTTACAATTTTAATTAGGTTAAATTTCTACTGACTAAATATTTTAAATACCTTCTGGAAGGTAGGAAAAAGAATACTAAATCCGCCTAAAATTTTTCATTACAAAAAAAATTAATTATCAATCTAAGACACATTTAGAGGAAAAACCACTATAAGGGTTAACACTAACCCAAAGAAAAATTTCACTATTAGAATTGAAGTTTATACAATTGAAACATACCATGTTCCTAATTTGTACCTCCAATAGTACTTACGAATTTGACTCCGCACTGCCCCAAGCCTATTAAATACTTTTAATATAGAATATCACGCATGAATTATATCTGTGATTTCAAGGACTGTATTGAATATTTCCTATGCGGTAACACTTGGATGGCTATGTGGCTTCACTCTTGATACTATAGCAGAAAACACCATGTAAGATAGTTCAGACAAAATTGGGAAATGCCCCATTTGAGCAAAAAAAACCAGCATTATGCCCTCTTTTCCAAATTAAATAGGGAAATGCCCCTCTTTTGAAAATCGAGTTTCTCAAAATCGATTTAAGCCCTATAGCGGCGTTTTTTAGAAGCCTATAATGACGTTTTTAGGACATATAGTGGCGTTTTTTTAACTCGGTTTCTATGAAATTGAGTTATAGGTAAAAAGAATTAAAAAAATTGCCTATAACTCGAATTTATGGAAGTTGAGTTACAAAACGTCACTATAGGTCCTGAAAATGTCACTATAGGTCCTTAAAAACGCTGCTATAGGGCTCCAGAATTTTTTTTTTTTATAACTCAATTTTGAGAAAATCGAGTTATAAAAGAGGGGCATTTCCCTATTTAGTTTGGAAAAGAGAGCATAATACTGGTTTTTTTGCTCAAACAGGGCATTTCCCAATTTTGTCCAAGATAGTTCTCTATTTACTTTTATACTTATCTCTATGAATTACATAAACTTTTCCGCCTCTACACCTACTTAAAATTGTACTTAATGAACTTTATATATATATGTTCTCCAATTAGCATTACAATGAGTCAATGACCCATATCATTAGTGGACTTAAAATAAGCATCATGAAAAAATTTATTTCTCAATTTTCAATCCATCAAGACTCAGTCAAGATTACAGAGTCTTCCTTCTCTTGAACTGCTTCTTGGACATAATCTTATACTAATTTCAATGGATTTGCAACACTAAATCTATGTGTGTGTAGATATAGATATAGGGACGGGCCCAAGGTGCCTGACCCAAAGAAATTTTTTTATTTTAGTAGTTATATTTTTCATTTTTGCAGTTGGTTCTCTTTCTTTCAAAACTTTAGGTCCTTCTTCCTTCCAATTAGCCTAGCCAACCCAACCCAAGTACCCAACTAGCAATTACCCAACTTAAAAACTTAACAAAAATAAGACTTAAAAAAATTTAAAATCCTAGCCAATAAATATTTTAAATACCTTCTAGAAAGTAGGAAAAAGAATACTAAATCCGCCTAAATTTTTTCATTACAAAAAAATTAATTATCAATCTAAGACGCATTTAGAGGAAAAACCACTATAAGGGTTAACACTAACCCAAAGAAAAATTTCACTATTAGAATCGAAGTTTATACAATTGAAACATACCATGTTCCTAATTTGTACCTCCAATAGTACTTACGAATTTGACTCCGCACTGCCCCAAGCCTATTAAATATTTTTAATATAGAATATCACGCATGAATTATATCTGTGATTTCAAGGACTGCATTGCCTTCTCCAAGAAAAAAAAAGGACTGCATTGAAGATTTTCTATGCGGTAACACTTGGATGGCTATGTGGCTTCACTCTTGATATACACTATAGCAGAAAACTGCATGTAAGATAGTTCTCTATTTACTTTTATACTTATCTCTATGAATTACATAAACTTTTCCGCCTCTACACCTACTACAAATTGTGCTTAATGAACTTTATATATGTTCTCCAATCCGCGTTACAATGACCTGTATCATTAGGGGAATTAAAATAGCATCAAAATTGATTTCTCAATTTTCAATCCATCAAGACTCGGTCAATATTACGGAGTCTTCTTTCTTTTGATCTGCTTCTTGGACATAATCTTATACTAATTTCCATGGATTTGCCAACACTAAATCTATGTGTGTGTAGATATAGATATAGGGACGGGCCCAAGGTGCTTGACCCAAAGAAATTTTTTATTTTACTAGTTATATTTTTCATTTTTGCAGTTGGTTCTCCTTCTTTCAAAACCTTAGGTCATTCTCCCTTCCAATTAGCCTAGCCAACCCAACCCAAGTACCCAACTAGCAACTACCCAACCTAAAAACTTAACAAAAATAAGACTTAAAAAAATTTAAAATCCTAGCCAACGTATTAAGAATTTTTTTTTTTTTTTTTTTTTTAATCTTTATTGGAAGAGGGTTGTATCCTAATGTATTAAGAAATAGTGATTTTGTGTATTTATCTTAGTTGATAGTTTGTTAATAACTTAATACTATATGATGCCTACTTGGAGTTTTATTTTTTTTTTTCCATTTTTGGCTTATAGTCCGGCCCTCCTTAGCTTAAAATCCTGGGTGTCCACACACACACACACACATATAGTTCGGCAAAACAGTTCAAACCAATATAAACAAATTCAACTTTCACACGTGGTATATTTAAGCCAAATCAACAAATTTCTTTCCTAAAAAAAAGAAAAAATATATGGTTGGTGGTTGGTCCCTCTTGAAATTATTCTCCCCAAATGCTTAATCATTTGGGTCGACTTAATACATTTTGAATATTTTAAGGCTTCAGGAAATAAATGTTAGTGATTTTTTTAATATTTAAATTTTATATGGAAAATATTAATTTAATATTATATATATTAGTTAAAAAAATAACGTTCAGTTTTATTAAGATGTAAAATTGTTAATTAAAATTTTGTACTTAATTTTTATTAACATCTCTTTTATAAGTCATTAAGGAAACTCTCAAAAAAAGAAAAAAAGAAAAAAAGAAAAAAGAACATTGATTGTCATGACTATTTTAAACATTCATACCAAATTAAAAAGATAATAATAATAATAATTTAGAGTCTCATCTTTTCTTTGCTAATTATTTAGTGCTTTTTGGTAAGGCGGATGAAAAAAATTGCCAAAGTATTAAAGATGCCTTGGATGTCTTTTGTGATTTATCTGAGCAAAACGTTAATTATGGGAAATTTCGAGTTTATTTCTCTCCTAATGTATCTGAAGATAGGAGAGGAGTGAAAGCTAGCGGCACCATGACAAATCATTTTGAGTATTGTTAAAGAGGAACTCGAGTTTATAAAACTCGAGTTCTATATTATACAAAACTCGAGTTATAAACTCCAGTTCCACGTGGAATTTTAAATTACAAAATTCTATACATTACCAGGTCCCACTGTGGACTTTCATTAACAGAATTCTTACTCCAAACTCGAGTTTTATGTAGAACTCGAGTTTCATAAACTTAAATTACAAAACAGTAATAGATTACTTAAATATTTCGCGAACAATGTGACATAAATTGCTAAATATTTTGTCAAATAGTACTATTGGGCCATTTTTGCCGACTTTTTGTAAATTTTTGGAACAGAGTAACCTTAGTCGTAGGCCTATACCCCTTGACTTCAACTAATATTTGCTATTCATGAACTATTTTTTTGAGGTGATATACTGATATTTGCTAGTGAACTTTAAATACTCATAGTATCCATTGACTTGACCAAGTAATCGAGTATTGTGAGGCAGGTGGTAGTGGCCCTGAGGGCAATAAAAGGTTTCAATAATGGTAGGTAACCATATTCCTGAGTGAGGGACAAAGTCATATGTATTGTAACCATATTCCCGAGTGAGAGACACGGTCATATGTATTATACTATCGGACAAATTGATTTTTTTTTTTTTTTTTTTTTTTCTTGAAAGACAAACACACAAGCAAGGAAGAGAGAATCAGAAAATTCATGTAATAATTATATGTGAAGTGGGAAAACAAGGTCAAATGAATAAATAAAACAAAATTACATTTTTCTGGGTTTTCTAGAGAGATGCAAAGTGGAATGTTTTATAGTTATGGTTGGAAATACTTTCAAATTTTGCTACATAATTTTATAAATTTATTTGTTATTAATCATAAAAAAATAATTCAAACAATCTAATTTAAAAAATAATAATAATAATTCAAATAATCATTTATTATATATTAAGAAAGTAACAATCAAATGTATTACATCAATTTGGTAGAATTTGTAAAATAGCTTTAGCATTTTTTTTTTTTTTTTTTTTTTTTTTTTTTTTTGCCCTATAAATAATACTGAAGTGGACAGGACACGGCGCTTATATCGATAAAAGAATTAAAATAATTAAACATAAATTCCTAGGTCTGGGAGAGGCCGGTTGGACGCCATGTCAAATGTGGCGTAAACCCCGTTTCTCTATATTTTTAGTCCAAGTTTTGATTAAAAAAAAAAAAAAAAAACTGCTTCTCTATATTTTTAGTCCAATTTGTGAAAAATATTGTTAACCATAAACATTACTTAACTTAAGGTCTAATTCTTCTGGCCAAGTCAGGTGAAGATGCCAACCAAAGTTTTCTTATTTTGGTTCCTGCTGTGTTTTTCTAGCCAATAAACACCACTCTAGATATGTTGTGAAATAATTTGATTAAATTAAAAAGGGAAAAGACTGAAATCAACATGGAGGATTTATGTGTTTCAACAACATGCCTACTTTCACGAGAATGGGGAGCTGAAACCAGGGTTACAACGGTGTTTATTATAAATAGTAATTCTATTTGGTTCAAATTCCAAAAACACTATCATACCATACCATTCTGTTCCCTTTATGTTCTCTGTTGCACCCTGTTATGCTCACAAAGCCCCAATTAAGTAGCCTAGTAACAAATGATCTATGTGAGCCCACTTTAACAAGGTAATTACCATGCATCATGCCAAAATCGCTATTTTTTTTGAGTCTTTTGGGTAAATATTGCTAAATTCGAAATATATTTGCGTTATAGGTACTGTTAGAATTTATTTAGAGAATTAAGGAGAGAGATTGAATTTCGGCAACAGTGTTGCCAAAATTCCAACAAAAGTATGAGAGAGAAAGAGAAAAAGGGTGGAGAGAGAAAAAGTTGAATTACGGCAATGGCATTGCCGTAATTCGTTCTGCCCAAATTTCCTGCCCGAATGTGTGAGGAGTGCTCGGAGCGTGAGTGGCCAAAAGAAAGTAATTGTGGCAATGGTATTGCCAAAAATGGGAAGGAAAAAAAAAAATGAATGCCAAAATCTGGAGAGGAATTAAGAAAATATAATGTGCTACATACATAATATTTTCACAATAAATCACACGTAACTAGTTATTATTAGTTCAAATTTAAATTTAACATTGAGATTACTATTTTAATCCAACAATAACAATAAGTAATAACCTGATACTTAGAATTTGTTGTAAAAATGTTGTAAAAATTGTGTGCACTTATCATTTCTTAAAAAAAAAAAAGTGTAATGGATTTGCCGAAAATTTTGTGGCAATTATGGCTTGCCGAAAATGGGAGGGGAAAAAAAATGTTTCAATGGGTTTGTGGCAATGGCATTGCCGAAATAGGGGGGGAAATTTTTTTTTGGCAATTGTGGCAATGCCATTGCCAAAAATGGGAGGAAAAAAAAATTGTTTCAATGGGTTTGTGGCAATGCCATTGCCGAAATAGTGGGGGATTTCTTTTTGGCAATTGTGGCAATGCCATTGCCGAAAATGGGAGGAAAAAAAAAAATTTTGTTTCAATGGGTTTGTGGCAATGGCAGTGCCGAAATAGTGGGTGATTTTTTTTTTTTTTTTGGCAATTGTGGCAATGCCATTGCCGAAAAATGGGAGGGGAAAAAAAAATTGTTTCAATGGGTTTGTGGCAATGGCATTGCCGAAATAGGGGGTAAAAAATTTTGTGGCAATTGTGGCAATGCCATTGCCGAAAATGGGAGGAGAAAAAAATTGTTTCAATCAGTTTGTAGCAATGGCATTGCCAAAATAGTAGGGAAAATTTTTTTTGGGCAATTGTGACAATGCCATTGCCGAAAATGGGAGGAAAAAAAAATAATATTTGTTTCAATGGGTTTGTGGCAATGGCATTGCCGAAATAGTGGGAAAATTTTTTTTTTTTTGGCAATTGTGCCAATGCCATTGCCGAAAATGGGAGGAAAAAAAAATTGTTTCAATGAGTTTGTGGCAATGGCATTGCTGAAATAGTGGGGAAAATTTTTTTGGGCAATTGTGGCAATGCCATTGCCAAAAATGGGAGGAAAAAAAGAATATTTGTTTCAATGGCTTTGTGGCAATGGCATTGCCGAAATAGTGGGGAAAATTTCTTTTTGGCAATTGTGGCAATGCCATTGCCCAAAATGGGAGGGGAAAAAAAATGTTTCAATGGGTTTGTGGCAATGGAATTGTTGAACTTAGGGGTGTTCGCGGTGCGGTGCAGTTTTGGGCCATTTTTAGCACCACACTTTGCGGTGCGGTTTATCTAAAATCATAACTGCACTGCACCTTATTTTTGTGGTTACTTGTGCGGTGCGGTGTGGTTTAAAATTTAGCCAAAACCATAACCGCACCACACCTCATTTTTGCAGTTACATATGCAATGCGGTGTATAAGATGCAGTTTGAATAATTTGAAGTTGGTATATTTTTCAAATTTTAGACTTTTTTTACCTAGCCCAAAACTAATTTTTCCCTTTGTTTTGATCCAAGTTTTAAATTATTGAACTAGTTTTTCTTTATTTTTGGGCAAACTTTCCTAATCAACACTTGCTAAGGTTATCAAACTTTTTTTAAAAAAAAACTAGGGTTATTAAAATATTAATAGTATATTTAATATTAAAAATAATTAAATATATTAATATATAGAGAAGGTACGGTGCGGTGCGGTTTGTGCGGTTTTCTTATTATAAAACTGCAAACCGCACTACACCATGCGGTACACTATTACTTGCGGTGCGGTACACTATTACTTGCGGTGTGGTGTGATTATGTCATTTTGTGGGTGATTTTAGCGCAGTTTTTGCAGTTTGTATGGTTTATGCGGTTTGGTTGAACACCCCTAGTTGAAATAGTGGGGAAATTTTTTTTTTCCATTGTGGCAATGCCATTGCCGAAAATGGGAGGGGGGAAAAAAGTTTCAATGGGTTTGTGGCAATGGTATTGCCGAAATAGGGGGAAAATTTTTTTTGGCAATTGTGGCAATGCCATTGCCGAAAATGGGAGGCAAAAAAAAAAAAAGTGGTTGCCGAAATTTGGGAGGAATTAAAATAAAAAAAAAAAAATATTACATACACAATATTTTTACAGCATTTTCACAATAAATCATATGTGATTAGTTCAAATTTGAATTTAACATTGAGATTACTTTTTAGAATTCGTTATAAAAATGTTGTAAAAATTGTATGCACATATCATTTTTTTTTTTTTTTTTTTTTTAAGTGGAATGAATTTGTGGCAATGCCATTGCCGAAAATGAGAGGGAAAAAAGGTACAATCGATTTGTGGCAATGCCATTGCCGAAAATGAGAGAAAAAAAAAAAAAAGGTTGCAATTGGTTTGTGGCAATACCATTGCCGAAATAGAGGACATTATTTTTTTTTTTTACTACAGCAATGTATGTCATGTTCTTTTCTTTATTGTAAAAGAACTATACAAAACAAATAAGGATATATTCAAGTACAATACATTGATTCTTATTTTTTTTAAAAGTATAAAGAAGAAAAAAAATGATTGATGCACGGTGTAAATAAAAACAAAAAAAGTACATACATTCTTATAGAAGAAAAAAATAATTGATGTGCACGCCGTAAAAAAAAAAAAAACAAAGAAAGTATATAGATTCTTACAATAGAAAAGAAAAAAAATGATTGATGTGCACATTGTAAACCAAAAAAGCAAAGAAAGTACATATATTTTTACAATACGGAAGAAAAAAAATGGTTGATGTGCGCGTTATAAAAAAAAAAAAAAAAAAAAACAAAGAAAGTACATAGATTCTTATGTGCACGCTGTAAACAAAAAAAAAAAACAAAGCTTCAATCAACCAATCACCTCAACTTCTCATTTCATCTGATTCTTATTCTCTGCATCGAATATATTTACCTATTCATATCACGCACGCCTAAAGCTCTCAGAGAGATTCTTTTTTGTCTTCTTCACTATTGTAATCTCTCAGAGAGATTCTCTCTTTTGTTTTCTTCAGAATTGTAATCTCTCAGAGAGAGTCTTTTTTGTCTTCTTCAGTTTTGTAATAAAAGGCAAGTCAATGAGTACAAGTATCATATTAAACAAATAAGGATAGATTCAAGTACAATGAGTACATTGATTCTTATTTAAAAAAAAGTACAAAGAAGAAAAAAAATGATTGATATGCACGCCCAAAAACAAAAAAACAAAGAAAGTATATAGATTCTTACAATAAGAAAAAAAAAATGATTGATGTGCAAACTGTAAATCAAAAAAAGCAAAGATAGTACATAGATTCTTACAATATATAAGAAAAATGATTAATGTGCACAGTAAACAAAAAAAAAAAGTAAAGAAAGTACATAGTAACATCAATGTGCACGTTGTAAACAAAAAAACAAAACTTCAATCAACCAATCACTTCAACTCCTCATCTCATCTGATTTTTATTCTCTGCATCGAATATATTTACCTATTCATATCACGCATGCCTAAATCTCTCAGAGAGATTCTTTTTTGTATTCTTCAAAACGACTAAATCTCTCAGAGCAGAGAGATTCTTTTTTGTATTCTTCAGTATTGTAATAAAAGGCAGCACTTGCCCTTGTCTTTTTATTTCTCCTCCTTCGCTTAAGAATTGTATCTCCTAACAAAGGATTGTAAGTCCTCCAATTGTTCTTTTGCTTTGCTTCAGTGTGAACAACTAAGGATCGTAAGTTTTTTGTTAATGTAAGTTTTTTTGCTTTGTTTATTAACTTACAGCTCTATAAATTAACAGATTTATTATTATTGTATAAACATGTGCTTTGTAATATTAGAAGCTAATACATTGTAAAATATTATGTATTGTTGTAGTTGTAGTTAATATTATTTGTATGCATATGATTATGATTATTGTTATTGTTATTGTTATTCAAATTTTAGATTAATGAATTATCTTTTATGGTTACCTGATTGTGTTTTCTTTTTTTTCATTTTTTTTGTCAATGATCACTCTATAATTCTCACTTTTTCAGTTGGTATCACAATTGTGGTAAGCATCTCAACTCTCTAATTAAATTTATGTATGTGTTTTGTTAATTTTGAAATTATTTAATATTATTTGTTGTTGTTATTAGTATATGTTGTTGTTGTTATTATTATTCAAATTTTAGATTAATGAATTATTTTTTATGGTTATCTGATTGTATTTTTTTTGTTGGCAAGTATCACTCTATAATTCTCACTCTTTCAGTTGGTATTACAGTTTTGGTAAGCATCTCAACTCTCTAATTAAATTTGTGTTTGTTAATTTGGAAATTATTTAATATTATTTATTATTAATTTGCATGGTTTAACTCATTGTCGCATTTAATGTATGACATATTTGAAATGGAGCAACAACAATATCACATCTCTAATGATGCAATGGAAGGCAATGTACGTTGCAAGATCCAAATTTATTAATGTCCTAATAATATCTACAATTATTCAATTTACATGAAAATAATTTCAACATTAGCAATATAACATTGTACATTTAAAAAAAATCAGGTTTCCACCTTACGAGTGTGACCCCAACCGTATGCACCCCCCCCCTCCCCCGGCGCAGTTAGGCGAGCGTATTATCCCATATTTGCTGCAATGTAGACTATACCGTGTTACTCGCCTACCATGTATAGATATTGACTGCGGTCTTATCACTTCTTTGGTGGAGCGGTGGCAATCTGATACCCATACATTTCACCTACCTACTTGTGAAATGACAATCACTCTACATGATATAGCAATCCTTACAGGATTGCCTATTGATGGCAAAGCAGTGTGCGAGCCCACTAATTTGATTTGGGAAAATGTTTGTGATAATTTACTTGGGGTGGCACCACCTGCAACAGCATTGTCATATGGTGGCCTTAAAATGGGTAAGAAATACATTCTCAAACCTACCAGAGGGTGCCAATGCTATAACAACCCAACAATATGCTAAGGTATACATGTTCCAAGTTTTGGCTTTACTATTTGGAAATAAGAGCCAAAGTAGATTGCATTGTTGTTCTCTCAAGCTGTTAGACGACTTTGGTGAAGCTGGAGAATATAGCTGGGGTAGTGCCACACTTGCTTTCCTTTATAAAGAGTTGTGTACTGTTTCTATCCAAAAAAGTACGGAGATTGCAGGTCCTGTTTTTATATTACAATTATGGGTGTGGGAGCATCTTCCATATCTGACCCCAATTCTAATAAATCCAACAAATTTAAATGGCGACAAACCATACGGTTGCAGGTATAATATTTACTTTCTATTTCTATACAATATTGTATACTATAGCGTTTATCCTTGATACTTCCAAACCCTAAAATCAGTAGCAATCATTAATTGTGTATAGGTGGGATACCAGGAGAACGTTTACTCACACACCAACGCATGTTCTGCGTGCGTACCGTTCTAATCACGACACATAATATACTGAACAGGTAATATATCACAATGCAGCAATGGTTAATTTACTAGTTATATTATTAATTTGATTGATTATAACATAGTTATTGTAATTGGAATTGCAGGTTGTTTGGACACCATACGATAATTATTTGCATCCATGGTGTCTTGCGGAAAGACATATATGGACTACAATAGCGTCATTGCTATGCTTCCAAATTGTTGAGTATTACCATCCAGAAAGAGTCATGAGACAGTTTGGATTGTTGCAAAGATGTCCAAAATGGCCTACTGACAATTTGGATAAATCTGTGCATTGTGTAAAGATGACAGGGAAGTCCAGTGTCAATTGGCTTACGCAGCATGGACAATACTACCGGCGTTGGAATGCGCGAGCTGAACATGTAGTTGGGGACGAGCATTTTGATTTAGGTGTGGACTACGCAACATGGTACCATCAACATGGTCACCTATTCACAACACCAGAGGCGGCTGCCCATGTGTACCAGGTAATTATTTTAGCTTTTTCAATAATACTGCACTAATAAATGCTTTTTTTTTTTTTTTTTTTTTTTTTTTTTTTTCTGTGGCAGCAAACTGAGATCAATAATATGTTAAATTTGGCTGTTGCAAACCAACAGAGGAATGATCTCACTGCAGAGCAAGTCCTTACACCAATAGTAGAGGGCCTTACCCGAGTGAAGTTATCGATGGAAGAAACTATTTCCTCCGTCCCTACTCAAAGGGTGACACACTTCGGGCAATGACAAAGGCACCAAAGAAGACAGCCGCAAACCCAAACTAAAACCGAGCTGTCCACCTCTACACAATGCAGAAATGATGAAGCCGAACCATCCACCACTACACAAGAAGGTAATCCATTAAAAATATTCAATGTTTAAATAGCTAGAGCTGAGAAAATTCTGTTAAAAAGGATTATTTCACTAATAATAATAATATTAAATTCTTTTTTATTAAGGTTTATGAGCGTATACTAACCTTTTTTTTTTTTCCTTATAGCATACGTGTATATTATAGGCTAACAAACTAAGTATTTCTTTAAGGAAAAACTGGTCTGTCATGTTGAAATATATTTTTGCTATAGGAAATTTTAGACAAGAATTCATGGACAAATAATTGAAAACATATCATACAAATCAGTTCATGTTGCAAAACACGTAATGCAAAAACAAGATTTGCATGAACAAATAATTTAACAAAAACAAGATTTCCATGCTTAGCTATGCCCAAAAACATATCAACATGAATATTATAAAAAGAAAAATAACTACTTAAGAGATGTAACTCACCTTCTAAGAGATAAAGAACGGATAGATATTTGCAATTGTTGTTACTTATAGTTGTTTGTAGAATGTATGGCACGCATGAATTGAAAATGGTTGGTAGAATTATGAGGGGAATAAGAGTAGAGAAGAAGGTTGATGGAATTTATAGGGGAAAAAGAGTAGAAAATAAGAACCGTGAAAATTTCAGTAATATTAGTGCTGTTTAAATAGGATGCAAGTTTCATATCAGGTAAATTCTTAGATTTTAAATTGTATAATTAGATACGCAATTGACCAAATACAACACAACACGTATGGTTTACAGTGTGCACATCAATCATTTTTTTCTTTCCTATCGTAAGAATCTATATACTTTCTTTGTTTTTTTTTTTTTTTTTTTTTTTTTTTTTGTTTATAGCGTGCACATCAATCATTTTTTTTTCTTTCATTTCATATTGTAAGAAACACAAACCAAACTGCTTCGGTCAAAAAAATACTGAAGAATAAAAAGACAAAAAAGGTTCTTTGAGGAGTTGAGGTGATATGACAAAAAAAGTACTCTGGATAGTTGAGGTGAATATGACAAAAACTGTGAGTTGATCTCTCTCCTCTATTTTGGCAATGCCATTGCCACAAACCAATTGCAACATTTTTTTTGTTTCCTCCCATTTTTGGCAATGGCATTGCCACAAATCCATTACACTTTTTTTTTATTGGGAGAAATGATAAATGCACACAATTTAAACAACAAATTCTAAGTGGCAGGTTGTTACTGATTGTTATTGTTGGATTAAAAAAGTAATCTCAGTGTTAAATTCAAATTTGAATTAATAAGAACTAATTACCTGTGATTTGTTGCGAAAATATTGTAGACGCACATCAATAATTTTTAACGGCGTGCACATCAATCATTTTTTTCTTCTTTGTACTTTTTTTTAAATAAGAATCAATGTACTCATTGTACTTGAATCTATCCTTATTTGTTTCATATGATACTTGTACTCATTGACTTGCCTTTTATTACAAAACTGAAGAAGACAAAAAAGACTCTCTCTGAGAGATTACAATTCTGAAGAAAACAAAAGAGAGAATCTCTCTGAGAGATTACAATAGTGAAGAAGACAAAAAAGAATCTCTCTGAGAGCTTTAGGCATGCGTGATATGAATAGGTAAATATATTCGATGCAGAGAATAAGAATCAGATGAGATGAGAAGTTGAGGTGATTAGTTGATTGAAGCTTTGTTTTTTTGTTTACAGCGTGCACATAAGAATCTATGTACTTTCTTTGCTTTTTCTTTTTTTTTTGTTTTGTTTATAACGCGCACATCAATCATTTTTTTCTTCCGTATTGTAAAAATATATGTACTTTCTTTGCTTTTTTGGTTTACAATGTGCACATCAATCATTTTTTTTTCTTTTCTATTGTAAGAATCTATATACTTTTTTTTTTTTTTTTTTATGGTGTGCACATCAATTATTTTTTTCTTCTATAAGAATGTATGTACTTTTTTTGTTTTTATTTACAGCATGCATCAATCATTTTTTTCTTCTTTGTACTTTTTTTAAAAATAAGAATCGTCACGACCCAAAACCATGGAACATGAATTTAGGTGCATGACTAACTTGCTAATCTTGCACAACTAAAAGTAAAATTAATCCCAAACAATTTAAAACTCCAAAGAAACAATGCTCTTAATAAATAATCTCTTACAAAAATCTAAACTCCACAAATTGGAAAATAATCTCCAAAATATAAATCATGAATTACAAAATAAGGATAACTAAAGTTCTATAAGTCTTCAAGTAATATAGAAAATTGCCTACAACTTCCACGCTCAACCTTGCACCTTACAAAGCGATCAGAAGGTCCTATATTCCCAACTACACTTCAATCTGAAAAATAATAATTGATGGGGTGAGCCACATCTAGTAAGTAATTATACAGAATACACAACGGAATAGAGTCAAGCAAAGCACGAATATTTTTGCTTTTTCACAAATTTATCCCATAGTATCAAAAATAACCATTCCAAAACATATAATGAATCACATCTTAAAGTCATTAGAAAACACATACATATAATTGATCAGAGCACAGCATCACATATACACATCACATATTCTCACATACAATCCTGTGAGCGGATACCAACATCTAACCCCTGCTGGTGAGGGATCAACACATATTCTCACATACAATCCTGTGAGCGGATTTACACATATATCTGATATATCTGATCAATTCTAAAAACACTTAATTTGAGTCACATATCACAAAGCAAAGTTCATACAAACATAATAAATTACTTGGTATTAACAATTTCTTTGCAAATACAGAGGCATATCGAAGTTCACAATATACAATAGAATACAAATCAAAGGATGCTTGACTCTCTTAGGGAATGAATAAGAACTGAAGAGTTTATATAAATATTTTACAATTCTTGAGTAAATCTGAAAATTAAATTTGCTAAAAGAAATATTTTAAATACCATTTGGAGAATAGGAATATGACTTTGAAACCACTTGGTTTTAACAACTTTAAAGAATAAGAACCTTTTTAGAAAACTTACTTTGAAACTCAATTATTTTCGGAAAATAGTTTAGTTTAGAAGTTATCTTTTAAATGAGATTCGGACGTTCAAAAGGTGATTTAAAATTCGAAATTTCTCTTTAAAACATTATTAAAAAAGAAAATCAAAGTTTCTCTTCCAATGATGAAAAAAATGCTTTCAATAAACTTTAGAAAACGTAAGCTTAAAAATATGACTTTTGAAAACCTTTGACACCTAAGAACCTAAATGACAAAACTTGTGCATATTATGCATAATTACTTACAGCACTTGGATCCCTCTGAAAGTCCAGCTGAAACACCCTCCAAAAAGTCTTAGAATACTCTTAAATAGAACCTATAATCAATCATGGAAAATATACTTAATATCTTCTACAAAATATAAAGCTTATAGAACTATACAACTGGACTCACTAGGATTATACTTTGCTAAACTAATAACACTTTCAGCACTAAATTAACGTTTTTCTAATCAATGGTATTCTAATTAATAATACATCCTTGCATTAATCGAAACTTATTTTACCAAGAGGGATGCAATAGCTAACACTTTAGAATTTAATAAATAATCCCCAATGCAAACGGTGGCCAAAACCAATATGATAATGATATTGCTCATCGATTTCCATTCATTGACCCTATAGATTTAATATGAGAATTTTTGGCATGAAAATATCACATTTGTCCTTATCCTTTTTAAAGAAATTGTAGCCGTGTCACTTGAAACCCTTAAATGGTTCCTTGTGTAGGAGATAGTCAACACCTAGTTATTGAAGCTATCAATACACAATCAGGTAACCTGGACCTTGACAAAAAGTAAGAGAGAACTAGTGGCACATTGGTGGGGTCGGCTGCAATTGTCCAACAATATAGAATTAATGCTACAGTATAAGAATCAGCAGCCAAAAGTTCCTATCCTACTAAAGTGACGCTAGCCTATACATGAATTTGAGAATTTCGGCTTTTGCTCTAGGGTCCGAACAGTGGCAACCAAAATTTTCAGAATTATTGCAACACTGTAAAATCGTAGTCTAAGAAATTACCAATTCAACAATCTACACTTCACTAAAGTTTTCTATGATAAAATTCTAATTCCTTAATTCTTTGTTCTAACGATGAGAAATCATACCTTGATCAATCTGATTGCTCCTTCAATTGTTTGTCCTCTAAACTCCTCTTAACCTCTTTGATAAAACCCTTTTTATGAAAACCCTGACTATCTCTTCCTCTACCCTGTAGTTTGTATTAGAGATGTGGGCTTAGTGGGGTATTGGGCTTCAGTTATTAATAAAAATAATACCTATGGCCCAACAATTATTTTAAAAGAAAAACCTAATAATAACCTCAAATAAAAAAATATGTGGGGTATTACAGTATTGTACTTGAATCTATCCTTATTTGTTTCGTATAGTTCTTTTACAATAAAGAAAAGAACATTACATACACTGCTGCGGTCAAAAAAAATAATAATGTCCTCTATTTCGGCAATGGCATTGCCACAAACCAATTGCAACCTTTTTTTTTTTTTCCTCTCATTTTCGGCAATGGCATTGCCACAAATCAATTGTACCTTTTTTCCCTCTCATTTTCGGCAATGGCATTGCCACAAATTCATTCCACTTTTTTTTAAAAAAAAAATGATATGTGCACACAATTTTTACAACATTTTTACAACGAATTCTAAATGACAAGTTGTTATTAGTTGTTATTGTTGGATTAAAAAAGTAATCTCAGTGTTAAATTCAAATTTGAACTAATCACATGTGATTTATTGTGAAAATGTTGTAAAAATATTGTGTACGTAATAATTTTTTTTATTTTAATTCCTCCCAAATTTTGGCAACCACTTTTTTTTTTTCCTCCCATTTTCGGCAATGGCATTGCCACAATTGCCAAAAAAAATTTCCCCCTATTTTAGCAATACCATTGCCACAAACCCATTGAAACATTTTTTTTTTCATCCCATTTTCGGCAATGGCATTGCCACAATAGAAAAAAAATTTCCCCACTATTTCGGCAATGCCATTGCCACAAACCCATTGAAACAATTTTTTTTTTCCTCCCATTTTCGGCAATGGCATTGCCACAATTGCCAAAAAAAAAATTTCCCCACTATTTCGGCAATGCCATTGCCACAAACCCATTGAAACAATTTTTTTTTTCCTCCTATTTTCGGCAATGGCATTGCCACAATTGCCAAAAAAAATTCCCCCCCGCTATTTCGGCAATGCCATTGCCACAAACCCATTGAAACACTTTTTTTTTTCCTCCCATTTTCGGCAAGCCACAATTGCCACAAAATTTTCGGCAAATCCATTACACTTTTTTTTTTTTTAAAGAAATGATAAGTGCACACAATTTTTACAATATTTTTACAACAAATTCTAAGTATCAGGTTGTTACTTATTATTATTGTTAGATTAAAATAGTAATCTCAATGTTAAATTTAAATTTGAACTAATAATAACTAGTTACCTGTGATTTATTGTGAAAATATTGTAAAAATATTGTGTACGTAGCACATTATATTTTTTTAATTCCTCTCCAGATTTTGGCATTATTTTTTTTTTCCTTCCCATTTTCGGCAATACCATTGCCACAATTACTTTCTTTTGGCCACTCATGCTCCGAGCACTCTCTCTCCAACCTTTTTATCTTTCTCTCTCATACTTTTGTTGGAATTTTAGCAATACTGTTGTCGAAATTCAATCTCTCTCCTCAATTCCCTAAATAAGTTGTAACAGTGCCTATAACGCAAAAAAGTTTCAGATTTAGCAATATTTACCCAAAAGACTCATTTTTTCCCCCTTGGTAATGGCATATTCTTTCTTCAAAAATTTCAAAGCTAGTTTCAGAAACTTAAAAATTAAAATAAATGTGAATATAGACACAGAAATTGAGATCCTAAGTAGGTTATTGCACTAGATACAATTAGTATCAAAGATTGAGAATGTGTCAAATTTTTATTTTTATTTACTAAGAAATTCCGAGAATAATATTTAGCTTATATAGGGATGGTTGGAAGTCCCCATCGCCATCTATGAATATAATATTATTGCAATAAAGCAGTCTGATTGCCATCGCCTTTTTTTTTTTATTTTTTTTTATTTTTAAGCTTGCAATCAAATCCTCACACTGTCACACACCTAAATGGCAAAATCCACTTGCGCTGACTCAAAATTTATCATCTTTCTGTGCTAATATATAATTTTGTACAATTCCCATTTTCCTGTAGTTCGGAGTTATTTGCTTTGTAAATTTCACATGTTAAGACAACTTTGTCAAAACACAAAAACTACTTAATAATTTCTGTGTCTTCCTATTAAGTCTAAAAGGAAACCAAGATTTTCTTATCACAGTGGGTACTGACTACTGAGTAACCTTAATCAGACCAACTGGGTTTTGGCTAGAGGCTTACACATTATATTCACAATATTTTTGTTATAAATCATAGATAGTAATTAAGTTATTACTAATTTTAATTTGAACTTTTAAATTAAATTACTTTTTTACTCACCAATAGTAGCCAATAATAACCTACCACTTAAGATTTGTAATGAAAATGTTATAAAAATGTTGTGAAATCACAGTTTGATTCCATTAAAAGAGTCAATTACGTACTCTAACAACCAGTATTTTCCATGCCAGTTCTAGGCCAGTACAAAGACACTTCAATTTCATGTTAGTTTAAAGTTCCAGCTAAGCTATTCCGGAGTCATTCTATCTTCACTTCAACCAAAATATAAATATATATATATATATATAAATTAAAGGTTGATGTTGTTCTATGTACTGTAGTCATGGTGTTCTTGTAATATTTCTGTTCATCTAATATATTCCCCGTTTATACCCAAAAAAAAAAAAAAAGACATAAATTAACCAAAAAAAATTTTTGATCAATAAAATAATGGCAAAAATATTATTTTGGCCTCTACATTTTAGGGTCATAGTGAATTTGGACCCTACATTTTTTTAACAATCAATTTGGTTTTTATTATTTTCAACTTATAATTAATTTGATCTACCGTTAACTTACTAATGAAAAATACCTATGTTGTTGTGACAGTGACAGCGAGCACACAAGATGCTAACATGGCTAAAAAGTAATGTTTACAAAATGCCACCTCAGCATTAAATTGAAAAAAAAAATTCTTAATTTAAAAATAAGAAAAAATATGTCGAACATTGCCAGATTTTCTTGAATTTTCTTTAGCATCCAAAAACAAAAATGCAAGCCAAATCATTGGTACAATTTTTTAGTTTTTGAGTTTGTTATCTAGGTGCAAATCTGGATTTCTTTTATCCTTAGGCCTATTATCATCCTCTTCCCCGTCAACCACTTCCTTGGTTCCTTAACTCCATTCATTGCTTCAAAGAGAAACAAGTTTGAAGTTTGAATGGAAAGCCCACACTCATTTCCAAATATCCAACCCTCTACTCAACTCAAATATGGCATCTTAGTCCAGTACAAGGTTAAAGATGATCAAAAAGCAAACTGAAAAATAGGCCCCGAGAAACACACTGCCCAGAGACAAAATTCTTCCCTTTTCTTTATTGTTAGTCAAAAAAAAAAAAAGGTTAAAGATGATCCGTCAAGGGTGAAGGTGGCTGGACACGGTCAATGCCCTTATCTCCCTTGAAACCCAAAACTCAGATTGAAAACCTAGCACAAATAAAAACCCATGGATCTACAAACCCCATGTCTGAAATCCACCCATAAACCCATTTTTGAGAGCAAATCAAAGTCCCATTTTCAAACAACAAACCCAGATCACCAATTCCCAACAACACGAATGGAAATCTAATCTCCAAACGCACATATAAAGCTAAAATAGAAAAAAAAAAAATTTAAAAAAAAAGAAGGAAAATAGAAACAATGAATAGAGAGACACACAAAACGACAGCCACCGTCTATGGTGCCGCCATCATGCATCACTGTCAGCAATGGTGGTCACGAGTCTCAACCATGGTGGCCAATTTAAGCTAGGCGAGAGAGAACCGAGGGAGTGAGATTGAGATGACAGAGAGAGAACTGAAGGAGTGGGACTATTGGAGTGAGTGAGAGACTTCTGTTCTTCAACTAAAGAGCAATGTCTGGGAATTTTGAGCTATTTATTTATTTATTTATTAAATTCATTCTTCTTTTTTTTTTAATTAGAAAATCATCAAGTTAGACTTTAGTTTTTATTTTTCTAACGTGGCTTTTTTTAAAACAAAAAAAATTCCGAGGTGGCATTTTTTAAACATTACTTTTTAGCCATACCAGCATCTTATGTGCCACGTAAGCATTTTTCATTTGTGAGTTAACGGTTGGGATTATATTGATTACAAGTCAAAAATAATGGAGACCAAATTGGTTGTTACAAAAATATAGGGACCAAATTGATTATGACCCTAAATTGTAAGGATGAAAATGATATTTTTGACTAAAATAAGCTATCAAAAAAAAAAAAAAAATAGCCCACATCATCACGCTCACTTTTTCATATATTAAAACCATCCCCTCTTCTAATTTTGTTGCCCAAAACATCCTCATATCTATTTCTTTTTTTATTGGTGTAAATACACTTTTGATCCCTACATTTTGGGCTGATTTTCGATTTGGTCCTTAAATTGATTTCACTCCTAAGTTAGTCCCTGATTTCAAAAAATCATTTATATTTTAATCCCTGCCGTCAACTCGATAACAGAAAAATCTGAGGTAACAAACGAAATTCACTGTGTGCACAATAAATGCAAACGTGGCTAATAAAATAATATTAAAAAATTTGATTTGACATTTTTAAATGCCATGTCAGCATTTAAAATGCCACATTAGCATATAAACTAATAAAAAAATAAAAACAAAAAAAAAATTTAATTTCTTGATTTTAATTTAAACTGAAAAAATTAAAAACAAAAAAGCTTTATTAGTTTTTAAATTTGATAAAAAAATTTATAACAATTTTCTAAAATTTTCTTAGTCAACCAGCATAACATCACAAAAATTAAAATTCCCAATTAAAAAAAAAAAAAAAAAAAAAAAAAAAAAAAAAAAAAAAACAAACAAACAAACAAACAAACTCACGAACCTAACCCAAATATCTCTCTCTGCCCCTTGAATTCTCTTACTCTCCGTTTCTCTCTTTGATTTGCTTCACTCCAAACCCTCTGCTCCAAATAAAGAGACCCATGACAAAAGACACTAAGCTCCAAACCCAGACACCCATGGCCAAAAAAAATAACATTCTTTCTTCGATCTACCCAGAAACCCACCTTGTTCTTCCTGATCAAGTTCATGAATTCCTTGGGGACTCTCTTCATGTCGTCATGCATGTCGTAGCACTTGAAGTAGATCGGCACGTGCATCACCTCCATTGCATGAGACCAGCGTCACCGCATAGGAGCTCTGTCGCCATATCGAGGCATAGATTGGGTTTGGTAAAGGGTTACGAAATTGAAGGAGATGATGATTTTTTTGTGTGTGTGTTTGGCTGCTAAGAGAGTGGGGAAAAGAACCAATCGAATCACTCTCTTTGTGACCTAGGTTTGTTTTTCCCTGTGGGTGTTGATTTGTTTTAATTTCTGGGTTTGGTTTTTTCATGTGGGTTTGATGATTTTTTTGGGTTGGAGGTTTTGAGGTTTGATGATTTTTCTGGGTTAGAGGTTTTGGGGTTTGATGATTTTTCTGGGTTGGAGGTTTGTTGATTTTTCAGGGTTGGTTTTTTCATCCTGGATTTGATGATTTCTTCATGTTAGAGGTTTCGGTGGAGGATAGGGATTTTGTATGAATTTGTGCATGTTTATTTGCTAAGAAAATACAAGAAAAGAGAAAAAAAATCTTAGATTATTTTAATTTCTGGGCAACCCGAAGAACATGAAAAACATGTTATCTTTCAAAAATAATAAAAAGAAAGTAAGAAAATAAGCTTTTTTGTTTTTAATTTTTTCAATTTAAATTAAAATCAAGAAATTAAAATATTTTTTTTGTTTTCATTTTTTTATTAATTTATATGCTGATGTGGCATTTTAAATGCTGACGTGGCATTTAAAAATGCCAAATTAAATTTTTTAGTATTATTTTATTAGCCACGTCAGCATTTACTATGCAGACGATAAATTCCGTTTGCCATCTCAAATTTTCTGTTACCAGGTTGACGGCAGGGACCAAAATAAAAATGATTTTCTGAAATCAGGGACTAACCTAGAAGCGAAATCAATTTAGGGACCAAATCGACAATCAGCCCAAAAATGTAGAGACCAAAAGTGTATTTACACCTTTTTTATTTTGCTAAGTGTGTCCGTGCATGAAAAATTGACAATCCGCCACTACACCCACGTGTTCAATTGAGTGCACAAATTGACTCTTCATTTCTTTCCATTGCCAAATCTATATAAAAAATGAAAACAACATATCATCTAAGTATATAAATTTATTAATATTAATGAGCTAATATTTTAGATAGAAATTAGCATATTAAGTGGGACATGGGCCAATAAATTTTAAATATTTTTACCAAATTATATGAATTTTAACAAAAAAACATATATATATATATATATATATATAAAAGACATGCTTCTCAAAATATATATATATATATATATGATGAAGATGATGCTGAAAATCGTCATTAAGCTACACAACCCTCACATGCTCTAAACAAAACCTGCACAATAAAGAAGAAAGAAAACCCTACAAAGAGTATTAGTGTAGTACCGGTCAAATACTCTCCGAAAGTCAAGTTAGAGAGTGTTTACAACTTTAGAGTGCTAGAACTGGGGTAAATTATGCGAACCTTGTTTTCTAGGGCTTTGGGTTTTTATAGTAGTGTGGAATCGACCTTCGTTTCTTACATAGGAAGATGTTTCCTTATGGGGAAGATCCTCATAAACGTGCATATATTGCAGGATTCTTCCCATGTTGGGATTCCATTGACTAGGGTTAATTGTATGGCACAAAATATTTCCATTTGGGGTTTACCTAAGCCATGTGGGTGCCACATGGCCTTGGTATCCATCAGCCTTGGGCCCATGTACCCAGAACCATCTGTCTATTATTTTGGGGGGGGGGGGGGGGGGGGGGGGGGGGGTGGTGGTCCATCCGTCATGTGGTCCATTCTTCCATCACTTCATTCGTTACCTTATTTCTGACAGCTCACTAATTTAGTATCGTCAGGTTCATTTGAATGGATCCGTCATCCTTGATTTTTATCCTCTTATATATATATATATATATATAAAGACATAAAAAGAAATAGATAAATAGTTGTATTTTATTATTATAAAATAAATAGTTGGCTGTTAAAGTGGAATTGGCTTAGTAACTTAGTGTCTTACTTTATTTTATTGTTTTGGATGATAATTAGTGGTGCCTTTTAAAATGGAATTGGTTTGAAACTTTGAATGGTTAGTTACAAAATTTTTATAAAATCAATTGATTTTTTGTGTGAATTGTAATGATGAGCTATCTGCATAATATGTATTTTGTTTGTATTTGCCTCTTTTTGTTCGTTCAATTATTTGTTTATTTGTTGATAGTCAAAATTTAATAATCAATAATTTTCAAGATTTAAAATAATGACGTGTTCTCTTTTAATAGATAATTGTATTGTAATGTATTATGAAATAATTTTTTTGTATTTTGTATTTTTTAATAGTTTCTTAATACTAAATAGTTGTTTATTTGGATTTTTTTTTTTATTATATACTTTAGTCCCCCCTCAATCAAACTTCTAGCTTCGTCCTTGAATCTGAAACGTCTGAAACACACCGAAATGACTCGAAATTATTCCTAAAGTGAAACATGGGGTGTTATTGTTCTGGTTTGCATACCCGTACAAGATTTTTTCGGTCATTCCAGCCAGAATAGAATGGTAATATAGTAAATTCTATGGCTCAACTATTGTTTAAGCTTAGTCTCTCTAAACCCTTCTTTGGAAGGAAGGAATAGAATAGAATGGAAATGAATTAAAAGAATAATTTTAAAATATTTTTTTAACTACCCTTCTCTTGTTTGGGAGTTTTAATGGAGAGAATGGAAAATATATTTCTTTGTTTGGGAGTTTAAGTGGGAGGAAATGGAATAGATAGGAGAGAACACTAGTTCCTCTCTATTACCTTAAAATCTCAAATTTTTATTTTCCCCGAAATTGGGAGTAATGAGAGGGAATGAAATTAGATTTAATGAACTTTTTACTAAAACTTTCAAAATACCCCTATATATTTAACCATTTATTTTAAAATAGGAGTTTAATAGTAATACTGTCATAAAATGATTTCATTTCATTCCCTCTATGTTACTCCCAAACAAGATTACTTACATTCTATTTATTTTCATTCATTTTCATTCCTTTATTTTAAAACATCCAATCAAGGTTACTTAATTCCATTTCATTCCATTCTTTTGCATTTCTTTTTTTTTGTTTAAATACATTCCATTCCATTCTATTTCATTCCCTTATAAACTCCTAAACTAGGGTAAGGCTTAGGTTCAATGTCCAGTAGTACTGGACCTGTTGAGATGATGACATGTGTCTACTTTTAGACATGTGTCACTATTTGGAGAAATTATAAGATCCACATGGTGGACAAGTGATGTGGTTCACCATTCTACTAAAAAACTGCCACTTGTTTAAAATTGTTAGTTAGAAAAAAATTTTAAATAGAAATTAATTACTGACTCAGTAATTTTAAACAAGTGAAAATTTTTTAATGGAATGGTGGACAAGTAACGTAGTCCACCAGAAAACTTTATAATTTCTCCATTATTTGACCAGATCCAATGCATTGGATGCACTGGATCTATTCCAAGTCCCTCAAACTAAGCCTAAGATAGTTGTTATAAATAAGAGAGAGACAGAGAGAGAGAGAGAAAACTCTAGAATTAAATATTTTGGTATACAGTAAAGCAATAAATGTGCAATAATACCATACATTTATTAGAATCTTTTATAGAGATAGGTTCAAGTGTAAGTCCACAAAATTACACTTTTTATAGACCATTAATTTTTATGAGATTTAATACTTAAAATTAGTCAACTACTGCATCAGGAGAATTTATTTAAGGGCATTTTTTTTTTCTCTCACCTTATTTACTACAACCGCTTTAAATGTTTATTTAATTTTTTGATAGATCTCTTTAAACGTTTAGAGAGAGAATATTACGCAATATTGATTTATTTTGATATATATCATGCAATATTTATTACTAACTTCTTCTCTTTTTGCACTACTAACTTCTTAAATGTTTAGAGTGAGAAGAGGGAGAACAAACGAGAGAAGATGAATTAAAATTACAAACAAATTCTATTCGGATAAAATTGTGATAGTTTATATGGAAGAGGATTAAAAAAGTAGAAAGAGCCGAGCTTGGAGCTGTAAGCATCTAGATTGTGTGAGTCAATTATTGTATTTTTTGTTAACTAAGAAATTTAGAGAATAAAATTTAGCTTATATAGGCATGGTTAGAACTACTCTACGTCATCTATGAATATAATGCTTGTATGTATAATATTATTGCAATAAAGCAGTCTGATTGCCATCGCCTTCTTTATTGCAATTAGTGTTGAAACAAACACTAATAAATTGAGCTGAGCTTAAATTTAGGTAGACTTATTTCAAGGTCCACTACTAACCCTCCAAAATAAATTAATGTGACCCTCCTTGTTCAACTTTTCCCGCACTTTCTTGTCGGTCTTCTTTGCACATCTGTAGTTTCATCTACGACGAAGAGCCAAAACGCCGCCACAGTACAGATGCTGTCGTCCGCTGTGAAGATCCTTTCACATTTCTCAGAAAACAAACGTATCCTAACTCTGTCTGTTTGTTTACAGGTCCTCTCTCTCTAACTCTGTTTGTTTCCCGAGAAAAAAAAAAAGGAGAATGCTGTGTTTTGATTTTTGTTTTGTGTATTGTGGTATCTAAGGTTTTGAATTCTTTGAAATTGATGCCTCTCAATTTATTATATGAGTTAGCATTAATGCTGATTTTGTGGATTTTGTGGTTTTGATCAGAGAGTTTGTTGATGATTTTGAAAATTCTATGTTTATGTTTAGCTAATTTGATAATTAGTATATTACAACAAGCCTTTTGGTTAATTTCACCTGCAATTGGTGGTTCTTGGAATTGGAGTGAATAGGAATATATGTTTGTTTCTCTGTGCAATCACTAATATATTACTGGTTCTGTGAAAATGCAATTCAATTAGTCAAGTTGAAATTTAAGTTTCAGTTGAGTCAAAATTGTACTTAGAAATTCTATTTAGATCCTCACCTCAAATTTGATATGGAGTTGGCATTGATCAGTTTTGTATACTTGCATATTACACATATTTCATTAGGTGTGTACAGTACATTTATTTGTGTACATACTTGTATCCATATTGTACTAAGGTTTTTGATGAAAAATAACCCCATATAACTTAGCTTAGCTTGAATTGTTATGGTTATTTTTGATGAAAAATAACCCCATATGACCTTTTTGTCAACTTCCAGTAAACTACCATTCTGTAAATTACATTCACTATTAGACTTGTTTTTTCCCCTAAGGCTACAGTTTTTTTTTTTTTTTCATATTTCCTATTATTTGTATTTGGTGGATTGAACTATGTATAATAGCTTCTCAAAATTTCTTAAACATGGAAGCAGTTTTAATTCCATTGAATAGAAATAAAGTTCCTTTATATTTCTTTTTTACTTTTCCCTCTAGACTCTAGTCATGATCTTGAGTTCGTTTTTTGTTTGAAGTTATTCCAAATTTGAACGTTAATTAATTGGAAGTTAAAGAAATAGCCTTCATGCTTGAATCACTGGTAGATGGACGTAAGGCATGGTTGTTTGTCCTCTTGGATGATTGGTTTGCTTTAAATGAACAGGAAAGTTATGCTACTATCTGATATGTGCATGATAAGAATTCTTGGCCCCAATTCGGGATCTGCCAAGCACAAAGCTTGCTGCTAAATTAATTTTGAATCTTGTCAACTAGATTCATTCCCTGTTTAATAAATATGCATAAAGCTCTTGCTTCTCTCACATTCTCTTACTTTCAATCTCCCAAAGCTCATTGCTACAGAAACAAGTCAGACTCACCTTCATTACATATATAGGTGAAATCATACACAGATGCTATTGATTCATACAAAAGGATCAAGCCTGTAAACTAACTTGGGCATAAATAACCTTGTGTCAGATTAGAATAAGATAAATACTTAGTACTAGTACATTTACAGACTTGGTAATGGAAAAAGAAAAACAATTTCTTTTTGAGATTAAATTCTATAAGGATGAGGTGTAAAACCTATGTTTTACACCATCCAATAAGTGATTGCCACATTAGTATTTTACTTATAATTTATTAAAATTCAATACATCCTACTACACCTAATAACATCTCGATAGATTTCCAATTTGGTGGTATTTATATATGGGTATTAGAATTGATTGAGTGTGATTGTATTTATTATTAAATATGTGATAAGATGATGTGGCATGTTGGGATTGGAGGGGTAAAACATAGGTTTTACACCACGTCCTTATAGAATTTAATCTCTTTCTTTTTTGACTGCTACATTCAGCAATTGATGGAGCATATACTAATATACACAAGTGACAAGTCCCTAGAATGTCTTTAGTGTTAAGGACTTTGGAACATAAAAATAAGTTTTATGTTAATGTTGTATGTCTTTTAATTTAGCTTGAATGCTTGAACATAAAAATTTGTGTGATGTCATTTATTGGGCATTTAATATAATTATGAGTTGGTTTTTGATTAGTAGCTTTTATGTTTGCATTCATATGCTTATTTTTCACTTCAACAACTTGTTGCATGTTTCTTAATCATTTGATTCCTTAAGAGTATGTTAATATAATTGATTATGAACATTTTCTGAATGTATGATTTCAAGGTTGCATAAAATGTTGGCCCCCCATCTTCTTAGAAGTTTCTTAAACTCTTTCAATGTGACAATTAGATTCACTTGATTTAATTGTTGATTCCCAACATTGCTTTGCCATGCGTATCAATATTAGCTTTGTCAACTTATCCAAGTCTTAATCCAAATTGATTGGGGCCGCTATATGAATCCTTATTCCAATTAGTTTTGGTTGGATTTTTAATCAATACTAAAACTCTGTCTGTGTTGTTCTCAATATCTTCACTTCTTTGTCAATTGGTCCAAGACTGCAAAAAGCAGGATTTTGGTAGGTAGATTACCTACTTAAAACTTATTAATATCTTATGACCCGAATCAATTGTTACCACCTTAGATGAGACGGTAGTTGACTGGCAGACCCCAACTCAAAACAGAACAGAACATTCCTTTTTGCAACAAGGAATAAACGAGCCTAGATTGAATAGTGAACGCATAAATCTTATGCTACCTTTATACCAATATTGGAGGTTTTCCTGTTTTACTTCTATATTTCATCAACTCTTTGATGTGAAATAAGAAGTCTTTTGTTCTCCTCTTCTCAGATTGAAGTTGAAAGTTCTGTTGAAAAAAGAAGTCTTTTGTTCTCCTCTTCTCATATGATGTTGTTCTGCAATTTGAAAGAGCATTAATAAGTTCAAACTAATTTTTTTTATAAGTGCTTTATTAATTTGTTTGAAAAATGTATGTTAGTAACCATTGACATCAAAGAATATTTGCTGGTATTTTCAATTTTCGAGTAGTTTAGGCATTGATACTAATTGCTAATTTGGGCCTTGGTCTGGAAGTGTGTCCATTGGTTGGAAGATGAATCTCAAGCAGAGGCCTATGCTGAACAAAAGTAATTATGAATCACTATCTCAAGTTTTTGCTTTCTATGGTAGCCTAATATAGTTATATTACATTTGCTTCATACTCATCAAGGACTATGATTTTGTCAAGCAGGGTGTTTAGGATAAGTTGGATGTGTGAAGTAAATCAGGAAGCGGTTCTTCTTGCATTGTACTCCAATCAATTCAGCCAAGCATAAATGCCTGTGTCTTGCTTGCAGCTTAATTTGGTTGCAAACTAGAGTAAAAGACCGTGGATATTCTGATTATTTTTAAATTTTATCACCAATGAAACAAGCTCTAACACTTTTCTTTTGTTTTCTATGAATCATGGGTTTTTGAGAAAGCCAACAACTACTATAGAACATCTGCATCTGAGTTGAAAGGGGAAAGAGCAAAGCCATTAGAAAGAGTGGCTGAACATGGAAAGCAGTTTTGGTGAGCTTGGTGATATTAGTTTAGTCCAAGCTAAGTTGCCAAAGAAGCCGAAAAAGAGGAGGCAGATGGTGTCTGAGATATAATTGTGCTCCATTACATTTTGTAAGCTTTCCTTGTTTGCCTGTGCTAACAAGTTTAAAATGGCAGGTATGAGGAATGCATTGATTACATGTTCCCAGAGGAAACTCAGACGACTAATCTTAACATATTGGAAGCTGCGTATAAGTGGAAGAAGCAAAAGATTTCTGATGAAGAATAGCATGGTAATGCCCTCTTGTAGAATTGTAGCTTTTGGTGTGAATACATGATTGCTTTTTTAATGTTAATTGGGTGAAAATGAAGTAGTTTAGCTGCTAATCATATTTTTCTGGAGTGGAAGATTGCACCACCAAAATCAGTTTTGAGGGAACTAAAGAGTTCTATAGAGTGTCTAGATTAGATTCTGAGAAAGTATTATCATAGTGATGAAATAACATTTCCTTCAGGGCTGAAATTAATTTTATCAATTCCTGAAATACACTTTGAACTGATTGTTGATTATAGATAGCGTTATGTTATATCCATTATGGATAAAATTTTCAGATGTTTTAGTAGCTTACGGCAAGTGACAAGCAATTTGGGAGGGCCATGTACAAGGATTTTAATAATCCAACATCAGTTTTGTCCTCTTGTGCTTCTGAAGATTTTAGTTTTACCAGGATATGGATATCTTCTTTGGATAGTCAATTTTTTGGCTCTGTAGCTTTGGTCATATGTTGTATCCATAAGCCACCATGTCCATATTATTTCAAGAATGGAAAATCTGGATTTGAAGACTTAAAACCGAGTGAAAAGAGAAAGTTTTGCAACTAGGAAAGATTTGGTCCAGGGGAAACAGGAAGTGGTATTGGAAAAATAGACGCTCTAACTTTTGGGTTCCTTCTTAGAAGTTTGGTGGTTCCTTCTTAGACTTAGATGATTACACCATTAACTTCTTCACTCCAGCTATAAAAATAGACGCTCTAACTTTCTAACTTTCAACTTCCATCATTTTCTTCAATCCAGCTAGCTGCACTAACTTTCAACCTCCACCGCTTTTGTTTCATACTAAGGGAAACCCTACCTTGATATATCATAGCCTTGTCTAGAATGGATGAGAGAATTGAGAGGTTGAAGAAGCTGGTTGCTTAAGATAGAAATATTGATGCCTTTTACATGTTAATTCAGGAGGATGTAAAGCTTTTGGAGGCTATTGATGAGCTACCATTTGTTGATACTCCTTTACACATAGCCGCATCAGTTGGGAACATCCCATTTTCCATGGAGATGATGAGATTAAAGCCATCACTTGTCAGCAAGCCAAATCCAGAGGGGTTTAGCCCTCTTCACCTTGCTCTACTAAATGGGCAAATTGAGATGGTGCGTAGGCTTCTACAAGTTGATGGAGACCTTGTCCGTGTGAAAGGAAAGGAAGGTATCACCCTTTTGCATTTTGCAGCAGCAATAGATGATCACCTTGATCTATTAGTTGAATTTCTATCAGTTTGTCCCCATTCTATTGAAGATGTGACAATTCGAAATGAGACCGCTTTGCATATTGCTCTAAAATTCAACACTTTGGAAGCTTTTAAACTCTTGGTGGGATAGCTTCAACAGAATAGGTCTAAAAATGCCATGTTTTGGGAGAAGAAAGTCTTAAACTGGAAGGATGATGAAGGCAACACTGTATTGCATGTTGCAGTATCCAAAAATCATCCCAAGGCAAGCTCTCTTCATTACTCAATTTACATACTAAAGAAACTATAAAGCTTGTGTTGTAAATGTTTAAAATCAGCCGGCTTGTATTGTACTTTATTGTGCTTCGTTAATTTTAGGTATTGTTAATGATTTTAGGGTTTGACTTATCTTCAATACTTTTCAAAAACAAATCTTCTTTTGTTTTAATGAAAAACTGCCACATCACCCACTAAATAAATAAAAAGTGTAGATTAAAATCTACTATCACTTGCTATTATATATTTAAAACAAAATGAGTTAAAAAAGTATTAGAAGTAAATCAAACCCATGATTTTATAATCAAATTAGGATTCGTTTATGGTAAGGTATCAATTAAGATAATTTTTAGAATATTTTTTCTTATTATCAATTAAATTTTTACAAAGTCTTTAAATTGGCCTCCAAATTTGTAAAAAAAAAAAAATTTAAATTTTGAATTTGACCAATATTATTTTCAGATGGGTTTTCTCATTTTCTTTTTGGTGGATTATGAGAATTAATTGTGGTTTTACAAATTGATCAATAAACCGAATGTCTAAAAACATGCCAAAAATTACCTTTTAATGATTCACTGGCTTCACGACATTTACACATGCAGGCTGTGAGTCACTTATTAGCTTCAACATATGATGTTGATGTAAACGTTAAGAATTTAGAGGGTAAAACAGCAAGGGACATCTTGCAAGGATCAGAACAAACACAAGTGGGCAGAAAGATCAAGGTTATGCTACACCGTGCTAAAGCCTTAAAAGCTTCATCTCTTCCTAAAGTTACTTCTTATGCAGATTACTTAAGGCCCAAAGTCGGTCGTCGTGAGAAGTTTCGAATACGCCGTACTCGTGAACAGCAGACAATATCAGACGAGCGGCGCAATGTGCTTTTGGTGGTTGCTACACTGCTTTTGACAGTGACTTATCAAGGAATACTCAGCCCTCCCGGGGGACTTTGGCAAGATGACTACAATCCTGGAACCAATGAGTCCAACACCATAGCACCGAACGGCAAAATTAATACTACTCTTCATTCACACGAAGCAGGGGCTGTCATAGGTTCTAGAAAAACCTCTTTTTGGTTTTTCATGCTGTTAAATTCTGTGACATTTATGCTTTCATTCACGATTATATTTCAGCTCATTCCATCTGGGTATTGTTATGCGATGTTCCAAGCAGCCCTTTGCTTCCTATATTTTTGCTATTTGGCTTCATTGACGCTATTTGACAGTCATCAAGGCTTCAACTGGGGCAGGTGCTTTGTTAGTTTCTGGTTCTGTCCTGCTTTATAATATCGTGGTACGAATGGATTTAACTAATTGGAGAAGATGGTGGCACAAGGCTAGTCAATAAAAGACTGTAAGTTTCAATGCTAAGGGGTCTCCCAATTGGTTCCTGGAAGAAGAAAAGTAATTAGTGGGGATACCTCAATGTTGGGCTAGAAGAGCTACGTACCTCAACTCAATGAGAATAGATGGAAACCATAGAGCTGTATGCATCGCATCTGAAATGTATGTCAATTTTTATTTTTTGGTTTTCTTCTCCCCAATGTCGTCTATGCATTATCTATTTTGGCTAGAAATCCTACAACTACTACCTGAACCACTCCCCCCTCGTACCCAGGGAGGCACCAATCCACCTAAGAGGCCGTTGGGAAGTTCAGGCTACTTATAACTTGAGTTTCTGTAACTATACGTTTACAGACATTGATAACTTATTGTTATAATAAAATAAATTATCAAGAGCCTTATACTTAAACTAACATTTTCTGATGTTCAATGGAGACGTCCAAATTCAAATATCCCTCCTCCAACTATCAAATTATCCAAAAAAAAGTAAAATAAATTAAGCTTTTAGGGTTTGTAAGAGGGTTCACATTGAGCTTAACAAAGCCCCCATTTTTTTGGTCTCTTAACAAACTCGCCAACACCAAAACAAAAATTTCAAAAACTACAGTAACTCAACAACATCATATAGATATGATGAACATCTAATGACATTTGAAATGCGGATTGTTTGTTCCTTACAAAGAAATAAAAATAAATTAATTAAAAAAAAATGATGAAGCTATTGAATCTTCTCTAGCATGCATATCCAAACCATTGGCCACAACAAAATTCCCACATTGTCAGATAATGAGGCACACTTTTAGTGAACGGAGGAGCACTTTGATGTGTATCAGTCTATCAGAGCAGCTTGCCACCTTAGTCATTGTCAACCAGCCTAAAAAGTGCCAACAAAATCTACAATTTGTAGAGGAGGAAGAGTATGGTCTTAAGGATGAGAAAAATGACATAGAAAAAGAAAACTCCTTCATAATGCCAGACCTATACAGAGCATGCAGCACGACGCAAATTGGAGTATCAATTGTTATCAGAGCCACACCCACATTACATCAGTTGGTATCATAGTCACGCTTATAAGCGCTGCATAGTAGTCCTTAAAACTTTATACCAAGCATGACTAGAAAGGATCTAACAAAAACTAGTAAAAAATAAATAAGTAGATCACAATAGTAATACAAAATATTCTCTCAAAATCCAAATGCAAAATAAATCAAAAACCCTCAGATCTCTCGAAAATAAGGAAGGCTATGACATAAGGAAAGAATCAAGAGGGAGCTAAATTATACTACTCTAAAGTTGGCTTGCTTGACTTGGAGCACAATCCAAACTCAAAAAGAAATAATTAGCCATTCAAACACGTGAAAGAATAAGAATTTAATCCAAAGTGAAAGATTTTAATTAGGCGACTTTTTGAGGAGACCTCCCAAACCAAATAGGACTAAGCTGTACTTGGCTTTGTTGTATGTGACACTACTTATTCAAGCCACATATCAAGAAGTTCATGCCAAGGAAAATCACACCTTAATATGGCAACTTTCTCAAATATGGATGAGAGAATTGAGAAAATGAAGCAAGTTGCTCAACATGGAAATATTGATGCCTTTTTCATCCTAATTAGGGAGGATGTCAAACTTTTGGAGGACATCGATCAGCTGCCTTTTGTTGATACTCCTTTACACATAGCTGCATCTGCTGGGCACATCCCAATGGCCATGGAGCTGATGAGATTAATGCCCTCATTTGCCTGGAAGCCAAATCTAGATGGGTTCAATCCCATTCACCTTGCTTTACTAAATGGGCAAACCCAAATGGTGCTTTGGCTTCTAAAGGTCGATGGGGACCTTGTCCATGTCCAAGGTAGGGAGGGTATGACTCCTTTGCATTATGCTGCAACAACAGACATTCACCTTGAACTATTGGACGAATTTCTCAAAGTCTGTCCCCAATCTATTAAAGATGTGACAATTCAAAACGAGAATGCTCTGCATATTGCCTTGAAATACGACAAGTTGGAGGCTTTTCTACACTTGGTGTGAAGGCTCCGAAAGAATTGGTCTCAAAATACCATAATGTGGGAGAGTAAAGTCCTGAACTGGAAGGATGAGAAAGACGACGCAACATTGCACATTGCAGTATCCAAAAATCAACCCAAGGCAATCCCTCTCCATTCCTCAATTATTTACGAACTAAAGAAACATTATAAAGTTTGTGTTGTGAAAATCAATAGTGTCTAACTGTATGATCATAATTAATTAAGAGCTTAATGTCTAAAACATGCCAAAAATCCATTATATATATATATATATATGGTAAATAATCCATTATCTATTAATGATTCCCTAGCTTTGCAAATTGCTACTAATTAATACATCATGATTATTTTTTGCTGTATCACTAAATTTTGCAGGCTGTGAGGAAGTTATTATATTCTGGTGTTGATAAAAACACTAAGAATTTAAAGGGTAATACAGCAGGCGATATGTTGGGACAACAAAATCAAATAGAAAATCGCAAGATCAAGGTTATGCTACGGCGTGCTGGAGCTTTACCAGCTTCATCTCTTCCTAAAGTAATTTATTATGCACGATGGTCCTTATTCTCATATATTGAGAAAATAAGAATGCATTGTATTGGTGAATGGACCGAAATATCAGACGACAGGTGCAATATGCTTTTGGTGGTTGCTACACTTCTTCTGACTGTCACCTATCAAGGAGTACTCAGCCCCCTTGGGGGGCTTTGGCAAGATGAGTACCATCTGAACCCAATACCACATAACCGGCCATCAGAAAATTCAATTCAAGTGCTCCTATTCCAAACGAAGCAGGGACACCCATTGGTCTTAGAAAATTTCCTTTTTGGGTGTTCTTGTCATTAAATTCTTTGACATTTATGCTCTCATACTCAACAATTCTTTATCGAATAGTACGGCTATCCCTTATTTCACTATCTGTTTGCTATATGGTTTCATTGACTGTCATAATCCCGACTCGATTTTGGGAACTTTTTGGTATGTTTCTATTTGCCCGCTTCTTTGTATCTTCCTACTAAATACTTCTGCTACTTGTGTAGCATGGTCTTATAAGGCTTGTCTCTGAAAGATTGCAAATTTCAATGCTAAGTCGTTTGCTGATTCATGGAGGAAGAATTGATGGGAAATATATATATATATACACACACACATAAGCCAAGCTTTGGAGCTTTATGCATCTTAAATGTGCATGTTTGTCAATTTTTATTTTATTTTCTTCTCCCACCAAGAATTTTTAAGTATAAAATTTAATTAGCTTATGTTTCTAAGGCAAGTACGGAATGTCATCTTTTCAAAATTTGTAATCCAAACGTTATTGCTTCTATGCGTTATAATGAGCAAAGTGGTCTTTGCGCCTGATTATATATTAGGACAAAATAGGTCATTAGTCACAAATAAGTGAGCACTTTTAATCAATGTTTTGAGTACCGTTTTAAACCTTGTTCCGATTTATCCATTGAAACAAAACATTTTGATATTGGCCTAAGAACAAAGTGTTTTTCCAAACTAGTTTGTAAAGGAACCCTACAAACTCTTTATATATCTTTATATTAAGTGTAAATTGTGAAAATCTAACTGTTGGATTGCATGTTTTTATTATATCATTTATACTTATAAAATTTCAAGAAGATCAAAGATCAGTTGTTATGTCATCAAACAAATGTTAAATTTCAAGTTTATGTGATTTAAAATTGTGTATAGAAAATAGGTTTTTTTTTTTTTGAGTAAATAGTAGTACTTTTAGAATACACACGAAAATAGTAACATTAGTGTTTTAAACCGGGTTTATAATACATTACATAACCAGAGTACAACTACAAAGGTTCAACTACAAAAGGGTCTAACCTTTGTAGTTGTAGGCTGAGGTTATAAACAGTGGATACTAGACACATACAAAATAACATCTAATTTGAATGAAATTTGATATGCATGTTAAGAACATAAAGAACAAGAAATTCAACGGTTAGTTTTTCAAAATTCTCACACAAAAAAGTGATATATGAGAAGTTTGAAGAGTTTCTCTCCAAACTAATTTGGAGAGAAACTTGTTCAGTGGGTTAATCTTTTGGCATGTATCCACTCTCTCACATGGGGTTGATCCCACAAGTGTGGGGTTCACCCTTGTGAGAGAGGGTGGATATATGTAATACCATACCTCGTCATTTTGGCCCTCTTGCATGCATGAAAGTCCAATCTTGGCCCACTTGCATTGCCCACTGCTCATGTCCCAAAGATGAACAATGGCTAATCTCTCTCAACATGGCCTTAATCATTGAAGAAATTTGGCTCCTCAGAAACCAGGCCTTTTATCAAGGAATTCACATTGACATCCAAGCTGCTATTTCTCACATCCATTTCAAAATGTCCAAACTCTCCTCCTTGTGGAATACCAATGAATCCACCCTACTTGAGCATGAACCTGTCCAACACTCATGGATCCCCCCTACCTTGGGCTGGATAAAAATCAATACAGATGCAGCCATCTCTAACAATGTTTCTGCCCTTGCCGCTATAGCTCACAATACCAAAGGAGAAGTCTTACAAGTGTGGACAAAGCTGCACATTTTCTTCTCCCCCTTACAAGCCGAAGCTTCTGCTATTCTATGGGCTGTTCAGTTAGCACAATCTCTCAACTGGGACCATATCATTTTTTAGGGTGACGCAAAGGATTGCTTCGACCCAATTTCATCACTAGATTTTTCCCCTGATTGGACTGTCAGCAACTTGATCAATAATGCGTTAAGTCTTACTAAAGATATATTAGACATATTAGCTCAATGTAATAGACTCAAGCTCACTCTTACTTGTACTAGTAGTCTAGGGTTTAGTTGTCTATATATACTCATGTTATAGTTCATTGTAACACATGTTATTATACTACACTCTTACATAATAAAGATATAGCATTTAAGTGATTCCTTTGTAAACGTAGGTCCTAACCACGTAACCCTAGTGTTCTCTGTGTTCCTATTCTATACTTCTCCTTCTGCATCCACTCTAGCATATATAATATGGTATAACACATTGCGTTGCTAATATATTTAACAAGTCTAAAAGAGTCTTTTTCTATTGTTTCTTTTCGCTAGGTTAGTAGAGTTTGTAATCAAGCTGCCCATAAAGCAGCTAGAATGTGTTTGCTTTCCCTTAAGTCTTTTTGTTTAAATAATCGCAGTTTGCCTGTAGACTTAGAGTCTATGTGTAGGAAAGACCAAGGTTGTCAAAACCGGGATCCTATGTAGGATCGTAGGAGGTATGTAGGATCGTGGAACATAAGATCAGATCGTGGATTGTAAGATCCTATTTATTTTCAGATTTTAAGCAAAAAACCTATTGATAGTGACCTTGTATGTTATATAATCACTTAAAATATGAATCCATCCATTAAAAAAAAATTGCATCATAAAATGTAATTTGCACACACTACATCGTTCTTATGTCATTATAACGAAACAAAATATATTTAACTTCTGACATAATGTATCTAAAAAGTTCAGTACATGTTTAATTAGCAACTAAGTACCAAAATATTATCTACATATATGGAAAATGTTTTCCAAATTCTAAGCTCCAAATCCAAAATAAGTTAGGCTAATTAGCATATAAAAACTAGCTAACTACAAATTTGCAATATGTAATCCAAAAGAGAATTCTTAATCTAAGGTAAACTAGCTAATTACAAATATGAAATCCAAAAGAGAATTCTCATTCTAAGGTTCTTCTAATCTAATCACTGTCATTGTCATATCCCATTTCATCATCTAAATATTTTAGGTTTTGTTTTTGAAAATGTTAAACTTAAGTACTATAGGTTTTTTTGAGATTTTATGTTGACATAGGGGTAAATTTGGGGTTTCAATTTATTATTGGGCTTCTGATAACTCATTGGGCTTGTGGGTTTAGGTGGATTATCTTATCTAAATGAATCCCACTTAAAATTTATAAAAAAAAAAAAAAAATCAAGCCAAATGGTAGGATCGGTAGAATCTCATATGATCGGACGATCCTATGCGATCCTACACGATCCTATATACAATCCTACCATTTTTGCGATCCTGCTATGATTTTAAACTTTTTGGTAAGGTGGGATCGTAAAATCGTGCGATTTTACTATCCGGATCGCGATTTTGACAACCATGCGAAAGACTGCTATTTCTATTAGTTTTCTCAAGTCCATACTCCAGTTTGCTGTGCTGCATTCTGGAAATAGCATAGTAGTCCTTGCGCCATGCATTTTTCGAAATAAAATTGTTGCTAGCAGTCCAAATTGCTATTGCCCACAAGTGTACAACTCTCTATCCAAGGACGAAGTTATAGTTGGACGTGGGGAAATGTCCCCCCCCAAATATTTTTTTTAAAAATACTATTATTTACATGTGTATTAGTTTTAGAAATTTGGTTTAATAAAATTAAATTTAGCCCTTTTAACAATATTATTCATCTTTTTAAAAGCCATAAAAAAAAAAAAAAAAAACAAGCCTCACATGCGTGAAAAATTATAAGGTCCTCATGGTGAACCACGTCACTTGTCCACCATTCCACAAAGCCAATTTAACTATTTTTTTTTATCATAAGCTGACTCAGCAATTTTAAACATGAGAGAGTCTTTTAATAGAATTGTGGACAAGTGACGTGGTCTACTATGAGAACTATACAATTTTTCCACGTGCATGCTCAGAGGCTCTTTTTTTTTTTTTTTTTTTTTTAAATAAAGGTTAATAGATTTCATTCATCATAAAATCTCTCTCATTTTTTGTTTCTCTCTCACATTTTTCTTTTTTGCACGTGTTCAACTCTATCAAAAATAAATCCAAGTTGTTATAATTTAAAAAAAAAAAAAATTAGAAAGTGTACAAAGAGGTGGAGCCTAATTTTATGGGATATGAAGAAACGACGTTGAAAAAAACTGTTTTTTTTTTTTTTTTAATAAAAATATTACCTAAAATTTAGGAGTTTTATTTAGAGTACATGGCTTAGAATCCATGACTTAGATAGCTTGGAAGCCCCTTAAATAGTAGTATCGATTATAGATCTAAAATTTAAGATAAACAAGTTCAAAAAAATTAGTCCAACAACAAAAATTATCAATAGCAAAATTAAGCCCAACTAACTACAAAAAATAAAGACACGCAAGGCACCAAAAAGAAAGAAGAAAAAAAGGAAATCATCTTGATCCCCTGCTCTAGCAAACCTAGGCCCAATGGGTAGGGTGTCACTATGGACACGCCTAGGTGGAAGACGCCAATTCAGGTCACCCACTATCTATTTTTTGTTCATAAAAAATAAAAATAAAAAATAAAAACTTGTGAGAACTGAGAACACCACAATACACAAGACCCCAAAAAAAAGAAAAAACAGAAAACCTAAGTGGCTAATCGAAAGAAGAGAAGAGAGAGTGACAAAGTGAGACTCTGGGACTTGAAGCAAGGAGAAGAGACAACAGCATTAAAGCACTTATTTTTGGTCTGAAAAAGCAACTGTTTTAACACCGATTTTTTAAGATTACCAAACGACTCTCTTTTCATCTTGTATGCTTCAAAACTTAAAGACCTTCAATCGTAGGTTTCGCTGCCCAGAGACAGTCTAACCTTATTCTTCCCCATCCAACAATAAAGAAAAGAGCAAGGAGTAGTCCCTGTGGGAAAACCAGCCAGCAAAGGATAGGGCTAAGGATCTGGGGTTTTCATTGACCAGCGATCAGGAAGCGGTCAAAGTCAGGTCAGACCGAGCTGGTTGAGCAGCAGGAGGAGAATCGGTCTAATCTCAGGTAAACCCACAGTCGGAGTCATAAGGAAAATACCAGTTGGACTGGGAGCACCCACCGGTAAAGCCATTGGCTAACGCCCGTCTTCTTTCTTTAATTCTATCCTGAAAGTAAGTAAAAGTCTTTGGCACTTGACCTTGACCATGCTTCCTCGGAAAAGGAGAAAGAATTGGCTGAGCAGGCTTGTCTTCGCTTCTTATCCATGATCAGTCTTTCCCTTCATTCCGAGTCAAGGGGATTGGGGATTTCCCTTAATTGCCTCTTAGTTCCTGCAGGTAGGCTGCTCGCCCGTGCTTCATGCCGCATTTCCTAGGTGGAGAGATTCCCCTGGTTCTTCTTTCTCGTGAGCTAGGTTTAATAGATCAGTTCCCTGTACTGGGCGTTGTTGAGATAAAGGGTCCACAAACCTCTATCTATTAAGAAAAGGTAGTAACGAGGTTCTCGTCCTGCCCTCCAAAGCAAGAAGACGAGACTGCTGCAGCTGCCAGATTGGTTATACCCGTTGTGAGTATGATTGCTGCGTATATGTTAAGATGCTTGATGAGATGGCGGGGGACTACCTTACTCGTAATAGCCACTATGGCCTACTTTCTTACTGCCAGCGTTATCCTGTCTTTTTTCGTTTCAGTTATTCTCTGGATGTACTCGTCCGCCTTCTCGAGTCTCTAGACTTGCTTCCTAAAGCTCTGTGGCTGCCTGCCTGTGACCAACTTCTTTACTTTTCGTTTTTTGAGCCTTTTCCTTTGCTGTTAGCTGTAGCATACTGTCTTAGTCGGCTAGTTTGACTTTATCTTATCATATTCTGGTGGTGTAGCATTTTTTTTTTCTCCAGACCACCACCGACAGCCTTAGCTTGTGTAACTTCGGCTCCAGAAATGAGAGTCAAGCTGTGAACAACGAAGAATAAAAATACAAATTGGGACGTCGGGGTCTAACCTCGTTTTCCCCTGTCGTCCAGTAGTAGCATTACTGGAAGTAGAACCATCAATCCACCACCCTAGATTTGGTGTGTGTATATATATATATATATATCTCATATTCCAATCTCTAGTGAAAAAATTATTGAACTTTTGTTGGTTGATTTGATCATCAATCAAATTGGACACACACGCCTCTCTCTCCCCTCTTCTCTAAACTTCTCCTTTGAGTTTTCATCATGGCCCTGCTTGGTTAAACTTTTATACTTGGTCGAAGGAACCTGAACCTTAGAATCAATAAAACTGTGAGATCTAATTTGTTTTTTATTGTTCAATTTATGCTTTGAATATCGGATGTTCTTCTGTGCCTATTTTCATGATTGTCTCGTTTAATTACTAGGAGGCCTACTAGTTTATTATTCATTGCAATCTACTGCTAGGTTAGATATCAAATCCGTAATTGTTTGATCTCTCTAATTTGTGAAGCAACCAAGATTTAATGATTTGTGGCGTTAAATACAACCGCTTGTGCTTGTGTTGTTTAGCTTCATCAATCTCTCTAATTCTTAAGGCTGCTACTAGATTAAACCTTTAGCACTTCTCTTGGGTTTTTTAGTAGTTAGGGTTAATTAGATCGCTTGTTTTTTAATTAACTTTGACTAAGGATAAATAAGAAAATAGTTTCAACGATGAATAATCAAAGTGTGAATTGATATATGCTTGCATCGATGATCAGTTATAATATTCTAATGGTGGATGTTGACTTAGACCAAGGTTTGATCTCTTGATTGATTTTGATACTTTGATTTAAATTGTTCCTTAGTTGTTTTTCTTAAAATTCTTTGCCTTACACTCAAAACCTCCCCCATCCTTGTTCACGTAACATAAAACTAGGCTAGATACTCTTTGTGGGAACGATCCTTACTCACACCACTACAATGTATTGTTAGGAGTATAGGTTTTATTTTTGGTTGCCTGCAACAGCACACCAATATGCTAAATTTTAGCATCAAACTACTAAAAAGATGCATTACTCGGTATTGTAATTGTAAAAAAAAATTACAATTGAGCTACAGTACCATCCTAAATTTATGATGGTACTATAGCTCACTTGCAAAAATAAAATACTTTTTTTTATTCATTCTCCTCAAAAGCATCTCTCTCTCTCTCTCTCTCTCTCTCTCTCTCTCTCTTCCCACTCTCTCTGTCTCGGCCTCTCTATCCTTCCTCACTCTCAGATTAGCATGGGGCGGCGTATGAGGTGGAACTCAATAAAACTAAAGACACCCCTTCATGGGGATTGGTTTTTTTTTTTTGTTTTTTCTTCTTCTTCTTCTTCTTCTTTTGGAGAACCAAATGAAAATCAGATCAGAGTGGAAAAGCGAGATTGAGGGGTATATAGGTAATTGTGAGATCTTTCTAGCAAGTAAAATGGAAAAGAAATCGGTGGCAGTGGTAGCTTTGATCAAGACAAAGATTAGCGCGGATTGATAGTGTGGTTTGTTAGGGTTCGACGACAATGGCAACTTCAATCATGACAAAGATCGGCGTGGATTGATGGGGGTGGTTTGTTGGAGGTTTTTCTCCAAATTTTTGTTTTGGGTTTTGGGATTGTTGTTGTATGTAGGTTTGTTGTGTGTTCAGATTTTTGCTGTGTTGTATGTGTTTTTTTGCCATGGGTGTTGATTGGATTTGGTGGCAGTGCTGATTGGGTTTGGTGGCGATAGTTCTGGGTTTGGGTTGGTGGTGGGTAGTTGTTTTGGGTTTAGGTTGGTTTGATGGCGGTGCTGATTGGGTATGGTGGTGGGCGGTTGTTCTGGGTTTGGGTTGGTTGAGAGAGAGAAATGGAGAGACAGAAATTAGAGAGTGAAGAGAGACAGATTTTTTTATATATTATTTTATTGTGTAATTTATATTATTTTAATGTGTTGTATGCAAAAATAAAATTTGAGATGTTGGCTATGTTGTAAAATGCTATGGTACAATAGATAAAGTAGCTTTTGAGATGGTAAAATGAGATATTTTTTAGAAACTGGATACTTAGAGCATTCACATTAGGAATGGCGTACGCCATATGTTGGTAGTATTTAGCATCTAAGCCCTAAAACCCCCCAACAAACGGTCTTGCAAAATCTAACTATTGCAAAAAATTTTGCAATTGTGTTACAGTGCGATTCTAAATGTAGAATCACACTATAGCATAATTGTAAAACTAAATAATATTTTTTTATTCACATATCTGACTCTCTTTCTCACTTTATTTTCTCTTCTCTATTTCTCATCTCCTTTCTCTCTCCACAACGGCCTCTCTCTCTTCTCACATCTCTCTCTCATGGTGGGCTCTTCTGGCGTGGGTCGTGGGTCTGGCGTGGGTCTGGCGGCGGCGTGAATCTGGTGGTATCGTGGGTCTAGTGGTTTCGCCGATGAAACCCTATCCGAACCTGACACCAAACCAATACCATAAGCTCGGAAACTGAAGGGGAGCGCTCAATTGAACTGGTGGTCGAGGGCTCTCACGATTCGATCCAGGTGAAAGCTGGACCGGCTGGACCAACAGGTCCAAGTATTGGAAGTGAAGCGTCCTCCAGTTGTAGCAATAGAGAGTGAGGCTAACTCAGTTACAAAAATTGATAGAGACAATGACGTGGAGGTGAAACTGTGGAAGTCGATATACATGATTTCTAACGGAACTGGATGGACGGCGGAGCATTCCGTTAACGCCACGTTGGGCCAATTTGAACACTGCTTGGTCGATCGTGGCTGTCCTGTAAATACCCACTTGTTTTTTGAGGTAAATACGTCTTTTTTACCTACTTGAATTAGATTTGGATTTGGTTATTTCTGTTAGTATTTGAAACTCGTAGTATTACTAGTTAGTTTATTATGGTGGGTTTTGTGTTAAGTTTGATGCCAATGAAGGGTTTTGTGTGTGTTTTGCAGTGAGACATGGATTGATTTTTATCTTTTGGGTTCAAATGGGTTGGATGTGGCAGTGATCTGGTGGTTTTTTTTTCCCCCCTTAATTTGGGTTTTTGGTTCCGGTGAGATTTTGGTGGGTAGTGGGCAATGGTGGCATGGTGGGCATGGTGGTGGTGGTGTGGTGATGATTGGGTTGTTTGGTTGTTGAGAAAGGGACAGAGACTTAGAGAGGTAGGGACTAAGATGAAGAGAAAGGAGTGATAGATAATTTGTTTATTATTTTATTGTATAATTTATATTATTTTACTGTGTAGTATTGTAAAATAAAAGTTGGGATGTTGGAAGTATTGTAAAATGTTATGGTATAATTGATAAAGAAACTTTTTGGGATGGTAAAATAGGATAGGATGGCATTTCCGGATGGGAATGCTCTAATGCTCTAAGTTGTGATTTCTATATGAAGTTGTTGAGGTTTGAAAAATCACAATATTGCGCCAAGGCCTAAAACAACACAAAGGATTGAACTATAGAAAAAAAAAAAAAAAAACGGAAAAAAAAAAAAAAAAAAACAAAAACAAAAAAACAAAAAAAAAAAAAAAAAAAAAAAAAGGCCAGAAGCCTAAATCAATCAAGGGTCATAAGGAGGAACCCAAATCCATGAATGGGTAAAGGTCTGATAAAACAAAGGGAAGAGAGATGCTCAGCCTGCCAAGGTCAGAAAATCGCTGGGGAGCCTAGGGAAAGAACTGGGCCAGGATACCTGGGGATTCCCAGGAGCCTGGGATCCTCGGGACATGCAGCAAAGTCAAGTTTGGATTAAGACAGTTCAGGGGGGTGCCAGGAAACACAAGAAACAAGAACAGATATATCCCTATCAGACACCTAATGATGCAGTAAAGGGGTCAAAGGGCCTGGGAACCAACAACTCATAAGCAAAAGCTTGGTACCTCAGGGAACCCAAGAAGAAGAACCAGGAAGGAAGGAGGCTGAGGATCTTTCGACCTGGCCGAAAAGAATCAGCTCACCTAAGAAAAATGACAAAAGAGAAAGCAGCCAAAAGGTGGATATGAAAAAGTGGAATCTAGAAACCTTGGTGAATGAAAGAACAAAAAGCCAGCCTTCTAGGACCCCTCAGAATGAAAAGTCAGCTAGAGGCTTTTGAAGAAGAAACCTCAAAAGAAGAAAATAATGAGGAATGAGGAAAGGACCAGCCACCAATGATGCTAGCACAACATTGGTTCTGGTATCCAGGAGAGCAAATGGAGAGAATCAGTGGTACCCCGGAAACCGCAGGATGGCACTATAAAAGGGGAAGCAGCCAAGAGTAAAAAGGCACTCAGCAACAATGAATTAGAGTAAAAATCCTTGAGAAAACCCTGTCAGAATTCAAAAAAAAAAATGAGAAAAGAGAGGGAAATACCGCCCAGTATCCTCAAACAGCCACTAGAGAACACACTTGGATTCAAACTTTGCAAGTCTTAGAGGCCTGAAGAGCCATCTAAGTCTGTGATTTTTGAACTTATTTGGACCTTGTAACACGTCCTAGTGAGCATAGTGTATTACACAATTAAGAAAGTAATGAAGTATTTTACATTGTTTTAAGTATCCCTAATGTTTTGTTTTATGTTCTTTCTTTGTCATTTCATTCCTTTACTGTTTCTTGCTGTTCAATGCGTATATTTCTTGTATGTTAGGATGTATGTGTTGTAGGATTCGTGCTCTGTGCACCACCTGGTTCGAAATCAACCCAATTAGCTGCGGTAAACCAAGCACATTCCCTTGAAACAATAAGTATTAGGCCCAGGATCCTAGTTTCTACTTTGGCCTGTGTGCTAACAAAAAAAAAAAAGCCACACAGAAGTTTTGACCTAACCACAAATATCAAATAAAAAAGAAAGTGAGGTAGGAACTCTCTACACTCATCGAAAATAGAAGAGACAAAGAGTGTGCTAAATTTTGTTTGCTAGTGAGAAGCTAATGGGAAAGTAGTAGGAAGAAACCAAAATTGAAATTGTATTGTATGTATGACTGGTCCTACCCACTGGTGAGTAAAAAATCGCAACTTTATTGTTTTGTGTAATAAATTGTAACTTTATTGATTTGTGCAGTGAATTATAAGCATCAATATGTTTTTTTTCTAATTTTTGGTATGATAGATTTGTAAGATAGGGAAATAATGAAATAGCTTAAAATTTTAATAATAATAATAATAATAATTATAATAAAGAAATGAACACTCAATAGGAAAATAATGGAATTAAAAAATTAATTTTTCATAGAATAAGTCAAGAAATTATTTGAATTGTTATGTTGTTGTAAGTTGTAAAAGAAATCCCTATCATTAAAATGACTTTTATTTGATTGGTAGATCATGGAGAATTCAGCTACAAGTCTATAATATTTGATTTCTTCAAAAGAAAAAAAAAAAAGAAAAAAAGAAGAAGAAGATAATAAGCTAACATGTTCACAGCCTCTAACGTTGATGTCCTAATATCTAAAAGCCCTCAAACAAAACTTTGAAAAGTCACTACAAATAAAATTAGCATTTGTTCATTGTATTGTAATACAAGATTGTGTCCATAAATATGAATTGTCCACACATGACACATACTCTTTTTTGAGAGGAACATGACACAACATTTAATTTGTTAGATATCAATCATTTTTGCATCACCAGACCACAAATTAATCATCAAACGATAAGAAATAATAATCTAGAGGTATGGAGTGGTACATGTGGAGGAAATTGAAAGAGAGCACAAATCTAGATAGATATTCTTTGTGCTTTTTTGTTTTTTGTTTTTTTTTTTTTTTGAGAAACAAACACACACACACACAGGGGAGAGAGAGAGAGGGATTCTAACACAAAGGCACACCACAACTCCACTCAAAAGCCATGGTAACTTTTAAGGGAGGGTGGTACTAGATAAATATTCTTAGTGTTGACTGTAAGATAGACTCGATAGAGGAGTAAATTAAAGAAAATTCGGTTTGCTATATGGTTTCATTAATCTTTCTGATGAGTGCATCACCTGGACTTTTGGGGTTCCTTCTTAGAAGATTGGTGGTTCCCTCCGAAACTGCAATTTGTTCTTTTGTTTAAAAAAAAAAATGAAACTTATTGTGTTAGCCAGTGTTCTTAAAAAGTTCTAACATATGAAAAAACATTGCAATTGAACCTAATTTTACCCCTTTTGACACATGATTAAAAATCCTCTTGCGCTATTAAATTTAATCTATTTAAGATTAGTATGTCAATCTTATTATTAAGCATCTATATCTCATTGTGGATTTTCCTAGCAGGTGTGTAATTGATTCTGCTGCTAACTTTGGGCTTTAGTATTTTTGGACTTCAATGGACAGCTCAGATGGAACCTTGAAATCTTGATATAATCTTTTCATTTTTGATGTTTTAAACTGGCATGACCATTGATTTTAGAAATGCACTCGATCTGCTTATTTAATGGGATTTCTAAATGCTTTACAGATTTATAACTTACCGCCAACTACTTAATTTAAGAGTTTTAGGTAATGTTCTTAATACTTGCAATTAGTTGTAGAAGCATAAACTGTGAAATAGTTTCTTGTGGCCATTAAAGAATCAATGCTTATCTATACTATTACTATCAAATACATTTGAGTTTTGCTAATGTTAGGCACACATATGGTTTGATTTTTTTTTTCTTCTATTAAGAATTAAATCCTTCACTAACCAATATTTCACCATGCAAATGGCTCAATTTTGCTAGATAATATATTTGTGTGGGCTTTTATTGATGTTTTGTGTAGATAAGCATAGTGCATGTTCTTTTATTTTGTTATTTATTTATTTGTGTGTGTGTTTTTAATAGAAATGAAAAGAGAAAAAGAAGTGGTGAAAATAGTGAGGGTTGAAGATAGATTTATAAAATAGGACAAAACTTAGGTACAGTATTTTAGGTGTTGTTCATTAAGTTCCTCTCTTTAGATTCAGCCATATGGCTATTTAACTAAAAAATACACTTCCAACCAATGAGAAAAAATCCACATGGCAGAATCTTAAGAAGGGAACCTAAGGAACAACATCTAAGTAATGTACCTAAGTCTTGCTCTATAAGATATTGCCTAAGATTATTCCAATGTTCTTGGAAACTGTAAGCATATCCGTATGAGTTCTGAAAATTTTGGTTAAATTGGTTTTTGGCATTTTGTTGAGCATTTTAGTTAAATTGGTTTTGGGCACCTATCAATGGCTTTTGTAAATAGAGAAAAATAAACATGAATTTGCTTTTCTTTTCCTTTTTTTAAGAGATAAGAATGGTAAAAGTCTTAGGTTTGAAACTTGAAAGACTCGAAATTATGGCCATGGAAATATTTCATATGTGGTGATTATATTGATTCAATCAATGTATTTATTTTCATATCCTTGTTTTTGTTTAAGTCCATATTATCATTGTTAAAATTTTCAGTTTATAACTTTATATAATTTTTTTTTATTTGTATGCAATTCTTTAGGATATTTCATGCAAGATGGCATGAAGTAGTCTCTTATCAATAAAATTTTCTCACCTATAAAAAAAATTAACACTATTAAAATTAGTGGATATGCACAAGTTTTGATCCTATCCATAAAAAGATGTTCATACTTCATACTTCATATATATCCTTGATTGCTATTTTGCTATTTTGATATTTCAAGTTACGTCGGAATTAATCCCATATCTATGTGGGACTCTCGTTGTGGAAATAAGAGCTTTGTGATAACTAGACGGCCTTGACTTGCATCTCTCTAAAACCAAATTTTCATCGCCCAATAAGAAACTAATGCTAGTGCTTCCCTCTTAGATCATGACTCGACGACCTTGACTTACTAGTTTAATTTACCCTAAAAAATGTTTTTATTTAATTTAAGATTTTAATTTACCCATAATGACTTTTCTACTCCTTCCAAGAGGGTACATTAGTGCGCTGTTCAAGATGGCTCTTGTCCAATTGTGGGTGTCCTACTATTTTTCATTGGGAGTCATATGCGAATCTGGGCCGGTTTTAGTTTACAGTCTTATTAGTACCGGGCTTTGTTTTGTTTTGGTCCTCTTTGCTTTCTTTGGCAGACAATTCTGTGGCGTCAGAATAAAATCCCTGAATCTTCACTAGAACTTCTATATAGTTTATGCGTATATAATGTGGAGGATCGTAATTTTGATCGTATATAATGCGTATATTTTATTTTCATATCCTTATTGTTTCTGTTTAAGTCCATATTATCATTGTTAAAATTTTCAGTTTATAACTTTATATAATTTTTTTTATTTGTATGTAATTCTTTAGGATATTTCATGCGACAGCATGAAGTAGTCTCTTATCAACAAAATTTTCTTACCTAAAAAAAAAAAAAAAAAATAATAACACGGTTAAAATTAGTGAATACGCACGGGTCTTGATTGCTAATTGGCTGTTTTGATATTTCAAGATAAGTTGGACCCTCATATCTCCCTATCGGTGATGACCCTCATATCTATGCGGGACCATCGATGTGGAAATAAGAAACCAATGCTGGTGCTTCTCTCTTACATCATGACTTGACGACGTTGACTTACTAGTTTAATTTACCCTAAAAAATGTTTTTATTTAATTTAAGTTTTTAAATAACTCCTGAAAAGAAAATTCTTGGAGCCGCAACGGCTTAGATATTTTCTCCCCACTTGCTCAATCCGGTCTCTTGCTGCTATAAATAGAGACACTGTTTGCTCCTGTAGGTTATGGAAATACACCATTTTCTTCACTCCAACTAGCTGCTATCAGCCTATAGCCATCAATTACCACTATTTTAGATCATATATAACACGGGAAAACCTGCCTTACAATGTCAGTCTACTCTATGTTGAACGAGATTGCTCAACATGGAAATATTGAAGCCTTTTACAGTTTAATCATTCGGGAGGATGTAAGAATTTTGGAGGACATCAATCAGCTACCATTTGTTGATACTCCTTTACAAATAGCTACATCTGCTGGGGGCCCACAACATATCCAATTTGCAATGGAGATGATGAGATTAAAGCCCTCATTTGCCAGGAAGCTAAATCTAAATGGGTATAGCCCCATTCATACCCAGATGGCGCGTCGGCTTCTACAGGTAGATGGAGACCTTGTCCGTGTAAAAGGAAAGGAGGGTAGAACTCCTTTGCATGATGTTGCTGCTGAAGCAGCAACAGAGCAGCAACTTGATTTATTATTCAAATTTCTGTCATACTGTCCCAATTCTATTGAAGATGTGACGATTCAAAACCAAACCGCTCTGCATATTGCCCTGGAAAACAACAACTTGGGTGCTTTTAAACTCTTAGTAGGATGGCTCCGAGAAAATAAGTCTGAAAATGCCATACTGAACTGGCAGGATGAGAATGGCAACACTATTTTGCACGTGGCAGTATACAATAACGAAACCCAGGCAAGCTCTCTCTCCATTCCTCAATTATCTACATACTAAAGAAACACACTAAAGCTTGTGTTGTGAATGTCTATCGTGCAAGTAATATACATCATGATCATTCTTTTTTTTACTTTAACGAAGGAAAAAAAAAAAAAAAAAAAAAAGGTAGCAGCTCACCTCCAGTTTTTATTTCTCCTATTTCCCCCCGTTTTTAGATAGATGAATGACACCTGGAAACAAAGAGGCCAACTTGGAAAAATACAACAGTGACCTTACTGCCTCTTCCTTTTCTCTGTGGCTCTCCTCTCACTCTGCAATTGTGCAGCATCACCACGCCAATCACTCTGCAACTATGCAGCATCACAACGCCAAACTGAAAACATAGAGCATAAACGGAAAGCCCAAAACTGACCATATTAGTCAAACTGAAATCCCAAACCATCTGTGAAAAGTTAAATCTCACCATTGACGTGTGCTTGCAAGAAAATCAATTGTTTTCCATTTTCGATTTTCAAATCAAGTTCGAAACCAGTGAGCTTTTTCGTCGTTGAGGTTTCAAATCTCAGATGCTTTTCATTAAAAGCATACCCACAAAATTTTTCAGATTTTGCATCTCCCTCTCTGTCGAAATTTATCATCGTTGAAGTTTTTCAGATCTGCATGCGTTTTTTCTTTTCTTTTTTTGCTTTTCAGATAGTGAAAATCGAATGATTTTTACTCTTCTTGTTGTGTTTATTTCTCTAGTTTTAAAATGATGTTCAACTTGAGGAATTGAGAGATTTGTGAATTTTGAAAACCCCCTCAATCTTTAAATCTTCAACCCTGTAGGAGCATAAATAAAAATCTGAATAAAGATTTTAAAGAGAGAGAGAGAGAGAGAGGCAAAACAAGAGAAAGAGAAAGGGAAAATGAGAGAAGGGAGATTGAGGTGGGCGATAGCCCAGAAAGCTCCATAGAAGGATGGGTAGCTCTAGAAAGAGATAGAAAAAGAAAAGATAAAGCAATGCACAAATTGAGAAAAAGATGTGAGCTTTTTTTTACCTTTGGATGGTTGGTGCGCCAGATGTCATTCATCTATCTGAAAACAGGAGAAATAAAAACCGGAGGTGAGCTGCTCCCAAAAAGGGAAATCCTAATGTGTTTGTATCACCACAATATGCAGGCCGTGAGGGTGTCACTAAATTGTGGGGTTAATATAAGCGTTAGGAATTTAGACGGTCACACAGCACAGGACATGTTGCAAGAACAAACACACGTTGAGATCAGGGATATGCTAAGCCATACCGGAGCTTTACGGTGTTTATTTATTCCTACCAAACCCCCAAATTTAATACCTTAAAAAAATTGACCTTCCTCCAAAAATAATACTACCACAATAGAATTAAAAAGATGCAATAAAAAAGTAAAACACGAAGATCCTACCTCGTATTTGATATTGTGTTTCTCAGAATCCTTGAAAGGAACATGATACTTAGCAAGACTAGAGAAAAATGTTATGAATTTGGAATAAGAAAAGGGAAGACGGACGACCTTACTTAAATAGGATCTATTATTCTATTGTCCATACGTCCATGTCCTCGATCTCCCAAAGAAAAGGGATGGCGGTGGAGACTGTTGAGCAATATTTTACATAAATGATGAGATTAGTGACAGTATTAATGTATCACTACATTATGCATGCAGGCTGTGCGTCACTTATTAGCTTGGGGTGGGACATCTTTCAAGGTAAACGAGAAGAATTTAAAGGGTAAAACAGCGTTGGACATCTTGCAAGGACAACCACAAGAAGTAGACAACAGCGAGATGAGGGATATACTAGACTGTGCTGGAGCTTTAACAGCTTCATCTCTTCTTACAGTTACTCCTCCTCATGCACATTACCTAAGTCCGCCCGTGCCCGAAGTCGCAACTCCTGAGACAGTAGTCAAAGAACCACTATCAGACGACAAGCGCAATGCGTTGCTGGTGGTTGCTGCACTGATTGTCACAGTGACCTATCAAGCGATACTCAGCCCTCCTGGGGGACTTTGGCAAGACAATGATCTGTCCGAACCCAATACCACTACAGCTGCACTCAGCCCTCCTAGTTCACATAGAGCAGGGTCAACCATTGCTGGCACAGAATCATCACTCCCTTTTAGGTTGTTCTTGGGTTTTAATTCTGCTATATTTTTGTCCGCAATCGCAGCAACTTATTTCCTCGTTACACCAGTCGGACTCGGTGGTGCGATTTTAGCCGGAATCTCTGTATCCCTCTATTACTGCTATTTTAATTCATTGATAGTCATAACCCATGCTCCAGACTGGACCGTTAATTTTGTTATGTTATTACCATTAACTATCCTCTTAGTAGTAGCCGCTTTAATCTTTGCACTTAAAGGGATAGGTTATTTGCGGAATCTTAGAAGGAACTAAAAAAAATATATAGCCGAGCTTGGAGCTGATGCATCTAGAATGTGTCAATTTGTATTTTTATTTACTAATAAATTTCGAGAATAAAATTTAGCTTATATAGGCATGGTTGGAAGTACCCAACTTCATCTATGAATGTAATGTATGTATGTATAATATTTTTTCAATAAAGCAGTCTGATTGCCATCGGCTTTTTTTTTTTTTTTTTTTTTTTTTTTTTTTTTTTTTTTTTTTTTGAGTTTGCAATCAAATTCCTCACACTGTCACACACCTAAATGGCAAAATCCACTTGCGTTGACTCAAAATTTATCATCTTTCTGCTAATATATAATTTTGTACAATTCCCATTTTCCTGTAGTTAGGAGTTATTTGCTTTGTAAATTTCACGTGTTAAGACAACTTTTTCAAAACACTAAAACTACTTAATAATTTCTGTGTCTTCCAATTAAGTCCATTACATAAACACCCATGGATGAAATATAAAATAATTTTAGCTCTAGGTGTAAGATGTGACGACCTCCACCTTAAATGTACATTCTAAAAGGAAACCAAGATTTTGTTATCACAGTGGGTACTGACTACTTAGTAACCTTAATCAGACCAACTGGGTTTTGGCTAGGGGCTTACACGTTATATTTACAACAATTTCATAATACTTTCGCTATAAATCATAGATAGTAAGTTATTACTAGTTCTAATTTGAACATTTAAATTAAATTACTTTTTTACCCACCAATAAAAGCCAATAATAACCTAACATTTAATATTTACAATAAAAACATTATAAAAATGTTGTAGAATCACAGTTTGATTCCACTATAGGAGTCAATTACGTACTCTATCAATCAGTATTTTTCATGCCTGTTCTAGGCCAGTACAAAAGCACTTCAATTTCATGTTTGTTTAAAATTCCAGCTAAGCTATTCCAGAGTCATTCTATCTTCGCTTCAACCAAAAAAAAAAAAAAAAAAAAACATATAAATTAAAGGGTGATGTTGTTCTATGTACTGTAGTCATGGTGTTCTTGTAATAATCAAATTTCGGCCCCAAAAAAAAAAATTTGTTCGATAAAATAATCTATCAGAAAAAAAAAAAAAAAAAAAAAAAAAAGCCCACATCATCACGCTGTCACTTTTTTCAGATATTAAAACCATCCCCTCTTCTAATTTTGTTGCCCAAAACATCCTCATATCTGTTTCTTTTTATTTTGCTAAGTGTGTCCGTGCATGAAAAATTGACAATCCGCCACTACACCCACGTGTTCAATTGAGTGCACAATTTGACTATTCATTTTTTTCTATTGCCAGATCTATATCAAAAATGAAAACAACATATCATCTAAGTATATAAATTTATTAATATTAATGAGCTAATATTTTAGATAGAAATTAGCATATTAAGTGAGACATGGGCCAATAAATTTTAAATATTTTTACCAAATTATATGAATTTTAACCAAAAAAACATATATAAATATATATAAGACATGCTTCTCAAAAAAAAAAAAAAAATATATATATATATATATATAAGACATAAATAGAAATAGATAAATAGTTTTTTTTATTATAAAATAAATAGTTGGCTGTTAAAGTGGAATTGGCGTAGTAACTGTCTTACTTTATTTTATTGTTTTGGATGATAGTTAGTGGTGCCTTTTAAAATGGAATTGGTTTGAAACTTTGAATGGTTAGTTGCTAAAATTTTATAAAATCAGTTGATTTTTGTGTGAATTGTAGTGATGAGCTGTCTGCATAATATGTATTTTGTTTGTATTTGTCTCCTTTTGTTCGTTCAATTATTTGTTTATTTGTTGATAGTATGAATTTAATAATCAATGATTTTCGAGATTTAAAAGAATGTCGTGTTCTCTTTTAATAGATAAATTGTATTATAATGTATTAAGAAACAATTATTTTGTGTTTTTTTATTATTTTTTAATAGTTACTTAATACTAAATAGATGCTTATTTGGATTTTTTTTAATACTTTAGCCCCCCTCAATCAAACTTCTAGCTTCATCCTTGAATCTAAAAAGTCTGAAACACACCAAAATGACTCGAATTAATTCCCAAGGTGAAACATGGGGTGTTACCGTTCTGATTTGCATACCAGTACATATGAGATTTTTTCGGTCATTTCAACCGGAATAGAATGGTAATATAGTTATTTCTATGGCTCAATTATTGTTTAAGCTCAGTCTCTCTAAGCCCTCGTTTGGAAGGAGTGAATGGAATGGAATAAATGAATGAAAATAAATGAATGAAAAGAATAATTTTAAAATATTCTTCCCTTCCCTTGTTTGAGAGTTTTAATGAATGGAATGGAAATTCCATTCATTTGTTTGAGAGTTTAAGTGGGAAGGAATAGAATGGGTAGGAGAGAATACTCATTCCTCTATATTCCCTTAAAACCTCAAATTTTCATTTCCCCTGAAATTGAGAGGAATGAGAGGGAATTGAATTAGATTTAATGAATTTTTTATTAAAACTTCCAAAATACCCCTATATATTTAACCATTTATTTTAAAATAGGAGTTTAACAGTAATATTGTCATAAAATGATTTCATTTCATTCCCTCTATGTTACTCCCAAACAAGATTACTTCCATTCCATTTATTTTCATTCATTTTCATTCCTTTATTTTAAAACATTCAATCAAAGTTACTTAATTCTATTTCATTCCATTCTTTTCCATTCCTTTCTCTTACTTAAATACATTTCATTCCATTCTATTTCATTCCCTTATAAACTCCTAAACTAGGGTAAGGCTTAGATCCAATGTCCAGTAGTATTGGACCCATTGAGATGATAAGATGTGTCTACTTTTAGACGTGTTACCATCTAACCAAGTCCAATGCATTGGATGCACTGGATCTAAACCAAGTCCCTCAAACTAAGCTTTAGATAGTTGTTATAAATGAGAGAGAGAGAGAGAGAGAGAGAGAGAGAGCTCTATAATTAAATATTTTGGTTTACGGTAAAGCAATAAATGTCCAATAATATCATATATTTATGATAAAAACACTATTTTGGTCCCTGCATTTTGGAGTCGCGGTCAATTTGGTCCCTACATTTTGGTAGCGGTCAATTTAGTCTCTGTTATTTTCAACAGGCAATTAATTTGGTCTCTACCGTTAACTCACTAATAGAAATGTCTATATGGCAAATGGCTTACACAGCTGGCAGCATACATGGCTAGTAAAATGATAAAAATGCATTTAATTATTATTTAAAAAAGACACGAATTAAAAAAAAAAAAAAATCACATCTAAAAAATAAAATAAAATAATTAAAGGACGTGAACTAAAAAAATTTCTCCAGACTTTCTTACAATTTCTTTGCAACCAAACACAACCCAAATTTAAAACCAAACACAATAAGGTGGATCTCTCTCTTGGGTTTGTGAGCTCAGCCATGGCTTGTCTCTCTACGAGACCCACCATAACAAACAATGGTCTCACAACGGCGCCGCCACCACTAGCTGTGGCCGTCGCTCCTCATCTCCCTCTGCTTTTCTTTTTTATTTTCCTTTTTTTAATTTCTTTTAAAATTTTTTTCCTCTTGTTTTTCTCATCTATGACTGAAACTCATTTTGTATTTCATTTTCCTTTTTAATATATTTTGGTTGATATAATGGGTTGGTTTTGTTTTAGTTGTGAGAAATATTTGATTTGTGCTTGGGTTTATGAAGTGGGGTTTTGGCCTTTGGGTCACTGTTAGTATTTGAGTTTGCTTCTTCCTCTCCTTCTTTGTCCGACCTTCTATGTTGTTGGAGACGTTGAGCTCTTGGATCCACTTGGTATTCTTTGAGCATATGGATGGTTTGGGTTTTTTGTTTGAATGACTATTTCAGTGGGTTTTCTTATTTCTTTGATATGGGTTTACAAATGAAATTTCTGGTGAAGAGAGCTTCAATGTATGAGTTGAATTTCTGGGTTTTGGCTGGTCTGGCTTGCAAAGAAGGTAATATGAGTGTTCTTGGTTGTGATTTTGAAGCATTATTTTCTTTCTTTAAAAATAAAAAGAACTGAGAAATTAATTTTTTGTTGTTTTAAATTTAGACACTGACGTGACATTATAATTATAATCTTAGTAGCCATGACATCATCAACTTTGCCACTTGTGAAAGCCGTTTGCAATGTAGGCATTTCTGTTAGTGAATTAACGGTAGAGACCAAATTGACTACATGTTAAAAATAACAAGGACTAAATTGACTACGACTCTAAAATATAAAGACCAAGATGATGTTTTCCCCTATATTTATTATAATCTTTTATAGAGATAGGTTCAAGTGTAAGTCCACAAAATTACACTTTTTATAGACCATTAATTTTTGTTGTAGACCTATTATTTCTCTTAATTTTTATAAGATTTAATACTTAAAATTAGTCAACTACTACATCAGGAGAATTTATTTAAGGGCCTTTTTTTTTTCTCCCACCTTATTTACTACAACCGCTTTAAATGTTTATTTAATTTTTTGATAGATCTCTTTAAACGTTTAGAGAGAGAATATTACGCAATATTGATTTATTTTGATATATATCATGCAATATTTATTACTAACTTCTTCTCTTTTTGCACTACTAACTTCTTAAATGTTTAGAGTGAGAAGAGGGAGAACAAACGAGAGAAGATGAATTAGAATTACAAACAAATTCTATTCGGATAAAATTGTGATAGTTTATATGGAAGAGGATTAAAAAAGTAGAAAGAGCCGAGCTTGGAGCTGTAAGCATCTAGATTGTGTGAGTCAATTATTGTATTTTTGTTTACTAAGAAATTTAGAGAATAAAATTTAGCTTATATAGGCATGGTTAGAACTACTCTACGTCATCTATGAATATAATGTTTGTATGTATAATATTATTGCAATAAAGCAGTCTGATTGCCATCGCCTTCTTTATTGCAATATGTGTTGAAACAAACACTAATAAATTGGGCTGAGCTTAAATTTAGGTAGACTTATTTCAAGGCCACTACTAACCCTCCAAAATAAATAAATTAATGTAACCCTCCTTGTTCAACTTTTCCCGCACTTTCTTGTCGGTCTTCTTTGCACATCTGTAGTTTCATCTACGACGAAGAGCCAAAACGCCGCCACAGTACCGATGCTCTCGTCCGCTGTGAAGATCCTTTCACATTTCTCAGAAAACAAACATATCCTAACTCTCTCTGTTTGTTTACAGGTCCTCTCTCTAACTCTGTTTGTTTCCCGAGAAAAAAAAAAAGGAGAATGCTGTGTGTTGATTTTTGTTTTGTGTATTGTGGTATCTAAGGTTTTGAATTCTTTGAAATTGATGCCTCTCAATTTATTATATGAGTTAGTACTGATGCTGACTTTGTGGATTTTGTGGTTTTGATCAGAGAGTTTGTTGATGATTTTGAAAATTCTATGTTTATGTTTAGCTAATTTGATAATTAGTATATTACAAGTACCATTATGAGAACTACATTCACTATTAGACTTGTTTTTTCCCCAAGGCTATAGTCTTTTTTTCTTTTCTTTTTTTCATATTTCCTATTATTTGTATTTGGTGGATTAAACTATGTATAACAGCTTCTCAAAATTTCTTAAACATTGAAGCAGTTTTAATTCCATTTAATAGAAATAGAGTTCCTTTATATTTCTTTTTTACTTTTCCCTCTAGACTCTAGTCATGATCTTGAGTTCGTTTTTTGTTTGTAATTATTCCAAATTTGAACGTTAATTAATTGGAAGTTAGAGAAATAGCCTTCATGCTTGAATCACTGGTAGATGGACTTTAAGGCATGGTTGTTTTTCCCCTTGCATGATTGGTTTGCTTTAAATTAACAGGAAAGTTAGGCTACTATCTGATATGTGCATGATAAGAATTCTTGGCCCCAATTCGGGATCTGCCCAGCACAAAGCTTGCTGCTAAATTAATTTTGAATCTTGTCAACTAGATTCATTCCCTGTTTAATAAATATGCATAAAGCTCTTGCTTCTCTCACATTCTCTTACTTTCAATCTCCCAAAGCTCATTGCTACAGAAACAAGTCGGACTCACCTTCATTACATATATAGGTGAAATCATACACAGATGCTATTGATTCATACAAAAAGATTAAGCCTGTAAACTAACTTGGGCATAAATAACCTTGTGTCAGATTAGAATAAGATAAATACTTACTACTAGTACATTTACAGACCTGGTAATGGAAAAAGAAAAACAATTTCTTTTTTAACTGCTACATTCAGCAATTGATGGAGCATATACTAATATACACAAGTGACAAGTCCCTAGAATGTCTTTAGTGTTAAGGACTTTGGAACATAAAAATAAGTTTTATGTTAATGTTGTATGTGTTTTAATTTAGCTTGAATGCTTGAACTTAAAAATTTGTGTGATGTCATTTATTGGGCATTTCATATAATTATGAGTTGGTTTTTGATTAGTAGCTTTTATGTTTGCATTCACATGCTTATTTTTCACTTCAACAACTTGTTGCATGTTTCTTAATCATTTGATTCCTTAAGAGTATGTTACAATAATTGATTATGAACATTTTCTGAATGTATGATTTCAAGGTTGCATAAAATGTTGGCCCCCCATCTCTTAGAAGTTTCTTAAACTCTTTCAATGTGACAATTAGATTCACTTGATTTAATTGTTGATTCCCAACATTGCTTTGCCAAGTGTATCAATATTAGCTTTGTCCACTTATCCAAGTCTAAATCCAAATTGACTGGGGACGCTATATGAATCCTTGTTCCAATTAGTTTTGTTTGAACTTTTAATCAATACTAAAAACTCTGTCTATGTTGTTCTCAATATCTTCACTTCTTTGTCAATTGGTCCAAGACTGCAAAAAGAAGGATTTTGGTAGGTAGATTACTTACTTAAAACTTATTAATATCTTATGACCCGAATCCATTGTTACCACCTTAGATGAGAAGGTAGTTGACTGGCAGACCCGAACTCAAAACAGAACAGATCATTCCTTTTTGCAACAAGGAATAAACGAGCCTAGATTGAATAGTGAACGCATAAATCTTATGTTACCTTTATACCAATATTGGAGGTTTTCCTGTTTTATTTCTATATTTCATCAACTCTTTGATGTGAAAGAAGAAGTCTTTTGTTCTCCTCTTCTCATTTTGAAGTTGAAAGTTCTGTTGAAAAAAGAAGTCTTTTGTTCTCCTCTTCTCATATGATGTTGTTCTGCAATTTGAAAGAGCATTAATAAGTTCAAACTAATTTTTTTTATAAGTGCTTTATTAATTTGTTTGAAATATGTATGTTAGTAACCATTGACATCAAAGAATATTTGCTGGTATTTTCAATTTTCGAGTAGTTTAGGCATTGATACTAATTGCTAATTTGGGCCTTGGTCTGGAAGTGTGTTTTTTGTCCATTGGTTTGGAAGATGAATCTCAAGCAGAGGCCTATGCTGAACAAAAGTAATTATGAATCACTATCTAGAGTTTTTGCTTTCTATGGTAGCCTAATATAGTTATATTACATTTGCTTCATACTCATCAAGGACTATGACTTTGTCAAGCAGGGTGGTTAGGATAAGTTGGATGTGTGAAGTAAATCAGGAAGCGGTTCTTCTTGCATTGTACTCAAATCAATTCAGCCAAGCATAAATGCCTGTGTCTTGCTTGCAGCTTAATTTGGTTGCAAACTAGAGTAAAAGACCGTGGATATTCTGATTATTTTTAAATTTTATCACCAATGAAACAAGCTCTAACACTTTTCTTTTGTTTTCTATGAATCATTGGCTTTTGAGAAAGCCAACAACTACTATAGAACATCTGCACCTGAGTTGAAAGGGGAAAGAGCAAAGCCATTGGAAGAGTGGCTGAACATGGAAAGCAGTTTTGGTGAGTTTGGTGATATTAGTTTAGTCCAAGCTAAGCTGCCAAAGAAGCTGAAAAAGAGGAGGCAGATGGTGTCCAAGATATAATTGTGCTCCATTACATTTTGTAAGCTTTCCTTGTTTGCCTCTGCTAACAAGTTTAAATTGGCAGGTATGAGGAATGCATTGATTACATTTTGTAGAATTGTAGCTTTTGGTCTGAATACATAATTGCTTTTTTAATGTTAATTGGGTGAAAATGAAGTAGTTTAGCTGCTAATCATATTTTTCTGGAATGGAAGATTGCACCAACAAAATCAGTTTTGAGGGAACTAAAGAGTTCTACAGAGTGTCTAGATTAGATTCTGAGAAAGTATTATCATAGTGATGAAATAACTTTTCCTTCAGGGCTGAAATTAATTTTATCAATTCCTGAAATACACTTTGAACTGATTCTTGATTATAGATAGCGTTATGTTATATCCATTATGGATAAAATTTTCAGATGTTTTAGTAGCTTATGGCAAGTGACAAGCAATTTGGGAGGGCCATGTACAAGGATTTTAATAATCCAACATCAGTTTTGTCCTCTTGTGCTTCTGAAGATTTTAGTTTTACCAGGATATGGATATCTTCCTTGGATAGTCAATTTTTTGGCTCCGCAGCTTTGGTCCTATGTCGTATCCATAGGCCACCATGTCCATATTATATCAAGAATGGAAAATCTGGATTTGAAGACTTAAAACTGAGTGAAAAGAGAAAGTTTTGCAACTAGGAAAGATTTGGTCCAGGGGAAACAGGAAGTGGTATTGGACAAATGCTATCACTTCGCAATCCAAAATCAGGTATGTGCAACAAGATTCATTAAATCTTCTCTCTCTCCCTGCTCTTATTATCAGTTTTTTAGTTAACTAATTTTTTTTAACATATTCTAGTCTATGTTTGTATTAGGTATTGTTGATCTGCATTGTGAGTTTTGTTTTGTTTTGGATTCTATTCTCTAATAGAATGCTCTTCATATTGCCTTGAAATACAACAAGTCAGAGGCTTTTCTACACTTGGTGCGATGGCTCCGAAAGAATTGGTCTCAAAATACCATATTGTGGGAGAGTAAAGTCTTGAACTGGAAGGATGAGGAAGGCAGCACAGCATTGCACATTGCAATATCCAAAAATCAACCCAAGGCAAGCCCTCTCCATTCCTCAATTATTTACAAACTAAAGAAACATTGTAAAGTTTGTGTTGTGAACATCAATACTGTCCAACTGTATGATCATAATTAAGAGCTTAATGTCTAAAAATGATTCACCAGCTTTGCAAATTGCTACTAATGAATACATCATGATTATTTTTGCTGTATCACTAAATTTTGCAGGCTGTGAGGAAGTTATTATATTCTGGTGTTGATATAAACGCTAAGAATTTAAAGGGTAATACAGCAGGGGATATGTTGGGACAACAAAATCAAATAGAAAATCGCGAGATCAAGGTTATGCTACGGCGTGCTGGAGCTTTACTAGCTTCATCTCTTCCTAAAGTAATTTATTACGCACGTTACCTATGGTCCTTATTCTCATATATTGAGAAAATAAGAATGCATTGTATTGGTGAATGGACCGAAATATCAGACAACAAGTGCAATATGCTTTTGGTGGTTGCTACACTTCTTATGACTGTCACCTATCAAGGAGTACTCAGCCTCCTGGGGGACTTTGGCAAGATGACTACCATCCTGAACCCAATACCACATTACCGGCCATCAGAAAATTCAATTCAAGTTCTCTTATTCCAAACGAAGCAGGGACACCCATTGGTCTTAGAAAATTTCCTTTTTGGGTGTTCTTGTCATTAAATTCTTTGACGTTTATGCTCTCATACTCAACAATTCTTCTCCTCATTCCATCCCAGGACATTTATCAAATAGTACGGCTATCCCTTATTTCGCTATCTGTTTGCTATATGGTTTCATTGACTGTCATAATCTCGATTTTGGGAAACTTTTTGGTACGTATCTATTTGCCTGCTTCTTTGTATCTTCCTACTAAATACTTATGCAACTTGTGTAGCATGGTCTTATAAGGCTTGTCTCTAAAAAAGACAGCTGCAAGGCTCAATGCTAAGCGTTTGCTGATGGAGGAAGAATTGAAGGGGAAAAAATATATAAAATTAAATAAGCCAAGCTTGGAGCTATATGCATCTTAAATGTGCATGTTTGTCAATTTTTATTTTTGTTTCTTCTCCCACTAAGAATTTTTAAGTATAAAATTTAATTAGCTTATGTTTCTAAGGCAAGTACCCAATGTCATCTACTCAAAAATTGCAATCCAAACGTTATTGCTTCTATGCATTTTAATGAGCAAAGTGGTCTTTGCGCCTAATTATATATTAGGCCAAAATAAGTCGTCAGTCCCTAAAGTATAGTTTATATAGTGTTCATTTTTAAAATAATATTTTGAATACCTTTTTGGACTTTATCCCAACTTTGTCTGGAATGAGACATATTGACATCAGCCTATTTAGGCATATCCACCCTCTCTCACATGGGATGGTCCCACCAGTGTGAGGTCTACCACTGTAAGAGGGTAGATAAATGTAATACCATACCAGTATACCACATCTTGTCGATCTGGCCCACTTGCTTGCATGAAAGTCTCAAAACTAAATCGAGTTCATACTCCAGTTTTCTGTGCTGCGTTCTGGAAATAGCGTAGTAGTCCTCGCGCCATTCATTTTTCATAATAAACTTGTTGCTAGCAGTCCAAATTGCTATTGCTCAAACCAAGGGGAATCTGGGTAACTAGGCATAAGAATCAAACGTTATAGTTAGTTGGCCCGGTTTGGAAAGAATATAACAGAGTAGCATCTCGAGGCTAAAAGGGTCGATTTTAGGTTTAAAAATCGAGTCTTTGAGGCTCGGTTTTTGTATTTTGAGCGACACTGACGTGGAAAGTTTCTCACGTGGAAATCGATTCTTATAAACTCGGTTTTTATATCGAGCCTTAGAAGCTCGATTTCAGTGCCTTAATATGCCACGTAGACGCCGCATAGATCTCGACCCTTAGAGACTCGGTTTGCTAAAAGCGAAACCGAGTCTCAGAAACTCGATTTTTGAAGAGTGATCAGAATCTGACACGTGGTCTGGGTCCCTAAAGATTCTGCTTTGTCCTTCACGTGTTCTGTCTCCCTGTCCTTCACGTGTTCTGTCTCAGGTCCTTCACATGTATACATTCACTTTCACTTTCACTTTCACTGATACTTACTTTCACAGCAGCTTGACTGAGTCTTCCCTCTCTCACTCTCCCCTCTCACTCTCATACAAATCCCAGCACATCCTCATGTCAGGTAAGGGTCTCACTCTCTAGTTAGTTGTTGGTTGTTTGTTGTTTGGTTTTGATATTTTGTCTTTAATTTTTTTTTTTGCTTGAGTATGAAATTATAATCATTGTTTTGGTGATGTAATTGCTTCATTTTGGTTTTGCCATCTACTAAAAATATCAAATGTTGCTCCAAAAAATAAGAGCTGCCCCTTGCAAAAAAGTATTAAATAACTACTTAAACGTTGGGTTCTAAAAAATAATTGGTACAAATTTACACTTATCAATTATCATCTAGTAAGGGGGACAACTTTGGCAGTGAAACAAGAATGCAACACACATCTTATAGAGATTAGGGGCTTTATTGTGGAAATTTTGTAACTATGTTAATATAATGAATGTACCTCAAAATTGCACAGGCAGATCATTACTCGGCCTTGTATTAGACTTTCTTTTTGAGAGAAAATGAAATTAATCTTTCTTTGGTATTAGAGGTAATGGATGGCTTCCTTTGTGAGTGATGATCAAAACTAGAAATGCCTGTGGGATAGAGATAATTCTAGTGGTATTTATTTAATTATGGTTTCATTGATACGTTACATATGCATATAATATCTAAAAGCTGAAATGTAATATTTATTATTGCTATACTTTTGTTAAGCTATATTAGCGATTATATCATTATTTTATTTTCATCATTTTTAATAATATATAATTGTAACTCCAATCATAATAGGATCATCACTTTTTATTACCAATTCAGTCCACTTTGGTCCTTTGAGTCCCTTGAAACCACTTCGGTTCAATTTAGTTCATTTGGTCCAATTAGATCCATTTCAATCCAATTTTGACCACTTCAGTCCATTTAGTCAATTTTGGTCCATTTTGGTCCACGTCGGTCCATGCAGTTCACTTTGGTCATTCGCTCTTTTTTGTCCATTTCGGTCCACTTCGGTCTCTTAAGTCCACTTCAGTCCATTCGGTCCATTCAGTCCACTTTGGTCATTCACTCTTTTTGGTCCATTTCGGTCCCATAGGTACACTTTAGTCCATTCAGTCCAATTTAGTCTATTCGGTCCATTTTGGTCTATTAGGTCCACCTTGGTACATCCAGTCCACTTCGGTCTACTTCAGTCCATTCGGTCCATTCAGTCCAGTTTGGTCATTCACTCTTTTTGGTCCATTTCGGTCCCATAGGTACACTTTAGTCCATTCAGTCCAATTTAGTCCATTCGGTCCATTTTGGTCTATTAGGTCCACCTTGGTACATCCAGTCCACTTCGGTCCACTTCAGTCCATTCGGTCCATCCAGTCCAATTCGGTCCAAGTTAATATAAATCATAAGAAAACAAAATTAAAATAAAATTGTCATTTAACATAAACGTGTAATGTGATAAAACCTATCATTATCCCATCAATTAGAGTAAATATTATTCTCTAAACTCTGATTTCATTTTTTTGCTTGAGTATGAAAGAATGATTGATATATATTTAAGATGTATTCTTGGAATATTTGTATTGTTAGGTTTTTAATGATTGTATTGTTGTTTGGTTTGATTTTTTTATTTATATTTTTGTTAGAGCTGATTTGAAATTTTGCAATGGGGTGACTTTTGTCTTTAGATGTTAACATCTTGACAAGGCATTTTCATACCTGGTCTGGCAGCATTGAAGCTATTTGCTGGCGATACCTGTCCCTGAAGATGTGGGCAGGCCTGTTTTTTTTGTTTGGGACCCACAACCACCTACAACAATGAAGAATAAATTATCAATATCTATAACTTTCCTACTAAGATAATGGCATGACTAAAACTATAATGTTATCACATATAACTACTAAGATAATCTTATAGATGTTTAGTCAATGAATAATATCACTAGAGTAAGATACAATCCTAGTAAATTAGAGACTTACTTCAGGGACAATGGAGCACGCACTGGAGGACCATAAGCACCCACTGGCGGGCCACGCTCAACTGCCGGGCACAAATAAGGGAACCTGGCCCATGCCCAATACTGGACCAGCAGTAAGCACCCACCGATCTGACTGGTGTCCTTACGGCTTGCCCTGCATAACTCTCGGTACAACCATGCAAGGCAAGCACTTCCCCAACTGTACCTTCGTGGGTTGCGAAGGTCTTCCAACTGCTGTACCCACATTAAATGCACCCTATCGCCGGATTTGTCCATGAATATTGTGTCCCCCAGTAGCGCTAGGATGTAGCATCGTGTGTACCGATGCAAGTGATCCTCTTCCGCATTAGGCGGCAATGGTTCAGCAACTTGCTGCAAAAGCCGGTTGATAAGAATCCTCTGGCCATGAAGTTCCTTATGCTGGTCTTGAGTTAAAGGATCAAATCCAAGGAATTCCCGGCAGACCTCAGTCCAGGTTTTTTGTGTGCTCCCTGTTATAGCAGCACCATCAATAGGAAGCCCGAGAAGGACCTCCACATCTTGCAATGTGATGGTGATCTCACCATGTGGCATGTGGAAGGTGTGAGTCTCGGGCCGCCATCGCTCCACTAAGGCCGTTATTAGGCCATGGTCAATCTCTCTACCCGGGATCCAGAGGAGTGCCTCCAAACCGAGTGCCTTAATGATGTGAACGACTCGTTCGTCCACCATTGCCTCTCGATTGGAGAACTCTTCACTACGGGCACGGCAAGTAAGGGACCCTGGATCCTGCACATGACAGAACCATGGATTAGTATATGACCGGCCTAGAGGTGAAATGATAGTATGAATTAAATGTGTGTACATTGGTTAAATCTGTAGTGTTGTGTTTTACCTGCCCCTTCCAAATAACTTCGGACCGATGGATGGGCTGCAACGTCAACACCGAATCGTCAATAGGGCCAGGATGCGTATGGTCAATCCGTCCAGCATTTGTAGCAGCCATACTACACAAGAATGATAACCAATTAGCACATAATACACATGATTCAAAAAACAAACAAAAAAACAAATCTAAGAATTTTGAGAGAAATACAACATGTCGAGATTAATTATTTACATTATTTTCAAAACTTACCATCCAAGTTTATAACAAAACTCTAAGTTCACAATAAAACTTACTATCCAAAGTCATATAACGTAAACAAGTCAAAGTTTATTAATATTTTCATACAATATGTCTATATTAAAACAAAACTATAATGATCACCCGTTTTACTATTCTGGAATACATGAATCCCTATTTTCAGGCTAATTTTCTGCCCATCTTAATGATCTACCTACATTGATTCATTCAAATGTTCTTGCTTAGATATTCACAAGGAAACAATCATGCTGCCACTTTGTACCACAACTCACTCAAGAGAACAGCATTTCAACAAAATAAATGATTCTAGGGGAATGATAATAAAGACATATAGGGAGTTCTTAGATTCTATGACCACTAAAAACTTTATATTTTGATTGAAGACTCAAAGAGAAGTGATGTTTCACAGCCAAAATAGGCAGCCACATGCTTCTCAAACAGTAATCATTATGCTGAAATACGCTCATCTGTTTATCTCATTAAAACTAAATGCATAATTCCTGTACTTGTGCAATAGTTATTGTTGTCAATATTTATTCATCATATATCTCACAATGACAAAAACAGATCCAAACTGCCTTGTGGTTAAGTTTTTATATCTAACTACACAATTTAAGTCCAACATGTGCTTGCGAATTGTGAATACTCAATTGGTTCTTAAGCCTTTAGCACTTGGTGCATTTTATTTTATTTTTTTGATAAAAGCACTTGGTGCATTTGTGGATGTATCATAGCATCAGGACCAAAATGGTGTACCTTTTTAACTACCTCCAAACTTAACTAGTAGTAATCTCTTCCTAGCTTTTCCACCTACAAACTAGTGGGATTAAATTTTGGGTGAATAAAAGAAGTGGCTTCAATCATGAATAGGTATTAAGAAGAAGTTCCTTTATCAAAGAAGTAACGTGAACATCTTAGTCATAATGGAAAATTTATGGGTTTTGGTATCCAAAGGAATTGAGAGTTTGAACAATTGTGTTCCTAAAACAAATAGTTGACTGTTTTTTTAAGATATAAATGCTGTCAGGGGTAGTTGGCATTGTTAAAGCTCAAAAGTCCAAAAGACTATTCACAGCTGTTATGCAAAGGTTGTTTATGACTAAACACTGCATGTGCATACAGATCATAGCAAAATGAAATACACTGAGCTTTTCTATGTGCTTCTAGGAGATCCAAGTTTATAAGATTTTATATATATCTTGTTCATATAAGTACCAATGGCACCAGCCTAAATTCAAAGGAATTTGTTGAAGTTCATGTGAGTGAGAGCCTGAAAGCCTAGCTTTGGAAGACTTTGCAGTGGTACTGAAAGTTTTAGACAAAGCAGAGATGCTTTTGAAATTGAGAGGAACAACACCACTGTCACTGTGAGCTTTATTCTAGAAACATGTTTCTAAAACATGCAGTGTGTACTAAACCCAAAATGTATTCAAAAAACCAATTAAAAGTACGAAAAAAGGGCCCCCTGGCCAGAAAAAGCTGTTTGGTCGTTGTCATTTTACTGTAGTTTAAAAATAAAAAATAAAAAGCTATAATTTTGTTCAACTTTATTTTTAAGTAAAAAAAAAAAAAAAAATCTAATCAAAACAAGTTTAAAAGATTTCTAAATAGTTTGAGCTTTGTATTGAGCAAATAATCTTTCATATAGGCCAGATACACATTTGATGTTGAACTCTTAACAATTCAAAGCTTTACAAACCAGAATGTTATGCTAAATGTGAACATGGCGATACAATTGATCCATTTTAATACGAACCTATTTATGTACTAAATATTAGTCTGCAAAAAATTGTGTTGTAATCGGGGCAGGTGTTAACCCATGTCTGAACCCTACCACCCAGGAACTTGGCATAGTAATTTTCTGCTATGTTAATTACATGGGACTAAATTGCCTTTGAATTATTTAAGTGTTTAAAGAGACCCAAGTACCACATCAAGGAAAGGGAAAATAGAAGATTTCAACTCTGAAGAACATATTTGCATGCTTAATCAAATTCTATAACCATGTACGCAATTAACGTAGAAGTTCAAGGCAGATAATAAAACTGATTGCAATAAAAACAACTGACTAAGATATGTATATGGGTATCAAAAACTGTAAATTTATATACCTTGTTTGTCTCAGCAAGAGTAAGTACACAAAGCTGTTTTAACTTGAGGATTTTATCAGGTACTAGCAATGGAAGAAGACCAGCATTACCTAGTATACATTCAAATCATTATAATCCCTCAATGTTAGTGTATGAGGTACATTAAAAGGCTAATACATAAAAGAAAAGAAGGAATTGTGCCACTGGCAATGACAACCTATAAACAACTGAAAATGGACTGGTCCAAGACCTTACTGTTCATGATAGAGCCCTCATAAAATACATACATACATACATACATATATATATATATACACACATATTTTGTTATAATCTTTTGAAGTGACAGCAGCAATAATGGATTTGAGTGCCTTCTTTTAACAGCCATTTTATGAGAATTAAGGAGGTGTTGATAGAACTAGAATTAGCAAGAAGGGGAAAAGGGAGAAGGGATGCACACTCACTTTTCTTCATTTTGTAGTTTCAATAAAATTCAATTCAGTATACACAAGCTGATGGCTATGGCTGAAATATTATAGGGGAAAGACAAGGGTATATGATGCAACACACATATTAGATACGTAAGCAGGGAAAGGTAAGAATGTCTGTTTTGACATTCTTATCTAGTTGGCAATTTAGCTATTTAGGATTTGGCCAAGTTCAACAATAGGAAAAAGTTTCAAGCTTTTAATTTATTCAAAACAAAATCAATCACATTATATTGCCCCCAATAATCATTTCAACTGAGATAAAACAGAGAATGATTTTATCCATAAGAATCCTTCCAAAAACTAGAATATGCTAGAGGGAAAGGAAAAAAGTTTCAAATAGTAAAAAGAGCTTTATATTTCTTTGAACCAAAATCAAGTCATACACCAAAAATCATAACGACTGAGATGAATGGAACATTCACATTTATTCATAAGAAGTCCTTCAAAAACCATTTTTCTAATCGAAGTAAATGGAGTCTTGACAAAGAAAATAAAATTTTCCAAACACAATGATCTCTGTTTTGTTTTGTTTTGGGTTTTTTTGTGTGGGTAATAATGCCCCTAGTTTACAACTAATCAAGCATACAAATAGGTTATGATCAATACATGAAAAGAACTTGAAATAAAAAGCAAGAAAGAAAAAAACTATTTGTGCAAACATTAAGTTGGATATCATGTAACCCCTTATTAATATTACATCAGTAAACATCTTTTTATTGGTTAAGTAATACGTCAAACCCAGAAACATAAATTGTTAAGACAAACAACAAAGCTTCGATCTTTTTTAAGAGTTCTTTTAGAAATTCAAAATAGAAAAAAACCAACTTTGACCAAAGATTCTTTGATTTTTCCCACTGTTTCTCAGCAACCAAACCGGGAAACACACTTTGCATTTTGCATAAAGGGACTCACCTTTTTTTTTTGTTTTCAGAGACCGTGTAGACTGAAGGACCTCAAAGCTCTGTGATGACCGTTTGCTACATCTCTGTTCTTTTGGCGAAGCTGATGAATGTCAAATAGTGGAGACTGAGTGAGAGCAGAGACGGTGAGTGAGAGAGTGAGAGGGTGAAGGAGAGTGGGTCGGGGACGGTGAGGCCGAGAGAGTGAGAGGCTGAGGCTGAGAGAGTGAGAGGGTGACTGACAGTGGGTTGGGGACGGTGAGGCTGAGAGAGTGAGAGGGTGAGTGAGAGTGACTCGGTCTCGGTGAGCGAGTGAGAGAGTAGATGAGGCTAAGAGAGTGAGAGGGTGAGCGACCGGCGTCGGTGAGGCTGAGAGAGTGAGAGAGTAGATGCTGGGTGAGAGAGAGTAGATGCTGAGTGACTGTGTGAGAGTGAGACGGTGAGCGAGAGTGTTAAATTTGAAAAAAGCCCTATTTAGAAATCCTAATTAGAAATCGAGTCATAAAGACTCGATTTCCAGGTGGCTTCCACGTGGAACGTCCACGTTTGCCATGTTACACACAGGTGGAAATAGACACTCTAAAACTCGATTTCCACGTGGAAGCCACGTGGCTTCCACGTGTTGCCAAGTGGCAAGTATGCCACATCAGATCTGATGAAACTATAAAAACCGAGCCTAAAAAACTCGATTTCTGGGCCGAAAGTCGAGTGTTTTAGACTCGAGATGTTAGTATACTATATACTTAGTATATTATATCCTTTCAAAACCAGGCCAACTAACTACATAGTTGGCAAGTCTTGGTTAAATCCCAATTTCGTTCCTCAAACCAGCATTGGCCAAAATTATGCGTACAACTCTCTGATCTCTTCATCTTGACTAATTGGTAGCTTCAAACAACCCTTTTTTTTTTGGCTGAATATTCAAACTACTATACGTTTCTCAAAAAAAAAAAAAATTCAAACTACTATACAGTGGGTACGTACGATATTTTCACATTAATTGTCCACACATGGCACAACCTTCAAGTTGTTCGATGTTAGTCATTTCCGCGTATTTTTTTTGGCTGAATATTCAAACTACTATACACCTTCAAGTTGTTAGTATCAGTCATTTCTGCCTTTTATTTATTTTTTTTTTTGCTGAATATTCAAACTACTATATATTGGGTACGATATTTTCACATAAATTGTCCACACATGGCACAACCTTCAAGGTGTTAGAATCAGTATCACTGCACACTTTTAGTGCAGTGGTCACTCTATAAGTATAAATATTTGTTGAGTATGGAGGGCAAGGGCCGGGGTTCAAGTCTCCAGGAAGAAGTTTTACACACATATACACTTAAATTAAGTTAGAGTAGAAATTCTATCTAAAAAAAAAAAAAAGGGTGTTAGAATCAGTCATTTCCGCGTCACTAGACTACATAGTAATAATATATCAAAGGTAAGGTGCGGAGTGAAGCTTGTGGAGGATATTGACGAGAGAAAAAAAAAAAAAAGATAAATTTAAAAAAAAGAATATTCAGGTGAAGGGAAACAAATTTCTAAGGTGAGAAGCTCATTGGTGATAAAAATAATTTTAGAATATTTTTTGTTATTTTGTTTGGAAGTTTTAATAGGAAGAATGAAAAGTTCATTCATTTGCTTGAAAGTTTAAATAAGATTGAATGAAATGAGTAGGAAAAAATACTCATTCATTTTTATTTTTTTAAAATCTCTAATTTTCATTCTCCCAAAAATTAAGAGGAATTTGAGAGAATGAAATTAGATTTAACTAATTTTTTTATTAAAACTCCCCAAATACCCATATATATTCAATCATTTATTTTAAAATATGGGTTAATTAATAGTAATAATTTTATAAAATTATTTTATTCATTTCTCTCTATATTACTCCCAAACAAGGTTACTTACCTTCCAATCCTTTCTATTCATTTCCATTCATTTATTTTAAAACATCCAAACAATATTATTTAATTACATTTAACTCATTCCTTTTCTATTTCTTTTCTTTACTTAAATGCATTTAATTTCACTCCATTCTTTTCCATTTGTTTATGATCATTTCATTCCTATAAGAACTCCTAAACGACGGCATAAGATAGAGGAGGAAAGAGAAGAAAAGAAGGAAGGTGAATCTTTTTTTTACTTAATCACTAATCTCTATGACGAGTGGATGACCTGGACTTTTGGGTTCCTTCTTAGAAGTTTGGTGGTTCCTTCTTAGACTTAGATGATTACACCATTAACTTCTTCACTCCAGCTATAAAAATAGACGCTCTAACTTTCTAACTTTCAACTTCCATCATTTTCTTCAATCCAGGTAGGTGCACTAACTTTTAACCTCCACCCAGGGCCGGCCCTTGGCCTAGGCCAATTAGGCCATTGCCTAGGGCCTCTTACTAGGAAAAGGCACTAAATTTGAGGATAAATTTTTTTTAATAAATATTTTTAGAAAATATTTAAAAAAATTTAGTTTACATTTTTTTTCACCATTAAGAAGGTCTAAAGAATTAAGTAATATTAGAGATAGAGCTAAGACAAATTTAAATAAATAGATCTTACAAATAGATTGTTACTAATCACAAGTAACTCAATTAGAAAAATATTAAAAATACTATAAATTTTACGACATAACTTTTTTTTTTTTTTTTTATATAAGATAAAAATTCTACTCTAGCCTAATCTAAGTATATATATGTGTGCAATTCCCTCTTAGAGACTTGAACCCTAACCTTTGTCTCCCATATCCTATAAGTACTTATACTTATGAAGTGACCACTGCGCCAAGGATGTGCGATGGTCTACATAATTTTTATAATTTGATATGACAATAAATATGATAAGTGGACTTCAACAAACTATTGAATGTGATTGGTAATATATTTTTGTAATTCTCATGTTATAAATTTTATAATATCTCTAGCATTTTTGTAAACCTCATGTCACTAATCACATCCATTACAACATCTATTTATAATAAAATTTGTTATAACTTTAGCATTTTCTAAAAAAAAAATCATATTAAAAAGTAAAAAGAATAGATTTTTTTTTTTTAAAAAAAATTATTATATAAAATGCTAGTTAAATATCATTTAAGTGATAATATAAATGCCCCATTTGAATATTTCGCCTTAGACTTCCAAAACGTTTGGGTCGGCCCTGCCTTCACTACATTTTTTTTCATACTAAGGGAAACCCTACCTTGATATATCATAGCCTTGTCTAGAATGGATAAGAGAATTAAGAGGTTGAAGCAGGTTGTATGTCTTTATATTTATTGTTCTGGATATATTGTGTGGAGCCTTTTAAAGTGGAATTGGTTTGAAACTTTGAATGGATAGTTACTAAAATTTTATAAAATCAGTTTATTATGGTGCGAATTGTAGCGCTAACCTGTGTGCATAGAGCATAGTATGTATTTTGTCTGTATTTGGCTCTTTTTGTTTGTACAATTATTTGTTTATTAATTTGTGATTTGTCTTTACCTATGGAAAATGAGTTAGTACAAATTTAATATTGATGATTTCTATTATTTGAAAGAAGGCCATGTTCTCTTTTAATAGATAAATTACATTTTAATATATTAAAAAATAATTATTTTTTGTTTTTTCATTTGTTGATAGTTTCTTAATACTAAATAGATGATATATATATTTTATATATATATATATATATATATATATTTTAATCCCTTCAATCAAACTTCTAGCTACGTCTCTGAATCCAAAATGGCTGAAACACATTGGAATGATTTGAAATTATTCCCGAGATAGAACATGGGGTGTTACACTATTACTGCCAAAACAGAATGGTAATATAATAGCTATTTCTATGGTTCTACTATTGTTTAAGCTTAGTGTCCATTTACAGCTTATTTAACTATTTGCTAAATTTTTTTATGAAAGTGTGCTAAATTATACTTGTACTTTGAAAAAATTTGAAAAGGTAAAAAATAATGCAAGAAAAAGTGAGGTTTTAAAAAGTTGTACATAAAAACTAAAAGCTAAAAGCTGAAATTAATGCCAAACAGACTCTTAGTCTCTCTAAAGGTTTTATTTTCTTGCATAATTTTTTTCTTTCTTTATAGTTGTAATAAATAAAAGAGGGGGAAAAAAAAGCACTAGAATTAAATAATTTAGCAAGCAATAAATGTACAATAATACCATATTTTTTTTATTAGAATCCAACAATAACTACTCAGCTATAGTGTGTATGTATATTTTGCTAGCACGTAGAGTATTAGAAGAGAATTTAACTCAACGGTAGATTTGTTAAAATTCATATCCAACAAATAAATATTAAGTGATGTAAAATAGCTTAGAGTTACACAAAGTGTAACAAGGACCCAAATCCACATGTATATCATACTCTCAAATCTCACACCGTCTCCATCTAAATAGTCTCCCCTTGATCTAGCTACCTAAAGATCGAGCTAAACAAACTCACATTCTTGTGTATTTTTTTTTTTAACACATCTATTTTTCCTACATCACCAAACAAAAAACATGAATCTATTATTTCTCACATTTCTTTCGATTCCGACCATCTTTCTTGTACTCATTCTCATCCTCTCTTTGTCATTGATTTTGAAACAAAGGAAAGTCAAGAAAGCAGCCAACCTTCCTCCAGACCCTCCAAAGCTTCCCATCATTGGCAACCTCCATCAAATTGGAAACACCAACCACCATTCCCTCTGGAATCTCTCTAAAAAATACATACCTACCATGCTCCTACAATTAGTATTTGTTCATTGTATCATGATACAAGATTGTGTCCACAAATATGAGATTATAGTTTTATTGAACGAGATGAAATTTGATGAGCTTACATTAAATTTGGCCCCGCCCCCCGTTCAAATCCTGGCTCCATCCTAGTCTCTATCTCTTCATCTTGACTAATTAGGAGCTTTCAAACTACTATACATTGGGTACGATATTTTCACATGAATTGTCTCATCACCAGACCACAAATTAATCATCAAATGATAAGAAATAATAATCTAAAGGTATGGACTGGAACGTGTGGAGGATATTGAAAGAGAGCAAAAATGAAAAACCTAGATAAATATTCTAAGTATTGACTGTAAGATAGAATCGATGGAGGAGTAAAGCAAAGAAAATTATGTTTGCTATATGGTTTCATTAATCTTTCTGATGAGTGGATGACCTGGACTTTTGGGGTTCGTTCTTAGAAGATTGGTGGTTCCCTCCGAAATTGCTATTTGTTAACTTGATTAAAAAAAAAAAAAAAAAGGAATCTTATTGTGTTAGCTAGTCTTATTGTGTTAGCCAGTGTTCTTAAAAAGTTCTAGCATATGAAAAAAACATTGCAATTGAATCTAAGGTTACCCCTTCTAGCACATGATTAAAAATCCTCTTGGGCTGTTAAGTTTAATCTATTTAAGATTAGTCTGTCAATCTTATTATTAGGCTTCTACATCTCATTGTGGATTTTCCTAGTAGGTGTGTAATTGATTCTGTTGCTAACTTTGATGTTTTAAAATGGCATGACGATTACTTTTAGAATGCACTTGATCAGTTTATTTAATGGGATTTCTAAATGCTTCAAAGATTTATAACTTTCAGCCAACTACTTAATTTTAAGAGTTTTATGTAATGTTCATAATACTTGTAATTAGTTGTAGAAGCATAAACTATGGAATAGTTTCTCGTGGCCTTTAAAGAATCAATACTTATCTATACTATTACTAACATATCCGTTTGAGTTTTGCTTATGTTAGTGTTATATATGTTTGATTTTTTTCTTCTATTAAGAATTAAATCCTTCACTAACCAATATTTCACTATGCAAATGGCTCAATTTTGCTAGATAATATATTTGTGTTAGGACATATGTGATTCATATTAGGAACATATGTCATTATAAAGTTGGCTAATCCTTTGACAAAACGCATTTTACTTGTAATTGGGTAGATCTAGAATGTGTTTAATGCTTCAAAAAATAAGGTTTCAAGTTCAAGTGTTAAAGCCATGCAAATCTGTCCAAGATTCAAGTGAAGAAGTGCTGGATTTTAAATCTCGACAGCTAGCATCTATCGAGGTTTAATAAGTTGTTCTAGCCTAATGCTTGACAGCTCTCGACAACTAAGCTATCTGTCGAGATTTATTAAAATCAATTTTCCAAATCTGATTTCACTCTAATCCGTGAATATATGTTTAGACTTTCTTTTCTCACAACCCTAAACATATATAAGGATTATTTTAAGAGCCATCACAGATGATGCACCTCAAGGAAAAGGTTTTTCACAAGCATATTGTGACCGGAAACTAAGTTGCCCTAGTTCATCTTTTTCTTCAAGGAGCTGCTACGTTTGTACGCCGTTGGATTTTGTGACAAAGGAGCTTCGTGTTTTTCATTGTGTTGATGAACTGAAGAACTTTGCAGCCAACATCCTTCTGAAATTGGTGTGTTAGTCACGTACTGGGAGCCGTGCATTGAAAATGAGAGATTGTCACACAGAATAAGTCCAATTGGGTATTGGAGTAAGGGTTCAATTGTAGGTTAGTATAAGGTACTGTGATTCCTTTACTTATAACCGCTTATTGTGATAATAGTGGATTCTCGGGAGTGGTGACCTTAAACTCACCCGGTGGGATTTTTGTTGTGTAGATTTTTCCCATTCATAAACAAATCACTATGTCAACTTTATTTTTCGCTGCATATTAACTTAGTTGGTGATTTGAATGTGGCGCCATCAAATTGCATGAAAATTGAATTAATTAATTAACTTGGCTAAATTAATTAGTTAATTCATCACAAGAGGACAATACATTCTTGGCCTATCAATTTGTGTGGGATTTTATTGATGTTTTGTGTAGATAAGCATAGTGCATGTTCTTTTGTTTTGTTTTGTGTGTGTGTGTTTTTAATAGAAATGAAAAGAGAAAAAGAAGTGGTACAAATAGTGAGAGTTGAAGATAGATTTATAAGGTATTGCCTAAGATTATTCCAATGTTCTAGGAAACTAACATAAGCATATCCGTATGAGTTCTGAAAATTTTGGTTAAATTGGTTTTTGGCATTTTGTTGAGTATTTTAGTTAAATTGGTTTTGGACACCTATCAATGGCTTTTGTAAAACAGCGAAAAATAAACATGATTATGCTTTTCTTTTCCTTTTTTTTTTTTTAAAGAGATAAGAATGGTGAAAGTCTTAGGTTTGAAACTTGAAAGACTCCAAATTATGGCCATGGAAATATTTCATATGTGGTGATTATATTGATTCAATCAATGTATTTTATTTTCATATCCTTATTCTTTCTATTTAAGTCCATATTATCATTCCTACTCAAAAAAAAAAAAAAAAAAAAAAAAAAAAAAAAAAAAAAATCCATATTATCATTGTTAAAATTTTCAGTTTATAACTTTATATATATATATATATATATATTTTATTTTATTTTTTGTATGTAAGACGGCATGAAGTAGTCTTTTACCAACAAAATTTTCTTACCTATATAAAAAAAAAAAATTAACATTGTTAAAATTATTGAATACGCACGGGTTTTGATCCTATCCATAATAAGATGTTCATATCTATCCTTGATTGCTAATTGGCTGTTTTGATATTTCAAGATAAGCCGGGCCCTCATATCTCCCTATCGGTGATGACCCTCATATCTATGCAGGACCGTCGATGTAGAAATATGAAACCAATGCTGGTAGTCTCTCTACTCCATCATTTTCTTCACTCCAGCTAGCTGCTATCATAATAATAATAAAAGGGTGCACTATCAGCTTTGTTCTCGGCACTATTTATTTAAGCTACGCATCATCAAGTTCATACCAAGGTTCTTCTCAAAAAAAAAAGTTCATACCAAGGAAAAGCCTACCTTAATATGTTAGCCTTCTCAAAAAAAAAAAAAAAATTAGCTTTCTCGACAATGGATGATCAAAGAATTCTCGCGTGGACTGAGGTTTCTCAAAAGAGAGATATTGATGACTTTTACAACTTGATCAAGAAAGATGTCAAACTTTTGGAGCACATTGATGAGCTCCCATTTGTTGATACTCCTTTACACATATTGGCATCTGCTGGGCACATCCCATTTTCCATTGAGATGATGAAATTAAAGCCCTCTTTTGTCAGCAAGCGAAATGAAGAAGGGCATACCCCCATTCACCTTGCTCTACTGAATCGGAATACAGAGATGGTGTGCCAGCTTCTACAGCACAATGCGGACCTTGTTCGTGTCAAAGGAAGGGAGTGTATGACTCCTTTACATGACGCAGCAACAAATATAGGAAGGGAGGATCCGAACCATCCAGATTATGAAGCAAGAAATAACTATTACCTTGCTTTATTAGAAAATTTTTTATCAGTCTGTCCTGATTCTATTACAGATGTGACAATACGAAATGAGACCGCTCTTCATATTGCCCTCAAAAACAACAATCTGGAGGCTTTTAAATTCTTGGTGGGATGGCTCCTAAGGAAGTGGCCTTATTGGAGGAAAATCCTGGAGCAGAAGGATGTGAAAGGCAATACTGTATTGCACATTGCAGTATCTACAAATCAAACACCGGTAAGCTCTCTCATTTCCTTAGTTATGATTTTTAATTCAACATCTACTTCAAATAGAAAAAACCAACAAACATCCACTTAGTATTAAAAATATATGAATAAATAAATAAATAAAATACAAAATAACAATTTCTTAATACATTTCAACTCAACTTTTTGTTAAAAGTCTTGTAACCAATGAAGTCAGTACCATACCGTACTGGACGGTACGGCCGGTATATTCCCTACCGGAGCTTAAAACGGTACCGAAACACTTGTGTTTCGTTTCGATTCAAATATCGGTTATACCAGGTTGTTCCAGCTATACCGGACGAAATATCATAGTTCGGCCGGAAAAATCATACCGGACCGGAACATGATTTTCAGATCAAAAAGAAAGAAAAATTTTCAGATCCAATATCTCTCTCCCCTCTTTCAGTAACATATTAACTTTCGGTCTCTCACTATGCTGCTGTCGCCGCCAGAAAGTCACCGCTATGTTGCTGGAGTTCCATTTCATTGATCTCCTTCTCCTCCCACTTCTTCATCTTCTTCGTTAAATAACCCAAAACCTCTTTCTTGGCTTTTGTTTTGTTTTAGTTTGACTTTTCAGTTTCTTTTATTTTATCCTTTTTGTTTATGTGCTTGACAGCTTTACCCTACTTTTACTACTAATAAATTTCAAGTTCCAACTTCAGCCCCTTTATTATTAATTTATTTGAATAAGATAATTTTATATTTTTTTTATTGTTTTGCGTGTTTAACATCCACGTGAAGATGAATTCAAACTTAACTTCTTTTTATTAAGTATTTTATTTATTTTTAATTTATGTATTTTATATTTAACTTCAACTATGGTACACCAAATATATCAATATCTAATGAATTTATTATAATAATAATAATAAATGATAAAACCTACTACCATGTGTCATCTAAAAAAACTTTGTATTATTATCAATAATAATTAAAAATAATATCAATGTATACTGAATTTTGAAAGATAGCATTTTAACTAAAACTTTAAGGATCAAAGATATTTAAATGAGTTTTTTTTTTTATATATATATATATATATATATTTAAATGAGATGTTCTATGATTTATAAATAATTTTAATAAATTGTATGCACTTTGACTTTTACTAATATGAGTTTTACACTCCATCATCATCGGTGCCAAAATATTACGTTCTACTAACTTAACCCACGGTACAACTTTCGGTATGAAATTGACTCCCTTGCTTGCGCTTGTAACTCAATTATTGGTTGGCACCTTGTTGTGTTTTCAACTGAGATATTCAAGGTTGAAATTATTTTTCTCCCAACCATTGAAGAAAAAAAAACAAAACAAAACAAGACCTCAATTTTCTATTACACTAAAATGCATAATAATTTCCTTCTTAGTGTACAAGATCAGTCTTTAATAATAAAAAATTACAAAAACCATCCTTCATTTTATTATGAAACCTGTTTTGACGACATTTATGGTTAGAATACACAAATATTGTCATTCAAAAATCAAATAAAAATTATATTTATTTTCTTAATATATTTTATAAATTATTTTAACTAAAAAACTAATTAGTGTTACAAAGTTTTAATAATAATAATAATAATAATAATAAAAAGAGAACTTCCAAATGAAGTGGTTAGATGGAGTCAAACAGCAACATAATAGCAAATGGTAAAGTATCAAACATAGTCATTTAAAAAAATAAAAAAAAAAAAAGGCCAAGCACAGAAATTTAAATATTAAAAAAAAAATGATACAATTTTGGTACAAACAACATATTTAGATTTGTTACATAATTTTTTTTTTTACAGGGATCATCTACCATAAGAATAAGTTAGATGACCATTTTTTTTTTTTTTTTTGAATATTATGGAGGCCAAGATTTTTTTTTTTCAAAATTTTAAATCTAAATATAATATTTAATTTTTTTTTTAAAAAAAATTAGAGGATCATGGCCTCCCTAGCTAGCTCCCTTGGTCTATGTATAATTCCGTCTCTGGGAACATATAAAAAAGTGATCTTATCTTTTAATGATTCATTGGCTTTGCAAATTAGCTAGAAGTAATAACATGATTTGAGAGAGAGATATTATGAATTTGAAATAAGAAAAGGGAAGACGAACGACATTAATTACTTAAACAGGATCTATTCTATGGCTCATACGTCTATATCCTTGATCTCTCAAAGAAAAAAGGGATGGCGGTTAAGATTGATGAGTAATATTTTACATATATAGATAATGAGATTAGTGACAGTATTGTATTTTGTATCACTACATTATGCAAGCAGGCTGTGCGTCACTTATTAGCTTGGGGTGGGACATCTTTCAAGGTAAACGAGAAGAATTTAGAGAATAAAACAGCGTTGGACATCTTGAATAGACAACAAACACCCGACTCGGAAGAACAACAAACATCCGACTTGGGAGAACAACCAAGACAAGAAGTAGACAACAGCCAGATGAGGGATATACTGGAGCGTGCTAGAGCTGAGGGTTATGATTCTTCTCATGAAGATTACCTAGGGCTGCCCGGAAGTTGTGAGAGAAGAAAAATAATATTTATTGGTAAGCAAGTGAGGAAGCGAATATCAGAAGAAAAGCGCAATGCGTTGCTGGTGGTGGCTGCACTGCTTATAACAGTGACCTATCAAGCGATACTCAGCCCTCCTGGGGGACTTTGGCAAGACAATCTGTCCAAACCCAATACCACTACAGCTGCACTCGGCCCTCCTAGTCCTGCAGGGGGACTTTTAAATGTGTCCAATTCCAATATCACAGCACCACATAGAGCAGGGTCAGCCATTGCTTGGGGAACATCCCCATCCCCTTTTTTGATGTTCTTGACTTTTAATTCTATTATATTTTTGTCCTCAATCGCAGCAATGATTGTCCTCGTTCCACCAGTCGGACTCGTTGGTGCGATTTTAGCCGCAGTCTCTATATGCCTCTATTTCTGCTATTTTAATTCATTGATGATCATAACCCAGGCTCCAGACTGGCTCGCTAGAATTGTTCTTATTTCACCACTTATTATCGTCATAGTCGGAGCCGCTTTAATCATAATACGTAAAGATTCGAGAATAAAATGGTAGACATGAATCTTATATGGAAGGAACTAAAAAGAATATATAGCCGAGCTTGGAGCTATTGCATCTAGAATGTGTATCAATTTGTATTTTTGTTTAGTAAGAAATTTTGAGAATAAAATTTAGCTTATATAGGCATGGTTGGAAGTACCCAACGCCGTCTATGAATATAATATATGTATGTATGTAAAATATTATTGCAATAAAACAGTCTGATTGGATTATCATCGCCTTTTTTTTTTTCTTTTTCTTTTTTGTTTTTTGTCTTTTAGTTTGCATCAAATTTCTCACACTGTCTATCACACACCTAAATGGCAAAATCCACTTGCGTTGCCTCCAAATTTATCATCTTTCAGCTAATATATAATTGTGTATATATAATCCCCATTTTCATCTAGTTAGGACTTAGGAGATATTGCTTTGTAAATTTCACAAGTTAAGAAGACTTTTGTCAAAACACAGGCCACAAATCTTCACAAAAACTACTAATAATTTTGGTTTACCAATTAAGTCCATTCAAATTCAATGTACAAACATTCTCAAAAAATTATAAATAAATAAACGTACAATTAATTGCCCATTACATAAACACCCATGGATGAAATATTATGGAAACAACTTATACTTAGGGTCCGTTTGGATACAGCTGAAAACTGAAAACTGAAAACTGAAAACTGAAAACACTGTAGCAAAATAATTTTTAAATGTGTGAATAGTACCGTGGGACCCATTTTTAATGAAAAAGTTGTTGAAAAGTGAAAATTGTGGGTCCGTGAACAGTAAAAAATGTGAGAAAAAGTCAAAAGTTGCGGCTACTGTTCAATGAACAGTAGCCGCAACAGTGATGAACAGTGCAAAATTTGGGCAGAACGCGTGAAAAAAAAAAAAAAAAAAAAAAAAAAAAAAAAGTAAAAACGCAGACGCAAACGCGGGACGCTGAATCCAAACGGAGGCTTAGCTAAAACTGAAAAATTTTTGTTGAAAGTACTGTAGATAAAGTTAAAATGTAGCTGAAAACTGAAATAGTGCAGTGGAGCCCATGAATAGTACCAAAAAGTACAATAAGACTCATAAATAGTAATAAAAATAAACTGAATAATAAAAAAAGAAACTAGTTTTTTAAACAATCCCAAACGTACACTAAATAATTTTAGTTCTAGGTGCAGGGTGTGACGACCTCCACCTTAAATGTACATTCTAAAAAGAAAGCAAGATTTGGTTCGTTATCACAGTGGGTTTTGAGTAACCTTAATCAGACCAACTGAGTTTTGGCTAGGGGCTTACACTTTACAACTAGGTGGCACCTTCTTGCTTTCCCTCATCACGGTTTGATCCCATCAAAAGAGTCAATTACATACTCTACCAACCAGTATTTTTCATGCCGGTACTTAGGCTAGTACAAAAACACTTCAATTTCTTTTTCTTTTTTTTATGAATTCAATTTCATGTTAGTTTGAAATACTAGCTAGCTATTCCGGAGTCATATCGGATAAAATATCAAATTTAGGCCAAAAAACAAAAATTAATTGATAAAACAATTTAGACTAAAATGCAAATTCTATCTTCTAAATTTGACTGAAATTCATTTTAGTCTTCTAATTTTACTTTCGTTCAATTGTGTCCTCTAAGTTTCAAATTTAATAGCATTTTTTTATGAAATTGAAAAAAATGCCTAAATTGAATAAATTTGAAACTTAGATAACTCAATTGAAGGAAGGCAAAATTAGAAAACTAAAATGAATTTTCAGTCAAATTAACTTAAAAAGTGCAATTTGCAACAAATAGCTCACATCATCACTCACTTTTCCCAGATATTAACCACTATTAGGGCTGTAATCGGTTTGGTTCAGTCGGTTTTTTTTAATCCGGCCAACCGAAACCAAAATTTTCAATTTTTAAAAATCAAATCCAAAACCGACCGAAATAGTTGAAAAACTGTCAGTTTCAGTTTGTTTCGTTTTCGGTCGGTTTTAGTTTTTGGGCCTGGAGTTTGGGCCAGTTGGGCCTTCGGTTTTTTTTCCAAAAATTTTCTGTTTGGGCTTTTTTTTTTTTAAAATGTAGTATTCAAGCCTTTTTTTAAAAAAAATGCAATATTCAAGCCTCTTGTTTAATGGCCCTTTTATGTTCTAATTAAGTCTTTTTTAGAAACCTGTTTTGGGCTTTTGTTAGGAACCAGTTGTGGCCCAGATTTGGGCCTTCTCTATTTTGGCAATGGCAATCTTTAAGCCTTTTTTAACTTTCTGTTTTGGCCCTTTCGGCCCAGATTAAGGCCTGTCTTATTTTGGCCATTCTTGGGCCTTTTTACACATCCATAAAGCATTTTACAAAAAAAAAAAAAAAAAAAAAAAAATCACAACCTGCTTTGCATTTTACATTTTTCATAACTTGCTTTTGCTCAAACATAAATCCAGAAATACATATTATAGCAGATTCTTCAAAAATAATCACAACCTGTTACAAATTCACAAATCCAAAAAACAACACATAGCAAATTCATATATCACAACCTATCATAAATTCATAACCTGCTTTAGAGCTTCTATTATACTCATTAAAATACACCTCACATATTCATAAATCCAAAAATAACCTGTCAACATGATATAACCTGTCCACAATACATTTGCACAAGTACAACCTATCAACACAGATTCATAAATCCAGAAATAATCTAGAGCAAAAAATTGCTCTAGTGCTCAAAGCCTCAAACTAAACTGTAACTTGTTACAAGCACCCATCAAATACAAACAAGATTAAAAAATAAACTGTACAAGTCTCTGAACCTTCAAAGAATAACCACTTCCCTAAGATACAAATACAAATACAAAATATTATGGGTTTTCCCTTGCTTTTCAAGTCTCTGAATTCAAAGAATAACCACTTCCCTAAGATATACCCTTCTGTTGTTATCGCTCCTCTCTTTTGCTCCACTGCTTCCTTTCTTCTTAGACCATTTTTGCACACCCCAAATGTAGTGGTGGATAATCTTGTTTGTTTGTTTTTTTTGGTTAGTTTTTTTTTTTTTTAATGTTTTCCTTATGAGCCTCGTGTTTTCAAGCTTGTAGTTCTGGGTTTTGACCCAATTGGTTAAAGCTTTGGAAAATCCAAGTAACAAAAAAAAAAAAAAAAAAAAAAAAAAACCATGTCTGTTGAAGAAGGTAAATTTGGCTTTTATTTGAATTAATTTCAACGTTATCTCTTTTGTCTTTGCTGAGAAAAAGTAGCTTTTCATTTAATACCACAATTATGAAGTAAATTATTGGCTTTGTTGAAGAAAAAACGTTTCATTTTTTTTTAATATGTTATGGCTTACACAGAGACTAGCAAAGGAGAAACAAAGCAAAACCCAGAACAGAGACAAAGGAAACAAAGCAAAACCCAGAACAGAGCAAAACCCACTAAATCATCTAGCCAGTTAAACACAAGGAAAAGGAAACAGGTTTCTGATACCTCAGTTTCTGCGAGTTTGGAGACGACCAGCAGTGAGTTAATATTCCCAAAACAGAGATTCTACAAAACAGAGAGAGGGTCAGAGATTCTATAAAACATTAAAACTTGAAAAAATAAACATCTTGATCTTATGTTATTTCTACAAAACAGAGATTCACTATTTTCAAAACTTAAAACACAAAACAGAGAGAGGGTCAGAGGGTATCAAGATTTTCAAAACAGAGACTCACCGTGAAATGAGAAGCCGATGATCAAGACGGCGTGGGGAGGGTGGCATGTGGAGGCGATGGCAGAGGGTGATTCGGCGTGAGAGGTAGGGACTGTGGAGGCTGTATGAAGTGAAGTCTGAACGTGAGAGAGAGAGTGGAAAGTGTGAGAGTGAAAACTGAAAAATGTGAGGTATGTAAGGTAGGGTTTCTAACTTTTGATTTTATACTTTAATTAGTTTTAGTTTAATTAGATATTTATTTAGTTTAATTATAGGTGATTAATCTAATGAGTTTTAAAATGTTATGTTTAAAAAGATAAACTACTGAGTTAGGCCGGATCATTTGTTTGAATTTTGAATCATTGAAAATGAATGGTGAATTACTGTATAGTCTGAATTGTTTTAATATGAAGTGATGGAAGCCTACTGCCACACACAAAGCTGCCAAAGGTGAAAGGCCCAATGCCCTAAAGCATGTGTATCTCTTTTTTTTTTAGTATCCAAAGTGTATCTCAGAGGGTCGGTCAATCACATCAATCAAATTATATCATTTATATTATATCTCAGAGGGCCGAATCATTTATAAAATATTATATATTATTATATTTGTGGGGTGAAAGTCCAACCTTACGTATTGGGCCTAGGGTCCTATTTGAAGATTACTGAGTGTCCAAAGAGAGAAAAATGTTTGAGAAAGAACCCATCTAGAAGAAGCATACTTGGAAGTAAATGAGGAGCGTGGTCCGAAGAGATCACCATTGGTCCGAAGAGGTCATCATCCTCGGACACAAAGAGCCGTGGTCGAGCAGACACTTGGGAGGTTCAAATAATCTTTCTAATGATTTTGATGATAAGGTAAGGCTTCAGACACGTATGGAGATGATAGGAACGGAAAAATATCTAGAAGACAAGCTGCAACCACCACATTAAATATACTACAGCTATTTTTCTGGCCGCATTAATGTGAAGAAGACTCCTGAACAGTATAATCTCAACTACCACCACTCACAGAGAGCTAAAGAAGGTACCTGATGGGACATGTACTCAAGTGGATGCCTAGATGAAGAACAAATGGACGATGAAGATGATGAGAGAGGGTGCTATATAAAGAGAAGAGGCCTCTGGCAATAGGGGGATCGGAAAAAAGAAAGAGAGAAGTAGAAAATAGCTTTACTGTAGCTCTAAGAGTTGTAATCACTTTTCATTCAATACAACGCCTCTTCGGACGTTCATTTGTTCAGCTTTTCAAGCATGATTTCATGTCAATTCATTCCTAAATACCATAGTTAATTACTGTTTAATTCACAACCAGCCCGGCTCTTTCACCCACTCTCTACAAATTCATTGTTCTGGGTTTGTTGGGCTCATAGTTCGAATCTTTTGGGCTTGGGCTACAAAAACTGACCCTACAATATTTAATATAAATTATAATATAATAATATATTTCGGTTTGGTTCGATTGGTTCGGTTTATTAAAATTTGCAGCCGAAAACCGAACTAAACTTTTCGGTTTTTTATTTAATAAAACCGAACCGAACCGAATTTTTTGCATCAGTTCCGTCGGTTTGAATCGGTTTTTTCGGTTCTTCGGTTTTTTGCACACCCCTAACCACCATCTTCTAATTTTGTTGTCCAAAACATCCTCAAATCTATTTCTTTTTTATTTTGCTAAGTGTGCCCCTGCATGACAAATTGACAATCCGCCACTACACCCACGTGTTCAATTGAGTGCACAATTTGTCTATTCAATTTTTTCTATTATTGCCATTTATCAAAGATAAAAAACAACATGTTGTGATTGTTATATCATCCAAGTATATCAATTTATTATTATTAATGAGCTAATATGTTAGATAGAAAATAGCATATTAAGTGAGATATGTGCCAATTAATTTTGAATATTTTTACCAAATTATATGAATTTTAACCAATAAACACACATACATATATAAGACATAAATAGAAATAGACAAATAGTTGTATTTTTTTTATTATAATATATATAGTTGGCTGTTAAAGTGGAATTGGTGTGATAACTTACGGTAGTAGATTGTCTTACTTTATTTTATTGTTTTGGGTGATAGTGCATGGTACCTTTTAAAATGGAATTGGTTTGAAACTTTGAATGGTTAGTTGCTAACATTTCATAAAATCAATTGATTGTAGTGTGAATTGTAGTGCTAAGCTGTCTACATAGTATGTATTTTGTCTGTATTTGCCTCTTTTGTTTCGTTCAATTATTTGTTTATTTGTTGATAGTACGAATATAATAATCGATGATTTTTGAGATTTAAAAGAAGATCGTGTTCTTTTTAATAGATAAATTGTATTGTAATGTGTGGGCGGGCAAAAAGTGAGACGGAGGATTAGTTTTGATTATTTGATCCTGTTACTATTTGCTCACACAATTAATTTATAGAGATAGAATGCAGAGTCAACCTCTTAGTGCCCGTTATAGGACAAAAGATGAAATTCAAGTCAAATACTATTGGTGTAGTGATTAATATTCAAATTGGAAATTGCTTAGAAAAGACTAAGTGTTCGTCCTCGGGTTTAGTCCAAGGATGATTTTACAAATGGAAGACTTCTCCCCCTTTTTCTATTTTTTTATCCTTTTTTTCTCTTCCTTGTTCAACACCAAGTTACCTTTGTTCCCCCCTCAGATTGCTCCGCGCCCCCTCTGACTCTGTCCCTTGACCTTTCGAGGATATGCAGATGTCCTCGGCCTCCTCGTCAATTATGGTTGTGCAACCCAGGCACGAGTTAAGTGTATACCTTTCGACGTCTCAAGTCTGATTTTTCCTCCCCCGTTATACACGTTAATTCCCCCTTTTCCAAGCCCACAAGATCTCCTAAAAATATTCTAAATATTATCCTAAAATAACAACATCCAAATCTGACTAATTAAAGAAAAATATAAAATAAATAAAATAGAGTCCTAATATAACTAGGAAAGTGGTGCTTTTAGCTGGAAATTTTGTGCACCAGATCTGGAAACTTCTGAAAATAAACCGCATCAGATCCATGTGTTAGAATTTCAGGCAAAGGAACATTCCAGAACGTCAGCAGTGCAGGTGCAGCAATTTCCAGCCCGATTTCGACCTTGATACAGCCAGTATCTCTCAAAACTCAAAACATGAAAGTTGTAGATCTTTTTCTTAGCGTTCCATAGCATTTTTAATCATCTCAATCGGAGCTCAGATGAGAGAGCTATACCCAGATTACGAAGCGATGTCGAAAATGTCGAGAATCTCCCAATTAGCTTCGTTTTGCACTTAATGCCTCCATTTGCATCCTAAATCAAAATATAAGAATAATAAGTACATTTAGGCACCAAATAAATATAAAATACTAAACATTAATGGATAAAAATATGACATTTTACATTCTCATCACACACCTAAAGTCCCAAATCCCCACCGTGTGTTGAGACTTCTGTCTTCAAACTTGGACAGAATCTCTAAATGCTGCTAGTGTTGATCCCACCTCAGAGCTAAGGGACCCTGAAAGGGTATTTTATCCCTCGGCCATCAAGGCGAAGGCAGCCGCTTCTCCTCTTCCCAACACTACTGTTTCTGCCACTCCCACTCAAGCCGGAAACCAACCTCCAGAACCCGATGTAAAAGCTACCACAACCACCTCCACTGCGACGGAGACTCCTCCCCTGGGCAAGGTTCCCTCGATGGGTGAAGCAGACACTTCAACGCCATAACCTTCTGTTGAGGTGCAAACCAACAAGGAGGCAGGGAAAGAGACGGTACCCGAGGACCCACAAGCAAAAAAGACTTAAGAGTTGGGTTTTATTTTGCCTTCTTTTTTTGTTGTGGACTTTGTAAAATGGTCTTACTATTTCCTTTTCAAAGAAGCTTGTAAGTCCCTGAACTAATGAAGAAGGTTTCTACTTAATTTTTGCCACATATAGTTTTCATTTTATCCTCGTTCTAATATACATTGCGAACTATCTAACCTTTTTAACTTTGTTGCACATTCCTATATACCTTAAATCCAATTAGCTTATCTAAAGAGTTATCCTTTTGTAGTCATGAGCATCAAACTCTCTTACATTTAGCTTTTTACTCGTAAAACCAATAAGAGATGAGTATTTGGATTGCCTGAGAGGCTTGGCCTAATCTAGATTTCACCAAAACTTATTTAGAGGAAACCAGGTGCTATTCTAGACCAAGTAAGAGGTCCGAGGAGTTTAAACTAACTGAGGTCCTACACGACAACTTAGATGTTGCTTTACCCAAGGCAAGCGATACTAGCAATCCGAGGAATCTAACCTGGCCAAAATTCCATTTAAACATCGATGATAAGTTAGGTGTTAATTTACCCAAGAAAGGGGATCCAAGGAATCTAACCTGGCTGAGGTTCTGTTTAACCCTTTATGAGGAGTTAGGTGTTAATTTACCCAAGGCAGATGATCCAAGGAATCAAACCTAACCGAGGTTCTATTTAACCCTCTACGATAAGTTAGGTGTTAATTTACCAGATAAATGGACTATGGAAACAATTTTTGTTGCCCTGGGGTTTTGAACCCGCATTGCACCATACCATCTTTAATCAGACCAAAATCCCATACATCATTAACAATAACCCTCAATGGCATTTTCTGCCAAGTAGGTTCCTTTTTTCTTTTCTAAGCAGGCAATAATTAACTCAGAGACTTCAACCTGCAATCTCACATATCACCTTATAGGAGGACTGGAGGTGTCAACGTCTAAAGCCATTCACTGCATTTTTCTGTTTATTGGTTTTACAGACAAGGTTTTATTTTATAACATTATTATGCAAGTAATGGCCTGCAATTCAGGTGCATTCACATTTTGAAAGAGATGAATTTTGAGGCTGCTACTTATGGCTAATTTGGATGGAAAGAGAGTAGAGTAAAATTGGCCGAAATTTTGTCTGATTTCCGACCAGTCCTATTCTACTCTCCCTCCCTTTCCCTCCATCCAAAATGGCCATTAAGCATATATATAATAACTACTCCTTTAATATATTGAACTTGAAGTAATTCCATAAGTTGTTTTTGTTCCAAAACTTTTATACTTCCATTTCAACCTTTGTGCCTATACTGACTTAAAACTCTTTCTTTTAAAATTAAATGGAAGCCTCCTATCCGTTCCAATCCAATCCCTTGTCATATAATTATGATGAACATCTAATTACAATTGAAACGCCCATTGTTTGTCCTTTGCAAAATCTATCACACATTAAAAAGAAAAAACAAGAAGTGATGAAGCTATTGAATATTATCCACAATATCCAAAACCAATGGCCATGACAATATCAATATTCACAAATTCTCGGATAATATTATTCGCCCACAAATTTTCAAAATCCTATTTTGATCCAAAAATTTAGTAGACTTGTTGATAATTCTCTTAAAAACTCATGGCATAAAAGGCTATGAAGGGTCCTGACAAAAATGACATAATAAATAAATAACACCAGCAATTACCAAAAAATAATCCGTCCCTACCAGAAGGATCCCCCAGCTCTTGCCATTCATTCATTTAATCATGTAAATGCTGTAATAAATAGATAAGAAAATGCAGAAAACAAAATTGGGGTTTTATCTACCACCATCACCATGTGCACTTATGGATCTTATTTATGCAATGAGCTTTCAACCACATCCACATGCCACCAAACCAAAGAGAAAAATGAAGAACAGAACGTAGAAATTCATATTCCATTCATCATCGCTTGGTTGTAAGAAAATTTTCTTAAGAACATGTGGAAGCAAAATACAAAACTTGCCGCAAAACTGTTCATAGAGTACAAAAATTCATTTTATTAAGACATTTCTCCTCAAGAATATTCGCATGAGAGACTCTCCAGGTTCAAAAGGGTAGTAATATCCTCTGTTTCAATCACACCCTAAAAATAACTAATACAACTTAGAAAATTGTAGATCCCTACTTCAACCGCAATGAAATTATCTGAATAAATGGTTTTACTTTGAGGGTGTGAATCTGTCAAATCAGCAAAAACTACAAGACAGTGAAAAATAACATTATTAAAGCTTCACCAGTACAGAAATCCCCATCCCTGCAGAGAAACTATAAACCAACACTTTTCTCCAGCTTTTGAATCTGGTTGAGGAAAATCCATGTCATCTGCATAAAAAAACAAACATCCAAAAATCAGAAAATACATGAAAAAAATCCAAGAACAGTGGACAATCGAGGGAAAGTAAATTTTCAGCAAATGGTTCAGTAGCGTGCCAGGACCCAAAAAAACAATCTAAAGTATAAAACTCAACACCAATACGTAAATGCACACACGTAGAGAGAAAAAGAGAGAGAGAGTACCATGACATGGGGGGCAATTCTAACACAATATACTGGAAATCCAGTGTAAAATTTAAAAGGTCCTCCACTTTTCAGGGTTTTGAGCGCACAATCTAAAGAGCCAGAGTAAGGAAGCTTCCCCTCAGCATCAGGTTGCATCTTCTGAATCTGGGTTTTGACATAATCAAATGGCAAACTGCAAGCTGCAGCAAAGAACCCTGAAATGGTACTAGCACCTGAGGAGGAAAAAAAAATAAGACATTTATCAAAACAAAGACAAGATAAATATTTTCTGGGAAGGAAAGCCAATGCCTTTTTTTCATAAGTAATGAAAGCAAAATACTTGTTGAAATAGAGTTTGAATTGGACTAAATCAAAACTCCTATTTGCACACTCCTTAGTAGAAGACAGAGCAAATGATTTATTCTTTGCGTACTTTTTACTACACACACACACACACGCAGCATCTAGAAGGCTCCTTGGATGCATATACATCTTCGCCTAGGAACCTCAAAAGTCATAGGCTGAATACTCATAATACCCAACTAAATTTCACTGTGGTTTTTGCGTATTAAGAGGGACCAAAAAAAAAGGCCTGGCTCTCGCCTTAGCGCCATTTACATGGTTTAAGGCGAGCCCCTCACTAAAGGCACCTTCTAAAGTGTTGCCTACCTTTGCCTACTATGTGTGACAGTCCCAAGAAATGAATGTCAATACTACCAATTAAATAAATATTTTATTTATTATTATGTCTTTAGTATTCTAAAAAGTCATGTGACTAGCATGTGACCTTTAATACTTTTGGATGGTTAGGATTTAATTGTTTTATGTAAGATGAAGGGCTAGGATTCCAGGGTTACTATTTAAATATTTCTAGAGCTCTTTGAGCTTAGAAATTGATATGTGATTGTTCCTTCTTTTTTTATAGGTAATAAGACTTTTATTGAAAAATTGAACATCATGTACACGATAGTGAACACTTTGAACAATGAAACAAATACAAGAAGATCAAGAGCTAAAAGAAATAGAAACTAAAAATCAGCTACAGCAGTACAATTCGTACACCCCCAAATACGAGCCCAAAGAAACAGAGTACGAAAAAGTAAACACTTTATATGTTCCAAAGTTCTCGCCTTGTCTTCAAAAATGCGAGCATTACGTTCCTGCCAGACTAACCACATTAAACATGCCGGGACCATGTTCCAAATGATTGAAAGATAATGTGATTGTTCCTACTTCAATCCTATTATCTTTTTCTTTGCCTTAAATGGTTGTTGTTGGAATTTCTTCTTAAACCCTTCTGCAACACTAGATCTAAGTTCTCACCACAACAACCCCGCCCCTACCCCCCACCCCTGCCCTTTCCCCAGCTTTGACAAATTAAATAGCAACAAAACAAGCTTATTCCATTAGTGCCCCCACACCTGCCCTCTAAAAGATCTCCAAGATCTATTCCAACTTGGAAGAGAGGGTGAAATGGAAACAACTTGTCTTTGCTGCATGATAATAAATATCTTTATTAGCCAAAAGGAAAATGGAAAGCCATTTAACAAGCAAATGCAACACAACATAAGACATGCGCCCCCCCCCCCCAAAAAAAACACTCACACAAACAGGCCGTTAGAGAGAGAATACAAACATATATCCAACATGAACTCCCATGGTTACATTTTAACTCAATCGAAAACATAAAATATATGTTCAAACCCAAGCCTTCATATACAAGAGCTCTCTATCAAAGAAGAATGCTAAATTAATGCAAAGAATAAATCTGCTTCAAAAATCTTTCCTAAGGTTAAACAAAACTCCTGCTAACATTTGAACCCCAAATCTTTTACAACGTCGTATATTTACCTCCTAAAGAAAAGGATTTGTTAAAATAAGCAGAGTCCATAATACTATTATAGACTAAATTTCAACTATAAAGTATTCTGCTGCCAAACTCATGCAAAATAGTAATACTAAACTTTTTAACATGAACCAATATCTATACTTCTTGCAAAGAATCTTACCTATCACTGTAGCACCTTCACCAAAACCAAGATTATCCTTGAAAAGCTCCACACATTGATCATAAGAGGCAAGCATTCCCATGTTCAGTGCCATTGCTCTCACTACAGTAGGTCCAGCACCTTTCCAGAGTGCCAAAACTCCCTCATCTTTAACAATACGAGAGAGTGCATGGAAGGCATTTTTGTAATGCCGTTTCTGGGCTTCTGGCAAAGTGGCATCAGCCTGCATACGGATAAGTGCTAGATCTGCTGGACTACCAACAGATGCTCCAATAGCACCAGCAGTAAGCCCACACAAAGCTTTCTGATAAAGAGGTAGCGGCTTTCCATCATTGGCTTCAATTGCTTTGTTCGTCAAAATCCTAAGTAAAACAAAGGCAACCATTTGGATACATGAAAATGGTAATGGTATATAATACAAAGTTTTTTGTTTTATTTTTAAGTATTACATCCACCCACTAGGAGTCTAGGGCTTGAGCCCATGACCTCACCCTCTACCTTGCTCTTGCAAGGGGAGGAGGTGTCATTTGAACTAGAGCTCACTGCGAAAATAAATAATTTAGGCGTGATTTCAAAAGTTGAACCCACTTGAAAAGATCTAGATTCACAAAACCAAATGTTCAAAAAAACCAAGTACCCTAAGAATTTTTTATCTTTTAACAAGAATTAGGTAATACTTAAGTTGGTAAGATGTTTTTTAAGTTAAATAGACAATGCTGCCAAAAACTTACTTGAATGATCCAAGTCGAGCTGTGGTATATGTTGCTTGTCTGAGAAGTCCAGCAGATAGCCCCTGCTCAAAATAATGCAATTAGACCAACTAATGTGCTTTTGTGTGTGCAATGTGTGTGTTCCCAGACGGGGGAGGGAGGGACCAAATATCAAGACACAACACATAGGTACAATTTGAACCAAACAAATCACAATAACTACGGCCAAATTAAATTACACCATTAAGCATGTAACCCTTCATTAGCCTCTTATTCTGACATTTAAACAAGCACCCTCTACATAAATTCATACACCAAACTAAAAATACTTACACTATCCAAACCTTATAGCTCATTTGAAAATAATGAGGATATCACCCTAATGTACACAATATATGATAAACTTAAATCCTCAACTAAATCATTGTAAAGATCCATTTTTTAATACAGATCTCGAATAACAAAAACCAAGTTCGATACTTGAAAACACATACATGTCTTTATAGCTGAGATAAACAAATCATATTGTATAAAAATCCAAACTTTTCATTATTTTGTAGAACCAAACCTTGTAAAAGGCACCAAAGCCCTCCTCCTTAAGCATGTTCCTCGCTACCGAGCCTGCTGATCCCTGACCCAATTGAATCCTCACCTATACCAATCCAAGAACGAGAAACAATAACAAACCCAACATAAATTAGTACCCATTAAACCATACTACACAATTGAGCAAATCAAAAAAATTCCTTTAAATCACAGATCTAAAACCCATCAGAGAAAACACATATGCAACACAAAAAGATCAAATTTTTTTTGAAGGGTGTCAATGAAAACAGAGAAACAGAAACATGGGTATTGATCTAAACATGAAAAGGACGCACCTTGATCATATCGACGGGTTGGATGACACAGGTGGCGAGCATACCAGAAGTTCCACCATTAACAAAAGGCTTCACTGTTGGCCACACACCAATGGACTTGGCTTTCTTCTCATCACCCATTCTTGGATTTGAAAGAATGAGTGGTTTGGGAGCTCAAAAGGGAGAGAGAGAGAGAGCAAGAGAAGAGAGGTGGTTTTTTTTTAAGAGGGTATGGGAGAGAAAGAGGAGGCAATATATTGCTATATACAAAGAAAGGAAACCCTTTCCCTCTCACACTCTGTTTCTTTCTCTCCCCCCAAGTGTGAAGGAAAATTAGTGTACTTTAATTTTTGTTAGTTGTATTTTTTTGAGTGAGTAATGTATGTTAATTGTTTGACCCTTGATTTCTGATGAATTACAATCTTATCACCACAGCACCACTTTAGATTGACTTTAAAGATGGTTATAAAAGTTTTTGATGAACTCGTAGTTATAAAAGGTAGAACAAAATTTCTCTCCAAATTAGTTTAGAAAAAATTACTTTAAATTTATCATTTATTTCTTTTTTGGGTGTGAATTTTGAAAATCTAACCGTTGAATTTCATGTTCCTTATGTTCTTAATATGCAATTCAAATTTCGTTCAATTCGGATGTTATTTACTACTCGATCAATGGACTTATTTTTTATACACAATTTTATATTACAAAAATTTGAAATTTTAACATTTGTTTGATGACATAGCAATTGATCTTTGATCTTCTTGAAATTTTGCAAGCATGAAGGATATAATAAGAATATGCAATCCAACAGTTAGATTTTCAAATTTCACACTCAATATAAAAATATATGATAAGTTTGAAGGGTTGTTTGGAGAGAAACTTTGTTCTAAAAGTTATAACTTGTGACTTGTTATGAGTACAGAGTACTGCAGCTGACTTTGTTACTGTTAGTTTGTTACCAAGGAAAAAAAAAAAGAAAAGAGGGTGGAACCTGTAAATAATACAAAAAAAATGTAATAAGACTTATAAATAATAGTAAAAATAAGCTAAAAATTCTAATAAGTTTAAGCTTTCATCACTTCCCCAAACACACTCTTAGTGTGAGTTGACTTTGTTATAATTTGCTTCACAAACTTTCAATTATTGCATTTGACTTCATAAAAGTTGGGATAAAATAAAATCGTTAAAGTTTCATCCAAAATATTTGTAACGATTTTATTTAAATTCAGACAGGATGGAATCAAAATGTAACAATCGAAAAGGCTTGTGAACTAAATTGCGGTGCTCCCAGTTAGTAAGACTTTGTAGTTATATTTGAAAATTATTCTCTACTTTTTTTAAAAAATAAAAATACAATATAGAAATTTTACCCTAGTCTAATATAAGTGTATAAGTGTGTGAAACTCCTTCCTGAAAACTTGAACCCCAATTCTTACCCTCCACACCCCACAAGCACTTATACTTGTAAAGTGACCATTGCATCAAGGGCGTGCGATGGTATTATTCTCTACTTTTGAGATATAGTGATGTGGTACTTTAACCTTTCATGTGAATAATGCATTTTACTATGAATTTAATTAGTATGGTTTACTTTTATATGAGACAAGGGAACACCACGTCATTATACACTTAAAGTATTAAATAATTACTTTTACATCAAAGTTTTAATTAATTACGAGGTAAATGTATTTATTATCTATAGCTATTGTATTAATTATTTATGATAATGAATTTATATAATTATTTTTCTTTAATTTTATTCCATAAACCATTCATTTAAAATCTGAAATTATTGCTCAAATTTAATTGCTTTTCCATTAAATAAAACAAAAAACAACAAAAGGCATATGCAATTTCGATAACCCACACAATCAAGAATATAAAAAATGATTGTGCCCTTCAAGTTAGTTGAAATAATTGAATATTCATCAATTTATTCAAGTAGTATATTTATATTCTTAATTATATTAATCTTAACAATTTAAATTTCCTCTATTTTATTTTTTAATGGCATATAAAAGGTACGAATGAAAGCTACAATAACCATATTCTTAATTATATTAATCTTAACAATTTAAATTTCCTCCATTCTATTTTTTAATGACATATAAAAGTAGGAACCAAGGCTAAAATAACCAAAATTTGTGCCATGTGTCACTTTCTTTTTAAAGAAAAATGTAATATTCTTTATTTACCTGTCCCTCCACCATTATTTACCTTTAAAAAAATCAAATAATAATTAAGAAATTCTTACCAAGTTCAATGACTAATTAATTATTCAAACCCAAAAATAATGTGAGTCTACTATGCTTTTTGTGTATATATATTGATAATTATGATAAGATTTAAAACTCGCAACATCAACCCTATAATGATTACTCTTTCATACATCCAGATAAAGACAACAATTGATTTTTTTTTTTTTCCTTTTTTAGTATAAGCAAGATTGGAACTCGGAATTTTTTTTTTTTTTAACATCAATAAAATTTATCATTTGAACTAATGGAAACCCACCAATAATTTTATTTTCTTTTATTTTCTTTTTTTGTTAATAAGGATGTTTAGAACTCTTCGAATACCTAACTATTTCCCATATATACATAGTCCTCCATCCCGACATATCAAGAAATTACAAGAAGAATTTTCACCTACAATTCTTTCATTTCACTGCAAATTTATATGATTGCGAACCAGTTAAAAACCGCACCAAAAGGGATTAAACAGTCCATTTACTAGATTTGGTTGTTCTTTTTTTGACTTCAAAGCAACCCCATTGACCTTCTGTTGAGCAAAGACTGATGTGCAAGTAAACACCTATGCTTTGCTTGTGGTAGACTACACTACAGTGACATTTTAATGTAATTTAAGAAAACAAGAAGGGCCAAACTTTACTTCAATTTGCAGACATTGGACTTAACTATTAGGCACGAGGTTGTGGAGTTTTTATTTTTATTTTTATTCCGGCATGAGTTTTGAAAGTGTGATCGATTTGCTAAGCAATGGCTTGAAAGTAAATATAGCAATGTCAAGAGGTAATTTGGTAAATCCGAAATTTGAGGTACCAATGTTGGTCCAGTTGGCCACTTCATGAGGGCCTCAATTTCCAACCTATCCATCCTGTGCTAGCGTTTTTGGACCAATGCCTGGTTTTACAAAATTGTTGTTCCAACTTCGTTGAAATAACGACAATATCCCTCTTGAAAGTGTCGCTAATTTAGCTTATAATATAACAATAATAATAATTACGAAAAAAAATAGGATATTACTATTAGATCAACACCACAAAATATATTAATGAAACCAAACCCTTTTTGTCTGTTAGCCTTCCACCAATGTTACTTTTGGGTTTAGAACAGCTTTTAAGCCGGAAAAGTCACTATTCAAAAGTTTTCAATTGAAAAAACTATTCAATATTGTTGGTTCTTTTCACATGAATAATGGATTATTATATTGTGAATTTAATTAATAAAATATATTGTTTAAAAGGAGGGAGTTTTGCTTTGTAATTTAAGAACAAATAGTGTAGGGACTCAAATTGGATTGGACCCAGAATATGAATGGGTTTTCAGCCCAACAAGCCCAAACAATAAATTTTTAGAGTGTGGGTACAAGAACTAGTTCTACTTGATAGGAAATGTTATAGTTATAGTGCAATAAAAGACACTTTAAACCGTTTGTATGACTAAGACTCTCCTCGGCTAGGTTTCAGTGAGCTTTCTTCTGAGTTCTGTTGTTCTTTTCTCTTTTTTCCCCAAAAGTCTCCTCTAATGTCATCTGCTTCCATGTTATATACTACGTTCCTTATTCCTTACTCCATTTCCACCGTACACGTGTAGTTCCTATCCTAGGAACTCATTTCTGTACCATCCAGCACCTACCGGAACTTTTGCTCAGTGGCCATAAAGCTGCTTGGTTACTGTTCAGGTATCACCTCCACATTAATGCGGCTAGAGAGTTAGCTGGAATGCATTTAATGCGGAGGTAGTAGCCTTGGAAGATATTTGTTATCTCTCCCGACTCCTTCTTAGGTCTATATTCACTTTCCAGTTCTAACACAACTTTGCGGAGTGCTCTGGATAAAATGATAGTTACATCCACCTCGGACTGTAGTATCCGAGGTGAATTTCGTCCTCGGACGTGTCCTGTGCCACTATACATGACTTTCACCCCTTTTTCGTATACTAGTCTCACTATAATTCTTTTAACCTATCCTCGGACACGTGAGTGTCCTCGGACTGGGCCGCTGGGCCCCAAGCCCATTTCTTGTGATTCCTGTATCTTTTTAGATAACAGGCCCCACAATAGCCCCTCAAAATCTCGCTTTTTGTCATCTCGAAAAAAGGAAGATTTTGATATCTTACTCTCACCTATTTCGTAGACTTTCCTTGCCTTCAGAACGCCTTTCTATCTGCCCAAGGCACGCTCCTGACGTTTCGGCGTCGGGAACACGCCATTATTAAATGGTGACGGCCTCCCTGTCCCCCACGTGCAACGACATGATGCAAATCTAACGGTGGGGGATCCTCCACATTTATGGGCGGGATTTTTCCCGCTCCCAATTTCTGTGCCCTTATAAAGGGCCTTTCAAATCAAAACTCTCTTCAGTTATACAAATCACACCGTCTCAGCGCATATTCTTTGAACCTGCCTCTCTCTCACCACTCCACGCTCTCATAAATACTAGGAGCCTGTCCGAGGAGCTCATTTTCCAAACCTGTAAGTTTCCTTAACCCTCCTTAGTTTTCCATCCTCTTCGTCAGTTTTTCTTTACAACTGTTAGGAAATGGGTAGGTTCAAGGATCTAGTTGACTCCGAGGAGCAAATAGAAGCATTTAGAGCCAAGTATAGGATTCCCCCAACAGTGGGTATGAGGTATGCCTCCACAAAAACGTGGTTACACGATAGGAAAACATGGGAAGTAGTCATCCCTATGATCGCTTTTATAGAGGGAGGGATGACTATCCCGATGGGTAGTCTAACTAGAAGGTACCTCAGGTTCTTTAGATTATCTCCCACACAGTGCGCCTCGAATATGTTCAGGGTGCTTGGGAGTGTAGAGGTCCTAAATGCCAAGTTTAATCTAGGTCTGACCCATCACGATGTGAACTGGGTGTATAATCTCAACCATTTGAAGGGCCAGGGATATTACCTTAAGTCTAGGTTCCCCGAAGTAAGATTGATCCAATGCCTCCCTACATCAAACAAGGGTTTGAAAGATGATTTCCTTATTTTTTCCGGGGAATGGCATGATGGTTTACCCTGTCCGATTGAAGAGGGACAACCAGGTGGGGTTCTTAGGACATACGCCCTTATAAATTAGATTATATTTTTAATTCAAGTTGCTTTTATCTCTGATAAAGTTTTCCTTCCCTGTTTTAATGACCTTGCAGATAAGCGCGCTACTAAACCTCATATCAGATTGATTAACAGGGAGAGCTTAGACAGAATCCTGCGATCTGAGGTGTATGTGAACCCATCTGACGGCCAACTGAGAGCAGCACATATAATCCTCAAGTACAAACCAATCTCCACGGCCTTTCAAGCTCCCAAGTGCGTAATAAGGGTAAGAGATCCTCGGCTCCACCGTATCAGTGTAGCCTTTGAGGGATTCATTGTTCCTGAGGGCGTTCCAATTCCTGAAGGTGTTCCTTTCACTGAGCCATTGCCCAAGGCCACTCTCTCAACAGGAGCTTCATCGTCACACTCCGTTCCTCGGGAAGTGAAGGAGGAAGACGAAGAAGAAGAGGAAAAAGAAGCAGAAGAAGAAGAAGAAGAAACTCCAAGAAGAGTTGTAGAACTGTCAGATTTTGCAGACGAGTTTGACGTTTTCAACCAGCCTCAATCTCCCGAGGTGACCTCTGAAGAAATGGGCATCCAAAGGAAAAGTCAGAGGAGCTTGAAGGATGTAATCGAAGGCCAGCCTGGCAGGGTGGTGGTGGAGAAGCCAGTTCAGCCCAACCTCCCACCTCCTCCTCCTCTTCATCCTCGGCCATCTCAGCCACCTGTGACCGAACCCAGGGATCCAAAGAGGAGGAGAGAGTCAAAGGACAAAGAAGTGGTGGATGCTGGGAGGTCTCGTACGACCCGTGAAGATGAGGATCAAAGAGCTGCAAAGCAGCAAAAAGTTAGCCACGAGTCTCAACGAGTGGCTGACAAGACGACCACTCAGTCCTCGGAACTCGAGGCCTGGCTTCCTGCTCCCATGCTCAGTGGGGAGCCCTTGAGGGAGGATGCCTCAATCAAGGATTTTAATGGCGGACTTGGGTGCCGCGTCGCCTCGGCTTTAGAGGAAACACTTCTTCTTCCCAAGGATATGGCCGAGCTGAGGACTATCAAGAGCAATGAGGTCTTCTAGAATGCCAAGAGATACTTGGGCATGGTATAACGCCCTTATTGTTATATTATTATTGTTTCTTATCATAGATATCATGCACACAATTCCCCATAGTGTCTTTCTAGCCCCTTTTCTTCCAGGCCGTTCAAGCCACTTTCAGGCTGGAGGAGATAACCAATTCCTGCTACCAACAGATAGATGCTGAGAGAAAGAAAAAGATAGCAGCTGTGCACACACTCAATGCTGCTGAACAAAACGTTGCGCAGCTGAGGAAAAAGTTATCTGACGAGGAAAACGCTTGGAAAAGCGCTGACTCAGCTTTGGATGGAGTCCAAAGGCAAGCCGAGGACCAAAGGAAGCTCTTGCGCGATGCTAATGCTCAGCTGGCAACTTCCTAGGAGCAGATATTAACTCTGCAGAAACAACTGGAGGAAGCCCAGAGACTCAAAGATCAAGCTGAAAAGGCCAAGGCTGAGGCTGAAAAAGCAAAAGCCGAGGTTGAAAAAGAAAGAGACGCAGCCGAGCAACATGGCTACGACGTGGGCGTTGCTGAAACAGAGGATAATTTCCGGGCTGAGGTGCCCGTTGTGTGCCGAGAGTACTGTGCCTTGACCTGGTAAGAAGCTCTCAACCGAGCTGGGGTTGAACCTTCATCAGAGCTGAGAAGGCCTGAGAATGTTTATCTCCCCCCATCTATTCGAGCCCCCAGTCCTTCTACTCAACAAGGAGAGGCACCCTCTACAGTTGCTGAATCAACCAAGGAAGCTCAAACTCAGGCTCCTCCTTCCATTGATCAGCAGGAGCAACCTGAAGTGCCTGAAAAAGCGAAGGATATGTCCTCGGATAAAGGAGCAGAAGGGCCCAAGGGTAAAGCAGCTTCTCAAATTTTTGAACAAGCCTTGGCCTTAACCACATTACCTGTTGGAGAAGCTCCTAAGGTGCAGGAGAAAGATGTTCCTCCTGAGGCAGCTAGCAAAGCCCCTCAACATAAGCTCCAAATAAAATTAAACAAATAGTTAATTGTAATCAGATTCCCTTTAGTTTCCCTTTCATTTCTTTTTTTTTTTTAAAGCCTTTTTGAGGACATTTCTAGTTGCAATGTGTACTTCCTTTTCAAAATTTATAAGAAATATTGGGGTTTCGTTTGTCACTTGTATAATTTCTTGCGTGAATGTTCTTTATTATTTTTTCTTTTACCTGATCTCGGACTATAAAAGAATGAAAGCTGATATCATAAGGGAAAAACTTAACTTTACATACACTCATTGGGAACCAAAACAGACTATAGCAGTGACCTCCACAGCCCTACAAAGGCTCGCTGTAAATTCATTAAGAAGTATCCATATCTAAGATAGCATTTTTACATTTCACCCAAAGAGGTATTGAACACCTTGAAATGCTCTAAGTGATGCTCATGGCACTTGTTTTGATATATATTTCTAATTGCACGGACCCCCTTTAAAAGGCATTGATTTTAACTAAGTTTGTTGTCTAAACAATTCGTTATCCCTCAGCCTATGTGTTATACTTCAACTGAAACCACAGTGCATTAATTTCCACTAAGTTGTGGTCAGAGGATCTGATATGACTTAATTTCTGTTTAATACTTCCATTGATAGTGTATTAATTTCCACTAAGTTGTGGTCCGAGGACCTGACATGACTTAGTTTCTGTTTAATACTTCCATTGATAGTGCATTAATTTCCACTAAGTTGTGGTCCGAGGACCTGACATGACTTAGTTTCTGTTTAATACTTCCATTGATTTCAGAAGCATATATTGCAGAAGTAAGATAAACCATAAAGGAACATGAAATATAACTTGTTAATAATAATACCTCTTCAGATTGCTTACATTCCAGGGATGGGGTACAGTTTTTTCATCTAAATCTTCTAAGTAATAAGCCCTTATCCCTGCTACGGATGTAATACGATATGGCCCCTCCCAATTAGGCCCCAACTTTCCCCAGGCTGGGTTTTTGGTATTTCCCAAGACCTTCCTCAACACCAAATCTCCTGGAGCTAACGGCCTTAGTCTGACATTCGCATCATAACCCTGCTTCAGCTTGTGCTGGTAATATGCCAATTGAACCATCGCCTTCTCTCGTCGCTCGTCTATCAAGTCTAGACTTTTCTTCAACAGCTCGTCATTTCCATCCGAGGTGAAAGTACTGGTTCTCAGCGTTGGAAAGCCCGTTTTAACAGGGATCACGGCCTCAGCTCCGTACGTCATTGAAAATGGGGTCTCCCCTGTTGATCGTAGGGGCGTTGTTCTATACGCCCAGAGGACATGTGGAAGTTCCTCCACCCATCTGCCCTTTGCATCATCCAGCCTTTTCTTAAGTCCACCCACTATAACCTTGTTGACAGCCTCGGCCTGTCCATTTCCCTGTGGATAGGCTGGAGTGGAATATCTGTTCTTTATCCCCAGGTCGGAACAGTACTTTCTAAAAGCTTTGCTGTCAAATTGTAAACCATTGTCCAAGATGAGAGCTTGAGGAACCCCGAATCGAGTAATAATATTCCTCAAGATAAACCTCTTGACATCCACATCCCTGATATTAGCCAGAGGTTCAGCTTCAACCCATTTCGTGAAATAATCCGTGCCAACTAGCAGGTATTTCTTGTTTCCTACTGCCCTAGGGAAAGGGCCAACGATGTCCAAGCCCCACTGAGCGAAAGGCCAAGGACTAGAAAGAGGATTGAGGACTCCTCCTGGCTGATGAATGTTCGGCGCAAATCTTTGGCATTGATCACATTTCCTCACGTACTCCTGGGCTTCCTTTTGCATGCCTGGCCACCAGTACCCCTGTGCAATCGCCCGGTGAGACAAAGACCTTCCTCCAGTATGACTACCACAAATTCCTTCATGTAGCTCTTCTAGAAGATCCTCTGATGCTTCAGGGCGTACACAAAGCAGATATGGCCCCAGAGTAAAAGCGTTTGTATAGCTTCTTATCCTCGGACAGCCAAAAACGAGGAGCCTTCCTCCGTATCTTCTCTGCCTCTGATTTGTCCTCGGGCAGTATATCCCTCTCAAGGAATAATATTATAGGATCCACCCAGCTAGGTGCCGAGCTGATTTGGTTGACCTGAAGAGTGTCCGTCATTACTGGTGTACGTGTGCTCAAATCCTCAACCATTATCATCCGAGGTAGGTTTTGCGCCGAGGACGTGGCAAGGGTGGCTAAAGAGTCCGCATGGGCATTTCCACTCCTAGGAACATGGGTTATCTCAAAAAATTCAAAATTAACTTACATACGCCTAACCTGGCTCAAGTATTCCTGCATTCTTATGTCTCGAGCTTCCAATTCCCCTTTGACCTGGCCCACGACCAACCCCGAATCCGAGAAGACTTCCACTGTTTTTCCACCTAGCTTCCTGACCATTACCATCCCCATTAACAAAGTTTCGTACTCCGCCTCATTATTAGTAGCTGAGAATCCCAGCCTTAGAGACTTCTCAATGATGACCTTCTCAGGAGATATCAATACAAGTCCCACTCCTGACCCCCGCTGATTTGCCGCCCCGTCCACATACACCTTCCAGGATGAAATAGGTTGCGCGGAGATAAGGCCAACTGATTTTTCATCCATGCCACTTGGGCTTGCCTCTATTTCTTCAGAGCCTTCAGCAAATTCGGCCACCAGATCGGCGAGCACTTGACCCTTCACGGAGGTACGGGGCATATACTTAACATCAAAAGCCCCTAGGATTGTGCCCCACTTGGCAACCCTGCCAGTATAGTCTGCACTCCGAAGTGCTGCTTTGATCGGATACTGAGTTAGGATGACCACACTATGCGCCTGAAAATAATGGCGAAGTTTCCTTGTAGCGTGCACCGCTGCCAAAATAGCCTTTTCCAAAGGCAGGTAACGTACTTCGGCCTCATGAAACGACTTACTCACGTAGCAGACTGGCCGCTGTACTCCATTGTCTACTCGTATCAGAACAAAACTGATTGCATAAGTGGTGATCGCTAGGTAGGAAAAAAGAACCTCATCTACCTCAGGGCTAGACATGATGGGTGGTCGAGACAAATACTCCTTCAGCTGCTGAAATGCTAGGTCGCACTCCTTAGTCCATTCGAATCCCTTCCACTTGTGGAGCAGCAGGAAAAAAAGGCCTGCACCTATCCGCCGACCTGGATATGAATCTGGTCAATGCGGCGGTCATTCCGGTCAACCTCTGGACCTCCTTGGGATTCCGAGGTGGTTGCAAGCTAGTTATGGCTCTAATTTGGTCAGGGTTCACCTCAATTCCCCGATGAGTCACCATGTAGCCCAAAAACTTCCCTGAACTTACCCCAAATGAGCACTTGGACGCGTTCAGCCGCAATTTATGCCTCCTTAAAATCTCAAAAGTATTGGTAAGGTCTGTCACATGCTCGGCCACTACCTTGCTCTTCATGACCATATCATCAATATAGACCTCAATGTTCCTGCCCAATTGCGGCTCAAACATCTTCGTCATCATTCTCTGGTAAGTAGACCCCGCGTTCTTCAAACCAAAGGGCATTACCATATAGTGATAATTTCCAGTGGGAGTGAGAAAAGTGGTCTTCTCCTGATCGTCCAATGCCAGTGGGATCTGATGATAGCCCTGAAAGGCGTCCAGGAAGCTCATCCGAGGATGGCCCACGGTTGCATCCACCAACTGATCTATACGGGGCATAGGAAAAGGGTCATTTGGGCACGCTCTGTTAAGATCCGTATAATCAACACATACACGTCATTTTCCATTTTTCTTCTTTACTACGACCGTATTGGCCAACCATTGAGGGTAAAACACCTTCTTGATAGCCCCTGCCTGCTTGAGCTTGGTCACCTCGTCTTTGATAGCCTCGGCATGTGCTCTAGACGGACGCCGAGGTGGCTATTTCTTTGGAATAATAGAGGGATTGACGTTCAAATGATGACAAATGAACCCCGGATCCACCCCTAGGGCTTCATAAGCACTCCATGCAAACACATCAACGTTTTCCTGAGAACCTCAACCAACTGCTCCTTCTCTAACAAAGGTAACTGTGCCCCCACCTGAAAGTACTTTTCCGGATCATCACCAACACTCACCCTCTCCAAATTCTCACACTTCATTTCCTCGGCGGAAGTGCTAAAATGGGCTCCTTGATTCTTTGATTGCTATAAATTATCCTCGGCTACGGCCGAAGTACTTGTCTCTGGCCGATGTTGAATGGCCATTATCAAGCACTGCCTAGCCATGGCCTAATTTCCCAAAATTTTTGAGACCTCGCCTCCTGAGGGATATTTCACCTTCTGATGAAAAGTGGAAGAAACGGCCCCCAAGGCATGCAACCAGGGTCTACCCAAAATAGCCGTATACGGAGAAAAAGCATCCACCATAATAAAATCCACCTCCACCACATATGAACCAGTCTGCACAGGTAATCTAATCATCCCCATCGGAACGACCGACCTGCCCTCGAAACCCACCAGCGTGGAACTATAGGTTGTCAAATCCTCAGGTTTCAAATTCAGCCCCCTAAATAAATCAGGATACATTACCTCGGCTGCACTCCCCTCGTCAACCATCACCCTTCTCACGTCATACCCTCCAATCCTAATCGTAACCACCAAAGCATCATCATGCGGTTGTATGGTTCCTCTCTTATCTTCCTCTGAAAAGCCTAACACCAATGAGGTGCCCAATCTGACCCTCTTTGGCCTTGAACTGGAGCCCTCATCCAAGCACTGCGACACAGACATTACCCTGGAATGGCAAGACCCAGTTCTCCCTGGGGCAGCAAATATAACGTTTATCGTGCCTAAAGGGGGTCCTGAAGAAGGATTCCCCCATGCTGAGCCTGCCTGGCCTCCTCGGCCGCTGGAATGATGTAGAAGCTGGGTCAACTTCCCTTCCTGGACCAGCTGTTCCAAGTGGTCCCACAAGTTTTTACAATCTTCAGTAGTATGTCCATGATCCTGGTGGTACTGGCAGTAAAGGTTTCGATTACGCTTCGCAGGGTCCCCTGCCATCCTATTAGGCCATTTAAAGAATGACTCGTCCTTTATCTTTTCCAGAACCCGTTGCACTGGTTCTCGGAACACGGCATTAACCGCCTGGGAGTTGGCAGATCCTGATTGCCCCCCAAAGTCCCTCCGAGGTCAGTTGTTATTGTACCGGTCTGACCTGAAATCCCTCCTCTCTTGAGGGACTGCCTTAGACTTTCCTTTACCCTGTATCTGATCCTCCTCTACCCTGTATCTGATCCTCCTCTACTCTTCTATACTTGTCTATTCGATCCATAAGCTGACGCACGCTGGTAACAGGTTTACCAGTCAGAGACTTCCTTAGCCCATGCTCGGTTGGAAGGCCTTCCTTAAAGGTATTAATGGCCACATTGTCCTGAGTTCCGTCTACTTTGTTGAACATTTCCCAATATCTGTCCGAGTAGGCCTTCAGGGTTTCCCCCTCCCGCATAGACATGGATAGCAACGATCCCAAGGGTTGAACAACCCTCCTACATGTGATAAAACGGGCACCAAAAGCCTGGGTGAGTTTCTCAAAAGAATCAATAGTATTAGCTCTTAGGCCGTTGAACCATCTCATCGCCACTAGGCCCAGGCTAGATGGGAAAACCTTGCACATTAAGGCCTCATCCCTAGCATGAATGACCATTCTCTGACTGTAGTGGCTAACATGTTTTACTGGGTCTGTTCGACCATTATAAATGGTGAACACGGGCTGATTGAACCGCCGAGGAAGATTAGCGTCCTCAATACGTCGCGTAAAGGGCGACTTAGAGACCTGACTCAGTGCTTTGTTCAAGGCGTCATTTCCCCGACCCTGGCGAGGCGGACTCTTATACCTTCGCTCATGGTGGAGTTCTCGACCTCTGCCTATAACTGGTGTCATCTGACTCCTCAGAGGAGTGCCCAGAGTTATGGGCCCTGCGCCTTCGTCGCTCATGTCGCAATTCCCTCTTCAACTTGTTAATCTCACGCTGCATGTCCCCTTCGTTCTTTACGTGGGAAACATGGCCTTTCCCCCAAGAATGACTTCTATCTGTGTGGGTTGTTCGTGTACTTCCCTAACGATCCCCCCTATGTCCGTGGACTACCAACGGATTACTGTGCTGAGAGCCCCTAGACTCTGCCTGGTGCTGATTAGCATCCACCTGCTGCGGGCCCATCAACGGTTGCTGCGGTGCTCCCCCTTCCATCGCGAACACTGCACTTGCCTTTCCTTGTGAATAGATCAAGTTCTTCCCACAGACGGCGCCAATTATAGGGACTCAAATTGGATTGGACCCAGAATATGAATGGGTTTTCAGCCCAGCAAGCCCAAACAATAAATTTTTAGAGTGTGGGTACAAGAACTAGTTCTACTTGATAGGAAATGTTATAGTTCCAGTGCAATAAAAGACACTTTAAACCGTTTGTATGACTAAGACTCTCCTCGGCTAGGTTTCAGTGAGCTTTCTTCTGAGTTCTGTTGTTCTTTTCTCTTTTTTCCCCAAAAGTCTCCTCTAATGTCATCTGCTTCCATGTTATATACTACGTTCCTTATTCCTTACTCCATTTCCACCGTACACGTGTAGTTCCTATCCTAGGAACTCATTTCTGTACCATCCAGCACCTACCGGAACTTTTGCTCAGTGGCCATAAAGCTGCTTGGTTACTGTTCAGGTATCACCTCCACATTAATGCGGCTAGAGAGTTAGCTGGAATGCATTTAATGCGGAGGTAGTAGCCTTGGAAGATATTTGTTATCTCTCCCGACTCCTTCTTAGGTCTATATTCACTTTCCAGTTCTAACACAACTTTGCGGAGTACTCTGGATAAAATGATAGTTACATCCACCTCGGACTGTAGTATCCGAGGTGAATTTCGTCCTCGGACGTGTCCTGTGCCACTATATATGACTTTCACCCCTTTTTCGTATACTAGTCCCACAATAATTCTTTTAACCTATCCTCGGACACGTGAGTGTCCTCGGACTGGGCCGCTGGGCCCCAAGCCCATTTCTTGTGATCCCTGTATCTTTTTAGATAACGGGCCACAAATAGTATTATCTTTTTCAGAGACAATTACACCCATTATAGCTATATATTTAAATTTAATTAAAAAAACCTAGTGTACCAATCACAAAGGCTCTTAATTCGGCTTCTCTATGTTTAAGTTCCTTTGTTCGCATTGTTGATGATTCCAGAGCTATTGCTTTGAATTTTGTTTCCTTCTCTTTCTCACATGTACAACGACAAGGGAATGTTATTGCTGATAAATTGGCTAAGTTCGCAAACAGTAATGTTCAACAGCTTGTACTTGCTAATAGAGTTTTCTGTTGATTTATAAAAATCACTGTCTTGTTTCTCAAAAAAAAAATATATATATATATATATACACACATATACATATTGTACCTAAAATTTGCCATGAGTTCAATTGTTGAATGAAGCCTTGTGAGGAAGCTTTACTCCTGGATTAATGATCCTCGATAATGAATAATGAGTGGCTATAATGGTTATTAGAATTGAGGGAGGGAGTTTGACCTTGAAATGTTGACTTGGGTTGTCTACAAATTAATGTATGAGGCCATAAAGAAACCGACCATGGAGGCAAGGCAACAAGACAACTTGAAGATTCTACGAGGAAGAGGAGAATCAATGGTCCATCCCCTTTTATCTCCTGGTATCAAACCTTTTTTTTTTTTCATTGAGAAGATTCTGGCATCAATCCTAGTTGGCAAGTTTCATCCGTTATATTGGGCATTTATAATCAGATGTCAAAAATCTATCCCTCTTTGTACTTTTTATTGGAAAAAAATCTAATATTACATACAAACTATTACACAACTTTTTTACCATAATTGTAATGCGGTAAAGTGTGAGTGGTATAAAAAAAAATGGGTAAGTAAATTTATATATGTGTAAATAATAGCCAACTACTTACAATTTGTCACATTAAAGTGGTAGCAAAAACAAATTATAGAATAATTTGTGATCTTAGAACCACTCTTTCTATTGGGACCAACTTTGATGCAGACAAATAGACAATGCAGCACATGTATTAGGAGTTAGGACAGTGGGTTCTTAACAGCCAACTTTGAAAGTTTGCTGCTACCTTCCAATCCCCAGTTGTGATGCAGTATTATGGATCGTTGGGTTTGTGTAATTTTTTAATTTTTTTTTCTAATTGATATTATTTCTTGTAGTGTTTTTTGCTAAGGAGATAATGATGTTGTTAACCAACCAAATAAGGATTAATGTTTTTAGAGACTTTGTTTTGAGGTTTTCCTTTTTAAAAATAAAAAATAAAAATCTAGGATTGTGCTGATAGGCATCTAGTATTTTTAAGAAAATGGTATCCAAAATACTCAAACTGATCTAATTTTTTTCAGTGTAAGAGTGTCAAGGCAAGATGTTAGTTTTTTTTTTTTTTTTTAAGAAGCAAGATGTTAGTTTTTAAGTTAACTATATCACATTAAGAATATGAACAAACCATTTCCAAAGGAAGAAATATAACAAAAGAGTTGTGAACCGTGATAAATTAGTGAATGTAAAAGATTGTTAGTTCAAGATGACATTTTTTTTGGTTAATTTTCTACTTGCCTCTCATTAATGCATCCAAGGTATATAAATAGACTAAAATGAGATAATTTCATCAACAAATCTTAAAATATAGGAATCAAAATTTTTTTTTTTTAATAGAAAAATACTAGTTACTATGCTAAAGATCTATCACTAAACCTAAATTTAAGCACTTCTAATTCAAATAACAATTTATCTAGCACATCATCTTAATTCATAACAAAAAGGGTCAAAAATTTGGACATCTTGTTTTTTTTTTTTATGGGAAGACCGTAAATTCTTATATTGAAATTGAGAAACAACCGTTATATCATGGAGAAGAGCTTGTTCTATAAAACAATGATTCTCTTCAATCCAAATAGAAAAATCAGTAATGCCTACAGCATGCTTTGCTAATAAATGGACTGGCCTGTTACCTTGCCTACAAACACGGGAAAAATCCACCCGACGAAAATCATGAGTAGCAGACAGGGAGTTGTACACAACAGCAGCCACTGAGGAGAGGGGAGGCAAAATTTCCTTCAAGGCATTCACAAATACCAGCGAGTCTCCTTCGAGGAAGAAGTCTTGGATGAGCAGATCCCTTGCGAAATGGAGCCCAAACTCAAAGGCCTTTGCCTCAATCTCAACCGCACCAAGAGGAGCCATATAATCTTCTTGCTACCCTCTGCATCTCTAACATGAACGCCCAGACCGGCCTCCTTCTGAGATGCAAAAACCGCGCCATCGACATTAATCTTATAACGCTCATGAGGAGGAGGAGGAGGAGTCCAGTTCGAAGCTACATCAGAATTTACTTTAGCAGGAATCTCACGGCATGCTTGGTACTCACCCAACTTTGATGGTTAAAGAATCTTAACTTAGACATTATGGAACATATGTCATAGATTTAAATTATGTTGTATAAAAAATCAAAAAATCAAAAATCAAAATCCCTCTCCTGTACTAGTCTAGTAAATGTATATATAATGTAGACGTAAATAAGAAAGCCGGATATAAATGTGACTCAAAACATTCTTTTTTTTTTTTTTTTGGGAGACTACAAATTTTCAATTGAAGTGAAGCAGGCATGGGCTTATTTGTGGAAGTCCAAATCTTATTTTCCTATGGTTAATTTAAACCAATAAGACAGTTTTGAGAGGGGAGAGATCTCAAACTCAAAAGTGTAATTTAAATGGGTGTTTCTGTTTGGACTTTCGACTTCGGACATCTTTTTTTTTTTCTTGGCAAATAATCTTTGATTGAACAAGATAAGTCATAAGAGGGTTAGCCCATATATTCCATCAGTAGACAAGACCTTTTTAGGAGGGAGAGGAGATTGAAAAGGAAGCCCAATGGGCTATGTTTTGAGAAGATTGATTAGCCCTCCCAGTGAACAAAGCTGATGGGCCAATAAAGGAAAATGAGGACTTTGATATGTGATTTGATAAAGACCAATCTGATGGGGGAAGGGATTAGAGTTTTCTTAAATTGGCGGAAACACATTTTAAGCCTCACCTGCTGCAAAGTTCATATATATAGAAGACATAGCTAATTTGTTTGCTTCCAAAATAGCAAGTTATCAAGACTTCCCAAGTAGCATCAAGCATAGATGCACAAACACTAAACAAAATTTTGTTGTGGATACTAATGACTAATAAGTGCCCTTAATCTCCCATATCTTTGGTTGGAAGAATCAGCGTTCAATATTTTTGCAGACTTGCAGTTTTGTGTCTTAAATTTGTCTATCCTTGATTACATATGGTAATAATAGGATCGTGGGTAATCTAGCTAGGATGAACTTAACAAACTTCCTCTATTTATGTTGTTAAAATATAAACAAGAAAATAAAATGATGAAAAAAAGAAAAAACTGAGAAATTAATATGGTTCGATTTGATGGTCTACATTGACAGTGAAAACCCAATATATGAGTACATATAATAATATTTTATGATAATCTTAAAACCACAGTAGCTCATGGTATTATAAATCCATAATAGTTTATGGTATTCTGTAAAACCACAGTCTACTCATTTATGGAAATATCCTAATATATTATAATATTGACCTTATTTGCATTCAAAATATACAAATTTGTGAGAGAAATGATTATATATGATCATAATGTTTACCATTTACCAAGTTCAACTATATTAATTTATTATATTTCTTCCCCTTTGGGAGGTGGTTGGGGATGTAGGTGAAATATCAAAGTTTACTCATTGTGCAGCCAGAGAGGAGGAATATTAGCATGTGAATGCCAACTTACCAAGCTCACTAATATATGGTGGGAAGTGGTAACTAACCAATAACCATGTTAGTCCAACCGCCGGCAATAGGTGGAAGGATACAAATATAAGAATTAGATTTGGAGGTTAGTTCAGCCATAGGTTGAAACTCTATTTCAAAAATAAAGTATTTTTTTGATTCTCAAAAAAAAGATTTGGAGGTTCATCACCGGCTTTTCATTTTGGTTTTATTAGCATGGCTCTCTCTCTCTCTCTCTCTCTCTAAACACACACATTCCCAAAGCTTCAATTATTTTGTTTTTATTAAAATGGCATACGTACATGAAAGGAAGCTAGAACTTAGAAAAAGGCAAGATTGAACTTGAGAATTAAAAAAATAAAATTGAAAGGTGAAGACAATAATAATAATAATAATAATCTATACCGTTATTATTATTATTATTTTGCTATGTGAGAGCATTAGCATTGGGGAATGCTAATGCCAAATCTAAGGAAAATTTAGCATTTTAAGCCTAAAAAACTCTTGCATCAGGGAATGGTAAACAGAAGTATTGCAAATTTTTTTGCAATACTGCTACAGTACAATTCTAAACATAGAATTGCATTGTTCACAATATTGCAAAAAAATAATAATATTTTACTCCTCCTTTTTCCCCCAAAATTGTTGGTGTGCTGCTGTAAAATGGGATGTTGTACTGTTCACAGATTAAAAAAAATAATATTTTAATAAAAATAGAGTTTTGAGATGTTAGAAGTATTGTAAAATAGGATGATATAATGATAAAGTGGCTTTTTAAAATGGTAAAATAGAGTAGAATTGAAATTCTCTGATGCTAATGCTCTGAGTAAGCCTGCAGCAGGGATATCAAATAATTAATTAATCTCATGGAGTAAGTAGTATGACATCATGCTATTAGCCCATTGGCACTATTTATTTATATTTTTTTTTTATGAGTAAAAATGCACTTTCATTAAGATCATTAATAATTTTGTTTCACGCAACAGCTATGTAATAAACAAGTCATTGCATATATATAATTAATTTCACTCTTAAGACTTAGGAGTATAACTAAAACTCAAAAGAAAATGTGGGTTCTGATTAACTGAACTGATAAAGTCTCTAATAACTGAATAAAAGACCTGAAGTTCAATCCCCACTTATATCAAAAACCGATTGATATTTTGATCTAATTATAAAAAGGTTATCATCAATAATGAATGTCATAAGTTGAAACTTAAAAAAAAAAAAAAAAAAAAAAAAAACTTAAAAGAAATAGATGTTGTATAATTTTTTTTTCCTGTGCTGCATAAAGTTGAGAAATAGACAACGAAGCATGATGTGGATAAATATTTTTTTTTTTTCAAATATCACGTATTCTTTTAGCTAAATAGCATTTCAATTTACTCAAATAAAAAATAGCATTTCAATTATTATTTAAAAATTAATTAAAAAAAAAAAAACAGCTATTCAGTTGGTTCGTTTCACATGGCCAAGCTGGCCATCCTTTTCGATTTTGCCCATTCTACCCCTGCCGAATCCAGCATATTCCTTTTTAGACCATGCCTAAGGTTTGTGGATCCAATCAGTCTGCCCCCACTCCCCAATAAAACTCTCGACTATAATTAGTGCATTTATATTAATTTATTATTAATTTTCTTTTTCTATTTTAAAAAAAGTTTACCCCTTAGTCCTTACCGACTTTTCCTTTTTTTCAAAGTTTGCTCCTTACTCCTTAGTCCTTAGCGACTTTTTTTTTATAAAGTCAAAATGATTTTTTTTTTTTTTCTTTTCAAAGAGACGTTTCCAAGCTAAACTTATCAAATAATCATTGAAAATTTGAAATAAATCTTTAAAATAGTTACCAAAAGAATTGATAATATATTTATATATTTTAATCTGGGTGAGGCTTTCTTGGGACACCTCAGGGAGTAACTTAATCCAACACTTGAAATTAATTAATTATTTTAATCTCTTTTGTAATTTTGTATCCTAAAAAAACATATTTATTTCTTAAAAAAAAAAAAGTATTTACTAAACAAAACTAAACAAAATTGCCTAGTTGAGCTTGGCCCAAAATCATTGAACTTGAACAATCCAAAAGCATCTTGTCGAGCTCTGAGCCAATTGAGTGAACAAGTTCTAAGCATGACCCTTCGGTTAAAGTAGTTCAATATAAATTAACAATGCCCTAAAGTAATCAAACTACAAGACAGATCAAGCTCAAAAGAGCCCGAGTAAGGCAACAACCAAACACTTCTACCTAAAAATGAGTGTTGATGGGGAATCATCACCCTTCATATTTGCATCTAGTATGCCTAATATGTCTTCAATTGCATATAATGTAGCATGATAGGGGCTCTCTACAACATTGAGGAAAGTGCTCTTGGATCACATTTCCTCATGTGACCTTGGAGGATGGTGTTAATAGAACTCTTTATTGACAACACGGAGGAAGTGTTTACCAATCTCCACTCATATAATACTATAAATTCCCCCTCAAATCTGAATGGAAGTTATATTTCTCTTAACGATTTTTGCTCTATAATTTTTCTCTAGACTTACACTGTGATTCCCTTCCCTAACTTAACATTAAGAGTGCTTCCGACCAATCCCACCGATTGGTATTTGGCCCAAATAAAAGGCTTGTTCTCATTTGCATGCCTCTAATTAGTGAGTCCTTGAAGGTCTAAACTATGTTTTAGACAAAATCTTTATTGCGGTGCGGTTTTGTTTCCCAACCTACCCACCTACACTAGATTTGATGAAAATTCACCGTTACATATGTAATTCTATTAACTTCATGGTAAGAATGCCAATCTTGTAATGAGATAATTGTGACATGAACCACCTACATTATGATAGAATTGGAGTTCTTATGAGAAGTTTAATTTTTAAGCATATGAAGGATTACTTTAGTATCTAGTATCAACTCCGATATAAATTCTTGTATTTGCTTGTGTTAGACATTAAAGATATGTTTGGTAGACTGCAATAGGCTGTGCAATATTATATTTATTCTGTAGTTTGGTTATGTGTTTTATTACATAGAATAGTTATTCCATATAAATAATAATCATTTTAAATGAGAAATAATTATTCCTCTTTAAAAAGGTTGTAATAACTATTCCTTAGTAGGTGTAATAATTTCTAAAATTAATATATTTTCAAATAAACAAACTTTCCATATGCACATAACATTTATAAAAATAAAAAATCATCAAAAAATATCTCATCTCTCTCTCAAATTTAAAACAATATTATTTTTTATAAAATATAATTGTATGAATAAGATATTTCCTAAAATAGATCTTAAGTATTTAGTTATTACATTACAACACATTTTTCCCCAATAATAAAAATTACTATTTATGTCGTAATCTTCATTCAGTATACCAAATGACACTAAAAATTCAAAAATAAAATAGGTGATAATATCATAATATACTATTAGTTTATAAAATTTGTATCTAGTTTTTTATTCTCTAAATTCGAAAAGTTCTTTTATAATTATTCTTAAAAAAAAAGAGTAAGAATTATAATAACAAGACAAGAATGATAAAACTTGATGACACGTTTTATAATTTTCTTTTAGGACTAAAAACAAAATTTTCAAGTTTAAAAAGTGTAAAATAATAAAATAAGTATGGCCCAAAATTTAAGGACATTTTTAATAACAACCAAAATAAAAAGTAGAGGGGAGGCAATATGGTCATTGGGGAGATATAGAAGGGGCCCAATGAAAGGCTGGCGCCTAATGGTGGGCCCCCCCAATGTGACCATTTGAAGTAGAAGACAAGTCTTAAAAAAATATCTTCTCAAATTTTATTTGATTTTTTAAATTATTTTTTGTTTTAATTTAAAAAGGGTAAAAAAGGTGGTGGGTAGAGTAAAAGAGAAAATTATAGAAAGCACTAAATTGATGTTTTGAGAGAAAACACAACACAAAAGTCACAAACACAACGCACAAAACAGAGAAACCACAGAGGTTGTGTGTGCTGTGCGTTTCCTTATTCCATTTTGCATTTAGGTCAAATCTCAGAAGCGCCACTTTTCTTTTCTTTTCTTTCTTTCAGTCTCCCTCACACACACAAACAAAGAAACCCAGAAAGACAAAAAAGAAGAAGAAGAAGCAAAAGAAGAAGAAGGAGAAGCAAGATGAGAGAGATAATAAGCATACATATTGGTCAGGCTGGGATTCAGGTGGGAAATTCTTGTTGGGAACTCTATTGCCTTGAGCATGACATTCACCCAGATGGTACAATGCCCAGGTATTTCTTTTTGTTTTTGTTTTTGTTTATGTGTGTGGACTTGAATCTGAAGCGATCTACCAGTGGCTGATTATTACTATTTTATTTGTTTGTCATTTCCATTTCCTACTTTTTTGTTTTCCAATGCGTTTTGTAATGTGTTTTTGCATTCTGGGTTTGCATGTATTTTATGTGTGTATATTGCTAGATTTTGTTACTATTAAATTCCCAGCAATGAAATTCATCTGGGTCTTTTGTAATTTTGGACGAATCTGAGAGTTGGGATTTTTCTGTTGTCTCATTGTATTTGTATTTGGAGATTGTTTGAAGATTTGGTTATATATTGGGCTGCATATGATGTTTTTGTAATTGGAGAGGGCTTTTGGGTTTGTTGAAGTTTTCAGATCTGAGCAATGTTAGTGAAAATAAAGAGAAAAGAGAAGGAAAATGAATAAATAACACACAGATTTATGTGGTTCAGCAATGTGCCATACTCAGTAGTTGAGAATTCCACTACATGAAAAATAAGGGTTTACAATGAATATATACTGCCCCAAGAAACCCTAACCCAGTACGTTAAATCTGCCATTATATGCTTGTCATACTAGTCTTACTCTCTCATTCAGAGTATGAGCCACTATCTAACAGGCTTAGTAAGAGAGGATTTTAAGGTTTTCAGTTGGATTTGGTGAATTCAGAAATGGGCATTGCTCAATTTTTCCTGGATTTGGATCAATAACATATTGCATTGTTGTCAAATTCTCACAATGTTTGTTAACTATTTTAGGCCTTGCACTTGTTGGGTTAGATTTGGCTGACCCTAATTATTTTGTTGAGGAACCATTGTTGGCCCTGAAATTTAGGGACTAAGGTTTTTGTAATTGTAGTTGTGTTGTGCTTGTTGGGTTAGATTTGTACTGAGCTGCTTATGAACCTCTATGTCTTTGCAGTGACACTTCTGTGGGTGTTGCACACGATGCTTTCAATACCTTCTTCAGTGAGACTGGTTCAGGTAAGCATGTGCCTAGGGCCATATTTGTTGACTTGGAACCAACTGTTATTGATGAAGTTAGGACTGGAGCTTACCGGCAACTATTCCATCCCGAGCAGCTAATTTCTGGCAAGGAAGATGCTGCTAATAATTTTGCAAGAGGGCACTATACAGGTAAGTGATAAGTGACATTGTTTGCAAATTGCATAAAGTGGAAAATTTTAATATGTTAATCATGTCGCTTTAACCTTATTCTGGCTTGTTGTGCAGTTGGGAAGGAAATTGTAGATCTCTGCCTTGATCGAGTAAGGAAATTAGCTGATAACTGTACTGGCTTGCAAGGGTTTTTGGTGTTTAGTGCTGTTGGTGGTGGTACTGGTTCTGGTCTAGGGTCATTGTTGTTAGAACGCCTGTCAGTGGACTATGGGAAGAAGTCGAAGCTTGGATTCACCATCTATCCTTCTCCCCAGGTACAGATGGTTACTGATATCTTGATCCTTTACTCTTTGCTAAAAGTTTGTATATAGCATTGTTGTTGGAGGTGTATCTTTAATAATGGTTAGTTGGGAACATTTCTGGAAGGTATATCACATATGGGCATAAAAGGAAAGAAATTCAGGGTTGTTTTTGAACTGTATATGATGGAAACACTTTTTTTGTATGGATTGTGGTTTTTATTGCGCTTATTGATGCTCATTTTAGTACAATTTATGTAAGAAATATCATTTCAAAAGAAACACTTTGTTTCACTATTCAATTAAAGCTAATACAGGGTTCAACTCTGGTGAACTCTTTTTTTTGGTAGGTTTCAACGGCAGTTGTGGAGCCTTATAACAGTGTCCTTTCTACTCATTCTTTGCTTGAACACACAGACGTGTCTGTGCTCTTGGACAATGAAGCTATCTATGACATTTGCCGAAGATCCCTTGATATTGAGAGGCCAACTTATACCAATTTGAACCGATTGATATCTCAAATCATTTCGTCCTTGACAACTTCATTGAGATTTGATGGGGCTATTAATGTGGATATTACTGAGTTCCAGACCAACCTTGTACCATATCCCCGGATCCATTTCATGCTTTCTTCGTATGCCCCAGTCATCTCAGCTGAAAAGGCATATCATGAGCAGCTTTCAATTCCTGAAATCACAAATGCAGTGTTTGAGCCCTCAAGCATGATGGCTAAGTGTGATCCAAGGCATGGGAAATACATGGCCTGCTGCTTAATGTACCGGGGAGATGTTGTTCCCAAGGATGTTAATGCTGCTGTTGGCACCATCAAAACCAAAAGAACTGTTCAGTTTGTTGACTGGTAAGAGGAAAAAAATGCATTCAACAAGGCAAAGACTAAGGCATACTTGAGTAAAGTTGGATGAAATATAACTATGAACTTAATCTTAGGAAAATGTTGTCTAAGATTGTTTATCAAACTTCTTTGGTTAAGCTATCCTTGGCATCGTTTTCTTGGATTATATTGTTCGTAGTTGTGTATTTAAACCCATTTGACCTAATTAGTCTCACCATCTAGACTCATCAAATGCATACCCCGTATAACTCTAGATTGCTCTGCTAGAGTTCAGGGGTAAATTCTTTCTTGTTTTGCTTTACTGTCTTCATTTAGAGAAAATTGTTTGGCCTGAAACTTTTTTTTTTCCTGGTTTGGAGATTGGCTTGGTTTATCAATTCTATAGAGGTAATGTTGGCTTGGTTCAATATTAATGAGTGGGATTGCCTAGAGTCAAGATTGGATAGAGATCAATGTGGTGATTGTAGATTAAGGGTTGGTGACATTGACTGTGCTTCTTTGTTCCCGGCTTCCAATGTTTCTTTTTTCCTTTTTTTTTGGGTGTGTGCGGGGGGATGGGATTGCATGATCTTACAATATCTGAATGTTAAAACTTTAATGAGGACAACTTTTGGAAGTATGATTGGAGCATCAGCTTTATACCTATTTATATGTTAGATCTGCCTGCCAACTTAAGATTTAGATGAATTTGCTATTGCTTTTCTTTTTGAAGTAGTTTGTCAAAGCACAATATATTATTGGTTTTTGTGTTGTCTCTCCCAGTTGGACAACTTGCAATGCAAACTTTTAAACAGCATCCTTTTTGCCCTACATTCCAATGAGATCTGAAAATTTTGTTGTGTTGGATTCATAGGTGCCCAACTGGCTTCAAATGTGGCATCAACTATCAGCCTCCAACAGTTGTACCCGGTGGTGATCTTGCCAAGGTGCAGCGAGCTGTCTGCATGATCAGCAATAACACAGCAGTAGCTGAGGTTTTCTCACGTATTGACCACAAATTTGATCTCATGTATTCCAAAAGAGCATTTGTTCACTGGTATGTTGGTGAGGGCATGGAGGAAGGGGAGTTCTCAGAAGCCCGTGAAGATCTGGCTGCTCTTGAGAAAGATTATGAAGAAGTTGGTGCTGAAGGTGTTGATGATGAAGAGGAAGCTGAAGATTACTAATGTAGTTCTGTGAGGGTGTTCGTATGAAGTTTGCATCTGTATATGAGCATTTGCCTTTGCCCCTATGCTTTATTTTCATGTTCTTCTATTTCTTGTATCAATGTTTTGTGCATGCCATGAAATTATCAGAGTTTGTCTGTTCTGAATAATTGTTCTTTTTGTGATAGTAATGAATTGATATTTCAGGATCATGGTATTAATGAAATGATATTTCAGGATGAGTTACAGTGTCTCTTTGAATTTCTTTGTTTAATTTTTGTGACCATTCGAAGAATGTAATTTCTGGATGCCTATATATATATTGGTAGTCACCTCATTGATAAATATGCATATTAGCCCTGATGTGGGGTGTAATTAATTGATGAAGAATGATGGTTCAAGTCATTTGATCTACAGTCCAACAGTTACAACCAAATTAACTTTGAGACAATCTGCTTTGTATCTTATATTTTGTTTAATTCTTTCTCAGATCTCGTTTCATTAGACCAAATCTCTCTCTTCTTTTCCCATTGCTCTTAGATCTATTTAATCTTCTCTCTTTATTCTTTTTCAGTTTTTCTTCCTCGCTATATCGAGGCTGATCTTTGTTTAGACTTTGAGCTGGCGTTCGAAGATGTGGTGAGTAGTCGAGTCTGTTGGTGTTTGTAGATGTGGTGAGTACGTTAATGATTTATTTGATTGGGTTTGTTGAACTTGGTGATGGGTGTTTACAAGGTGTATGGTCGCCATGAAAGCTGGTTTTGTGAGTTTGAGATATTATTTTTAGACTTCTGGTGACAGAGAGATTATGGGTAAGGTGGTTTTGGCAAGATTGACCCCGTAAAACACTATTATGTATGGGTGATGGTTCTGGGGCTCAGGACTTCAGACCCCCAATTTCACTCCCTACACGCTATATATTTTTTTTTCGTTAACAGGTTGTGGTTTTACACTTTTTTAGTGCATTATTATTCATTTGTCATCTCGGGCCTTTTCAATTCAGCAATAACCTTTTTGACGTAACACATAAGAACAGAAGTTTAAAAACTAAAATATTACACTTGAAAGAGTATGGACCATTTTGGAACACAAGACAAAAGGAGATCAAAATGGTAATAAATCCTTATAATTTCTTTATTTTGAGAGGAAGACTAAGAAAAAGGAATGAAAGTATGCTACATTATTCTAATGGTGGCATGCAAAGGTCTTTCCTCACCTAAGAAAGTGGGGTATACATTATACTTTTACTCCAAAAATTATATAAACACAATAAAAATTGATGGCAGATTGTAATTAGTATAACATAAGCTTTATATGGAAGTATTATTGACATCACTTTTATTGCATACCAATCATAATGTATCAATCACTTATTTGTTTGTGGTCAAACTATCGTGACCAAGTACTATTCGCAAATTCTACTTAGCTTCTTTTCTTATCAAAAAGCCGCAATCATGTACTGTTTGCGAGTCTCACTTTATGTTTTTTGCTTATTGCGACTCTTTTTTTTTTTAATTAGTTTCAACAAACCACAAAAAAAAAAAATAAACTAAATAAATTGTTTCCATACGACACTTAAATACCTATTGATACACGCCAGTCAAGGCTAGGTTCAAAAACATCTAGGAGTGCTTTCTTTCTTGAGTCTAAACAAAAAAACTCATCTATGCCTTTTCATTCTTGATAGCCTAAATTGATTTCCTTTGAAACTACATAATTAGTTAACAATTGTTAGTGAGTTCACTGCCGTACTGAAGTTCTAGATTGGCGCAGACGAGTCTGTTTGTGGTGGGAATTTTTGAGCCGTTGTGGTAGTAGGTGAACGGATCGTTTGCTAGGTAATACATAGCATTTATCTGCTAAGGTTTTGTTGAGTATAGGTCATTGTAACAAAACTCTTTCTATAGTGAATTTTCAGTAGGGTAGGCTACTTCTGGAGTGGGATTTTTTTTCGTTGCTTAGAGGGAAATTAGGGAGGATAGAAAGGGGGGAGAGAAAATAGGAGAAAAAAAATGAGGTAAACGAGTGTTTGTCTGTTTGGTTGGGAAAGGAAGGAGGGGAGAAAATGGTGGGACCCTGCAATTTTCTCTCCAGGCCCACCAAATTCCAACCCCCCAATTTGGAGAGAGAATATAGGAGAATATAGATGGTTGATAGTAATTACAATTAGGATAAAATTTTGTTACAAAATTGGTTGTAAATTAAAGTTACAACCTTACTCAATATCATTAACATTACTATATTTTTTGAAGATCTAATTGTTAGATTGCACGTTTTTTACGCTTTTAATACACGTCAAATTTTGTGGCAATTGGATATTATTTACTATATAATCTATAAGATTATATTTTATGCATAATTTTAAACTACAAAAATTTGCAATTTAAACAATTTACTGATAATATAGTTATTTTTCTTAAATTTTCTAGAAAATTTTACAAGTATGGAGGATATAAGAAGAAAATGTAATCCAATGATATATTTGTCAAAATTCACTTCCAATAAAAAGATAATAAGTAAAGTTGTAACCTTAAACTACAACCAATTTTGTAGCTAAATTTTTTCCTTACAATTATACCTCCCAATTGCAAGAAATTGTACAATGCTCATGATGGATCACGTCACTTATCCATCATTTCACTAAAAGACTCCCACCTGTTTAAAATTGTTGAGTCAGTAATTAGTTTCTATTTTAAAATTTTTTTCTAACTCAGCAATTTTAAACAAGTGTGAGTCTTTTAGTGGAATGGTGAACAAATGACATGATCCACCATAAGGATATTATAATTTCTCCCCAATTGCTTAGGAGTCACACTCTGTCTCACTGCTTGGTGGACGAAATCTTCTCTCTCCCCCTGTTTAGACATTGGTTTTATCTCTCTCTTTTTCCTTCTTTTATTTTTTCCCACTTGAAGTTAACGTTTGGTATAATTTTTTATACCCAACTCCAGTTTTTTTTTTTTACTAATAAAAATTTTTTAAAAAATATATATTATTTAATAGAGGCATGAGAGTAAATTTCTACAAATATTTTTTATCAAAACAAAAGAATTTTTATCCCTCCTCTTTTTCTCCATCAAAAGTTAAACCATACACCATAAAGGAAAACTAAAATCTCTTCTATCCCTCTACTTTTCTATCCCCTCCCCCTATTGTCCCACTTTTCCATCCTTCCAACTAAATGGACTTAAAGAGTATTTCAAAAGTTTTCCACTTTGTCACCAAATTTGTGTTTTAATTTTATGCTTTATTTTACTACTTTTGAATTGTGGTGATATTCTTGTGATTATTTTATCATTGTGTTTGGTAAATCATTGTTGATTAAATTGGTTGAAGTGATAATCAATTTGATGGATAAAAATTAGATCAATTGGTAAAGTTTCTTGTCATCAAATAAAAAATGTAAAGTTTAAATTTTACCGTATTTATAATTAAAAAAAAATTAGTGATAATCAATCTGGTAATTAGGCTCTAGATTTTAGAAGTCTCAATACTTAAATTAACTTTGACAGATGGGACTCTTATCAACTTTTATCTGAGCGATTGAGTAAATATGAACTATTTTTTAACTGAACTTTTACAAGTTGAGTAGACTGATGGTGCTAGATTTGCTAGTAGGGCGTGTGCAGGATCTTGAGGTTTTCAAAATCTTTCGTTCAAGGGTAGAGCTGTTGAGAAAAGTCCATGGGGCCAATTTCATGATAGCCTTCCATGTAATTATAACTATAGGCCATCCCTTGTTCCTAAAAAATGATGAGAAATAATAGGACCATGTTCAATCTTAGGCCATTCGTTGTCCCAAAATTGGTGACACTTGAATGAGCAAAAAAAATTGATTTATTATCTTATGCACAGCAGCCAAAAGCCAATAGGATTACTTGAGAGGAAAACCTTACAGAGCTCACTAGTTGTGTAATACAGTCATGATCTTCCTACATGAATACTACAACATCCTCATTGCACCACCAAAAATAGTACCTCTTCTTGAAAGTAGAACAAAGCAGACTTCCAGTATCATTGTATTAATCAAACACAGCATTACAGCTTCCAATCTCTTCTCACCTTCATGCTTTGATGGTTCAATGTATTAAGAGAGGAGAGGGCATCAACTTGTGCAGAACAAGTGACACAAAGTAGAAAGATCCCAGAGAGAATCACTAGCATCATATGCATTCTCCATGCACTCGTTCACTCCGTTCATAGCGTATAATGATGCTGACATTTGTCTTTCTACCTTCATGTGCTCAAATTCTGTGAAGTCCAGCCCTGTTGTATCAGGCAATAAACCACCATGTTTTGGGAACTCCAGCTTCTCTTGGACTAATGGAAGCTGATCAAACTCGGGCGGTAATGGCCACAAGTGACCAGAATAAGACCTAGTTGCTTCAAGTTCAGCAATGCAGTTGCTCAAGTCTGGTCTATATGCATCTCCAGACATTTGGGTGTCTTGGACTTTGACACTAGATGAAGCACTATAATTCGAACAGTAGCTAGAACTATCATTAGTAATATAATTGGAACTATCATCAGGGAAGGTATTATTGACAAAACAGCCAGAACTAATTCTAGTACATGGTTTGACAGTGGTCGTTGCTGAAGGGTGTTGTTGTTTCATATTCTTTTTCTGATTGAGGAGATTTTTGACTTTCAAAGAGATGGGTGAATTGGGGGAGACATGAGTGGCAAAGTTGGTTCGAGTATTCGAACCGCGAAGCAGGTAAGCAGCTTCATCATAAGCTCGAGCAGCTTCTTCAGCAGTCTCAAAGGTCCCCAGCCACATCCTTATCTTCTGTGTTGTGTCTTTGATCTCTGCAACCCATTTCCCAGAAGGCCTTTGCCTCACCCCAACAAACTTGCTTCTGCTCTTGTTGGTAGTCCTCTCTTTGAATTTGCTTTGTTTGTAGACTGAAACTCCTTTCTGCTGCTTTTGAAGTAGATGTTCCATTGCTAACTTCGAATGGAACATGAATCAGAGAAATGAGAGAAAGGGACTTATTTATACAATGGAGTCAAGGAGGTTTGTAAGTTCTTATCTTAGTGGGTCGCTCGTTTTTTGTTTCTTGTCAGCATGTCAACTCAAATTTGTTCCTTTTTAAATTTTGACTGATATCTCAATGTTTAGTTAAAGACTAAATCATATCAAGTACCTTGGAAATGTTCTCTCTCAGAGAGACATGCAAGCCATTCCACAAGAAAAACCAAAACTAGAAAAGGGAAAATATAAATATGTTTCTCTCTACCAGATACATGGAAGCCATTTCCGCAAGAGGATGGAAAGAATAAAAAAAAACAAAAGGAAAGGAAAGGAAAGAATTAATTATTAAAGAGATATAAAAGACAAGTTAAGATTATTATTTTGTATTTTCTTAATATTAACAGGTTTGGCAGGCCGGACTTCTTGTCCTCACCTTCACTTTGTCAACGACAACGATATACTATAAAAATTCGTGAAGGCACGAAGGCTGGACACTTGGAGCCTCGACAATCAAACTAGAAAATTAAGATTATTGAACCCTTCTAAAAACCACAGAGGGGTTTTTCTTTTTCTTTTGCCCCTAAGAAAAGCCAAGAAGAAAACAAGTAAACACCAATTTCGATTGGAATCAAGTAGTGCAATGTCGGTTTTGTTAATCACTCCTCCCAGTCCCACGAGAAATTATAAATTCCTCACAGTGGACCATGTCACTTGCCTACCATTCTACTAAAAGACTCTTACTTGTTTAAAATGGGTTAGGCTTAGATCCAGTGTCCAGTAGTACTGAACCTGTTGAGATAATAACATGTGTCCACTTTTAAACACTTGTTACCATCTAACCAGGTCCAGTGTACTGATACACTGGACCTAAACAAGTCCATTTAAAATTACTAAGTCAATAATCGATTTCTACTTATAAAAAAATTCTCCAGTCCCACAATCACCCAAACTTTTGGCATGAATTTTACAAGATGGATCTTTGGCATTCTATCGTGGTTGGTTTGGCAGAAACCCCTTGAGGAAAACAAAAAGAGTTCTTATTAGGTTGTTTTATTGAATAACTCAAATAACACTTAACACCCAATCCAATTCAGTCTTGAGATTGGATGCTCTATTGGAAATGAATTCCGAGTCCAGTGTTACTTTCATCTATTTCAATCGGTAATCTGCAATCTATATCATCATTTTCAGTCACTTGCATTGTGTAAACTGTCCACAGGTATAACACATCCAGATTTAATAGCCACCTTTAAGCGCCATAAACAACAAAATCATCTTCACAACACCTTTTCTTATTAAGGCTCCTTTGGTATCACTGTTGTAAGTCAGTGATATAATCCATCTCTTTTCCTGGTAATTCACTTCGTATAATTAAAACAAGTTCTGTATAATTCATGGTTCTAACCAAACTAGAGACTTTAAGAGCATCCTCATCAGGTGTGTCAAATGTCAAATATACCAAACTAAAGAATTTAAGAGCATTCCCATCAAGTGTGCCAAATACCAAATATTTGGCATTTGGCACACCAAACACCAAAAACAGACTATCATGAGGTGTGTTAAATGCCAAAAAGTTTTAGCATTTGTTATAGTAGAATCTCATCTTTGGAACAGTATGGAAGGAAATGCCATTTGGTTTTATTTTTTATTTTTTATTCATCTTTCTCTCTCATCTCAAATAAAATATCTCTTCTTATCTTCACTTTGAGCCACACGTTCACTACTTCACCCTCTCCACTCTCACAGACTCTTTTGTTCTCCCCTCTTCCCTTTTGCTCTCTTCTCTTCCCATTCATGAGCCATCACCAATTTCCTCTCTACTATCTCACAAATTCCATCATCACTAATCTATAAAATTTCCTTCACCATTTTTTTTTTCCTTTTTTTCGCTCTCTCCTCTCTGTTCTATCTCATACTCCGAAGCTACTTAGTTAGGTTTAGTTCATCTCCAAGCAAAGCATTACTATTTCGTCTAGCTTTTTAGCTTATTGGGTTTGTATTTTGCTATCGCCGATTCAATCTCGGTATCGCCGATTCACCACCGAGGCAATAGTTTTTGTTTAGAGTTGTGGTGTTCTGATGTGGTGGGTTTGATTTTGGGTGTTTGTGCGGTGGTTTTGGCGTCTTTGATGGTGGGTTGGGTGATGGACGGTGGTGACTGGTGAGGTGGGATGTGAGGCAACGAAGGTGGTGGGTTTTTTATTTTGTATTTTTTTTTATATTGTTGGTTTTTAAATTTTTTTTTTTAATGTGTTGTATTGATTATTTTAGTGTATGAAATTGAAAAATAGAACATATAATGTAAGGTGTATTGTAAAATGATGTGTTAAAATAATAAAATAGACTTTTTGGTGTGTTAAAATAGAATATTTATAGAACACTTGACGAGAATGCTGCCAAATTATTAAACTAACCCAGTGCACAGTGTTTCAGAAATGAATGCAGAGATGGTCATTGCAATTTCAGTCCATTTGTATTGTAAAAAGATTTAACATTTAGCACACCAAAAAGTCCTTTATCTATTTTAGCATACCACTTAACAATACACCATACATATATTCTATTTTTTTACCAATTCATTTAAATATTCTTTCTTTGTTATTATTATTATTTTTATTCAAGAGAGAATTGAATTAAAAAAAAAAAAATTGTTTAACTTGTTGCTAAACTAAAATGCTACCAGATAAAAAATTAGCAATAAGAATTTGGTATTTGGGTTGCTAAAAATAGCATTATTTTGGATATTTTGGCACGCACGCCCAATGTGACAGAAACTAGAGCTTATCACCCAATAAAAAATATAAATCACGGTACTGTCCACAGTGTCTCCACGAATCAGAGAAAGAATCAATTCATTTAATTGGACATGGGTTTCAAAAACTGCAAGCGTCAAAAAAGAATTCACCATTAATAATTCAGAAGAATATTCCAAGTGTGTTTGAAAAGAAAAACACAATGGGGCCAAAACTGCTACAAGAATTGCCTCCTTGACAACCCTCAAATCTCACGCACCAACCACCAATAAAATTGGCAAAAGGGTGAAAAAAAAAATATCTCAAAAATCACCATAGCTACCCTTCTCTTATGAGAACCACACTATAAATAAAACTTGTAATATACACATCCTACATTCATTTTCAATTGCAACGACGACTTACACACTCAAATTGGTGCCGACTTGCTGTATAGCATCATGCAAAAAGGGAATGACGGGAACCATCTTATGGAAAAGAATGGGTAATAAATATATTTGACACAAACAGACCAGAAAATGCAGTCTCCAAAAACAGCACGGTGCCACCTTTCATTAAAGATACTATTGAGAGAGGATCGATTGCAAGGCAAGCTGTTGCTGGGGTTGCAAAGAGGACCAAGTAGAGGCCAGGGTGGATGGTGGTAAAGTCTGCTGAAGCTGCCTTAGCAGATTAATCATTCGGCTTGCAGTTTGTTCTGTTGCTAGATCCTTACCAGCACATAGAACCTAAGAAAATTGCAGGCAGTTTTAATAAGTACAATTATATTCTGTAGTATATCAAAAATCTTTAACAGTGAGTGGGCAATAATTCAAGCAACACACTTAAATAAGTACACTAAATATTTAGGTAAATCATGCAAGTCAAAGCAGACTCTCCACAGGGACTAAAGATTGGCATTGAATAAGACCAAGAGCACACTTTAGAATACAAGGAAATTACTAGTAACCAACATATTCCCTAAGATAAAAAATTATACAAGTCTGTCATGGGTACAAAGACTAGTGCCCAATCAATCTTTATCTCAAGATTTTGCAATATGGGTGAGCCTAAAAAGAATTGAAGTGTACAAATTCTTTCTTTCATATCCTATGCTAGATGAAGGGAATTTGCAACATAGGCACTTCGGTCTTATCACAAACGCTATGTAAGAGAATAATAGAGTATTAAAGGCGCCAGTTAGTTCAAGTTATAAAGCCTCTTGGTATCGTACAGATTTGGGATCAAATCCCACCCCTCTATTAGAAATTAGGGGGATTTAAGGATGGAGAAGAACCTCATGTTGAAAAAATAAATAAGGCCTAATAATTTATGGCTAGTTGGATAACTTTTTCTTTTATCTTGAGAGCATGGTTTATTAGTTAGATGTTTGTTAGATGGACATGAGTGTAAGGTTTTGGACTCAAATTCCACACCAAACTCTACTGTTTTCGGAATGCAGAAAGTGGGCATGGGTGTGACATGGTGTTTCTAAAGGTATTCGTTTCCTATAAAATCTAGTTTTGAGGATTGGTGAATACATTCTGTATTCTCTGGAGATGGGTGTGTCATTGTAACACACACACAAACAGAAGCCTAGCCTTTACCTCAAATCACTACTTATTGTTGCATACTACAAAGTTAACTAGTAGATGCATAAACCAGATAAAGTGGAGAAAAGATGGATTTCAGAAGTTTACAATATAGTACTGGAAGATAAAACAGATTGCCTAAGCACACGTCTTTTGAGGTCACCAAAACATTTTCATTATTAGATAATCAGGCACTGAAATTAAGGGTGCTTAATCAATACAACCATGAGAAACTAACCTCAGCAAATACTGCCACAATTTTAGGAAGGTATTGATTGTTGGGACCCAAAATTTCGCTGTCTGACCTGTAGATTGAAAGAAACTCCTTAATTAATATGATGGAAGTTAATGATAAGAGGAGCACAACTCAACCCAGATTGAAGTTTACCTCTCCACCATTGAACAAAGCTGCTCATGAACAACTTTCGCCTCAATCAAATCACTTTTTATTGGCAAGCAGTTTAACCATGCAGGAACAACCTGCAAAACCAGAAGGAGCTGCAATCTGAGGAAAGGCCAATGCAAAACAACAACAACAACAACACACACACAAAAAAAAAAAAAAAAAAAAAAGAGAAAAAAAAAGGATAGCTACCAAAATCTTCTTTTGTAGCGCTCTGAATGTTAGTAAGAAATATATTTATAAACATTATCAGACCTATGTAATTTCAATGGAGACAAAATACTGACAGACATACAGTATCACATCCAATGATCCAATAACTTTTTTTTTTTTTTGGGGGGGGGGGGGGGGGGGGGGTGTGTTCAAATAGAGATTTGGAAGTACCTGAGATGAATCTATGCTGTCACGATGGAACTGACATATTTTTCCCAGGGCAGAAACAGCATTATCATACGCCATAATATTATCAGGTTCCAGGGCATTGGGATGCCGTATCACAGCATTTAGCCTCGAAAGAGCCTCTGGATAAAGAAGTAAATATTTTAACTATTATACAACACCTTAGCAATTAAAATCCTCCAAAAGATGCAAGCAGAAATACCTCCAACCAGAGGTTTGACTACCGATCCACCAAACTCTGCACAAACCCCAAGTCCATATACAGCTGCCTGAAAAAAATAGAAGCACAAGTCAAATGACAACAACTGCAAATTTAAAGCATTGTAACCACAAAGTTTTACCAAGTGCAGACCTGTCGAACATCAGGATTGTCATCATTGCAAGCCTCCAACAGGAAGGGAAGAAATGTGTCATAGTACCTATTCCGTCCACAACAGGGGAAAAAAGATGGGATTATATTAATTTCTTTATGACGTTCATTATTCAAAGTAAATACTAAGCTAGAGCATACTTAAGTGCTGCTTCACGACACTGTTCTGCCACATCATCAAAGATGCAAATTGCAATCCTCCTCTCTTCAGGTGTCTTATCCTTACCCTATAATCAGAACAAAACACATTATTCAAGGGGCAAAAATAACTGATCACAAAACACAAACAGTCAAAAATAGGCGTTCACAAAACAAAATATCATCACAGCAAATCAAAGAGTTAGCAAGAATCTTGTAAAGGTACAAGACATCCCACAAGAAAATAAGATGACATCTGCCAAATTAAATTTAGATACATTGTACAGTATTTTTGAAATGAAGAGGATGAGAGAGCTGGTTACAAAAGATTTATACACACACACACACAAAAACATGGAATTGTCTCTGGATTTACTACACATGATATGATTTTCAAAATAAACCAGATGAGATAACAAGCAGTGGCCAAGTCATACCAAAAGAAAGCAAGAGTGTTATTGAAACCTTGGGTAGGAGATTCCACAGAAATCATAAAGAACTATCATGTAGATGCAACCTTCCATGAGCAATGATGTTAACTACACTCAAGAAAACCTTGAACCAGACATTCAAGTCAACTACAAATTTATTTGCTCACGACAACACTATTTCAGGCCATATCTACAATTATTTCATAAGTTGTGGGACCTTCCTCTAGTGTCCATGCACTTCATCCACTTGAGTCTTCTCCTCCTACAGATTATTGATCAACCCACAGTATCAAAGTTACACTGCCAGGGTCCTAATTAGTCTATTCCTTTGTTACCTGTCTCAAAAATAGTGCTTCATAAATTTTCACTACAAAAAAAAAAAACTTAAAATGCCACCAACAATATACCTATACACTATTGTATCACATTCTAAATATTTCCTACCAAATATTTATCTTGAAAGAGAGAGAGAGAGAGAGAGAGAGAGAATAGTTGAAACCCACTGTTGCTGATGATTGTATTCTCACTGCTTATAGCTTCTTAAAAAAGCAATTGAAGATCCTGCGTTTGACTATGATCTTTGGAGAAGGTGATTACCAAACCAAAATCACATTTTGGCGAGGTCACAACTTTCACCATTACAATTAACCATTAGACTGATGTCATGCCCACTAGATGATTACAAAATAATCAGCACATGGCAACAGGCTATGCAGCTAAAGCCAAGGACGATATAAAGAATATTTTCCAAACAACAAAAAATAAATAATAGTAACAATAAAAAAATAACAAAAACAAAAAACCAATTTGGTGAGAGCATCAGTTCAACATGCTAAACTGCAAAAGCAAGCACAAACATTACATGCACCTCATGGGTCTTGAACCCACGACCTCAGCCCCCACCTAGCACTTGCAAGGGGAGGAAAGACCAATTGAGCTAGAGCTCATTGGCAAAAGAAAGAACAAAACCTATCAACAGTGAGCCCTTAATGAAAGATCCCATACAGATTAAACACTCCAATTGTCCACAAGAATGAGTATTAGAGGAACAAAACATATCAAAATCAAAACTGAGAGTGAACCAAAAAAGTGGCAGAACTTACCCACATAGGTGTGAGATACGTTGACAGCTCATCAAAGAAGGGCAAGAAAGAGGCTTTGAATGTTTTGATCAAAGTTCCCAAGATTTCACCCACCTAAAGT